>OW796108.1:5692249-6157582 GCA_941860345.1 Chrysodeixis includens | reverse complement strand
AGATAACAATATAAACGTATCTAGATTTAATATCTCTATGACTCAGACCAATGATGACAGGTGAACAAAATTAGGATATCCGCAACACAGCAGTTTTATTATTTTTAACCTGTGCTGCGCCTTTATCCAACTGAAAATTATTCAGAATGGCAAGCGTGCCAGGATCGAAATGAAAAACTAAAATAATGCTTAACTAAAATGAATGTACAGTGTAATTCGGTTCAATTAGATAATAAAATACCAGATTATTTAGCGTGTTTTATTTCATCATTAAATACGCCTTTTGATCTCTTTGCATCTCTCTTCTTAAAAGTTATAATTTTGATTTAGGACGGAGTAAATTAACGTCAGAACGTAATTGTTGTAAGTCTGAAGTTGGCAAGTAGCCGACACACATACCTATGATGCGTAGATAATGCAAAGCGGTTTAAGGCTGCGTAACACTGGGAATGCGTAGCGAGGGATGTGTTTTAAGGCAACTAACAGAATCACGTAATTTACCTTTTTTTGTTGTTTAGGGGGGAGTTTCCTCATGGATACCCTCCCAAGAAGCAAATAGTGCTACATTTTTACTGAGGTAAGTGAGCTGATTTCACAGCAAATTCCCTTGATCAGTCTTCCAGAAACTGGGGGTAAATCAGCCATTTTGGTGTAAACCGTTACTTCATTTACCTAGCCGTGTAACAGACTTCTAATTATAGAACGATTCTGTAGACGCAACCTTACCTGTGGTATTTAGGAGGCTTTTAACATACCATTATAATTCAATGCTAATTTGTTTATTATGTAGCCAAGTATTTACATTCATATGACACCAAACGACGCCGACGTAATATTTGCGTTTGAGTATGTTAACGAGTAAATACAATCGTGTAGTAACTACTTGAACAATGCTTAGATTTTTATTTAATTGCATTAATATTTATATGTACGCTCGTGCATTAATAGCCTTCGGTTTCGAAGAACTGATTATATATTTGCAATGTTTACGACAGTATGAAAAATTAGTAAAGGTATGTACATCACGTTATCCATTTAAGGATATTCGCACAGTTTACATATTTGTGGCAAGGAAAAGTGTCGTGATTTTTTCTAGCCAATTGTGCCCCATTGCCGAGCAAAGGCCTTCAAGTCCTTCCACGTTTTTCTGTCCTGCGCCACCTCAAACCAGTCCTTGCGTGTACGTTCAAATCATCCCGCCACCGCTTTCTGGGCCGGCCTCGGCGGCGCTGTTCGTCTGACATGTATCAATATAAAGGGCAAACATTACTTGCTCCAAATACATTCAACTCTTTATGAACATATTTTGGAGCAAAAATATTAAAGTTTTCATTGTGATTTGAGATCTGTACACAATGAATCATTATCAAATGACAAAAGATGTAATTATTTATTGCATTTATGAGAAACTTTACACCCACTACTTAATATGAATGCCCTAGGTAGAAATTAAGTCGTTGTAGACAGATCTAGTAATAACAGCTTAGGGTTCTTAGACTGAAGTGTAACTAATCTAAAATCAGTTGTTGAATAGTATAATGATGTCATGGATCAGGGCACGGCAGACACTAACAGAATACTAGTCAAAAATAACTGGAATTAAAACATTAATTTTATTATTAACCTTTTATTAACCTCATCATATCATATTATAAGCTACTTATGGTGTTTCTTGATTTGGAGGAGTTATTGACAGAGACATTTGGGGATTGTGCAACTAGGGTCAAGAACGTTTCAAAAATGCCAAAGAAGGTCTATTTAAAAAAAAACCTTTTTGATTTGATATTATTTGATTGAAGGGAACTTAAGCTTCATTGCTCTCAAAGGACGATTGTTGTCTGCAATTGTTAAAAAAATTACGGACATACATACACCATACCCCAAATTATATTATTGGAATCTAGTCTAAAGAACCTAAGTAATGTTGGACCTCATGGCAATGGTTTCCAGTTCCGTCCCTTTTTATTTAAGCTGGTATAAGAGGGACTATTTTATGTTTTATTACGAGAACAGACGAAACCTCTTTGAAGACTTCAAAGTGACTGACCTCTCTATCCTTCCCTTACAATAGAAGAAGATAATGACATTTTCCATCTGGATCTAAAACATTTGTGCCATTTAATGATGTGACATTTTATTTTATAACCGCATCACAGATCTACTTATACTATATGTCGACCTATAGAGTCTTTAATTCTAGTACGTGTGTTTGGTCGTGTTATGTTATCAAATTCCAGGAAAACATGATATTTGCTAGATACGTTATATCTTTAAAGTCTATATACTTAATACGGTGAAGTGTTTACAGTTGCATTGCCGAAGACTTGAGCACTTTTTAGAGTTTTACAAATTTAAGTTGCCTTGTTTTTCTGATCTTCTACCTGCCTATTAGAAACGAATCAGGATTTGCATACCTAGATTATATCATTGAACATTATGCATTGTTTCATGGTTGAGTAAGCGAGCTATTATTGGATATTTGTGATACCAATGTATCGCAAATTAGTTGGTTTTATAGCATATCTATACTTAATACTGAGATCACGAAACTTCGTAATATCTTTAAAAGGACCTTTGAGTAAGAATATGAGGTGTTCCATGAGACATCTGATACACCTTAGATGACTAACCAGAAATTATGACAAACTGCTAATATACAGATATCTTAATAATAAACTTCAATCACGTTTTCACAAAAAAGAGATTTATGAACGAGAAGTCGAAGAAAATATTTTGTTGCGGGGCTCAATTTTTTTTGGGAACTAATATTTAGAAATGACCATTACGTTTTAGCTCAGACAATAATATAATATCTTTTCGAATATTACTTTAAAAAAATGTTAAAAAGCTAATAAATCAAGGCAACTACCTCGTCCAGACCTGATCTTTGCTTTCAGACATCCGTACGTTTTTGTCGTCCAGGTCTTTCCTTATAACAGCAAAAAAAAAATGCAGAAAGGAATCAGTAATTCTCACAAAACCACATGGTATGTCGTCAGTAAATGATTGCGTCATTCACAATGACCCCGTGGTTTTAAGCACGCCTTCATAAACCCGATGACGTAGCGTTTAGTTCAAGTTACATAAAAAAGGTACAAAAAAGACCCTCAAATATGGTCTGGGTGCCTTTGTGTTGCCATGTGTGGCACGTACAAAAACAATTGAAAAATTGCGCTTTTAGTCTTGGTATAATTAGCATCCATATGTTATTCACAAAGAATTCGAGTCTGGTGTGGAGTGAGAAGTTATTAATTGGTGATAAATGATCATTTACATGTCTTCTGAGTTATCTGTTTTCGATAAATTTTATAGCTAAACGAGAATCGACGAATAAACGAGTAAAATTGATTAAAATAACATTTGGAATATTAGAAAAGAGGCAGGAGATCAAATGTGAGACCCCTTTATAACGCTACACACATCGAGGAGGAGTGGCACTCTTGACCGTTAACGAAGGTCTCAAAGTACCAAACAAAACATGTCAACATGCATTCCAATACAATCTTTAGATAGTCTTGGAATTGCTATAAATATTAGGTGTGGCCAAATAAATTGCTACATGCCTAACGTGACCATTTATTTTTTGACTCAAAACAAGACATTGGTTTATTTGGTTAAATGCTAGGTAGTCAATAAAAAAAACTTTTTAACCAACTTAAAAAATAGGAGGTTCCTCAATTCGACGTATAAGCTTTTTTAGAGATCAAAATTAAAGGGAACTTCAAATATTCGCGCGGTTTCTGAAAACGGGAGAAATTCGTGTCCCACTATTGATTTCTAAAAAGGGCGTCTGGTCAAGTTATACATACCTGATAGAAGTAAGGGCTGGGCTCGGTCTCACCAGCTCCATTAAAGTCATCGACGTTAACCAGCTGGAAGTCGTAGCGCAGGCCGGCGTTGGCGGCGCGGTACTCCGGGAGCCGCGTCACGTGGCCCAGGTCGCCCAGCGCCAGGTACCGCCAGCGGTACAAGTTGCAGATACTGTTAAGAATAAATTCTGTAGAACATCCTTCTTAAGTGATTGTTAAAATTTAATATGCGGTGTCGTAGACTTTCATAATGCTTTGTGCTGTTCGCCGTTTGAGATCTTGGGGTATACCGCCATGTCTAAGCTATTTAGTGCGACGTACTTCTGGTAGAACTTTGATAGGTATGTTTAAAAAGTGCTAGATCTCCGGAGCCGAAGGCAGAAATTGGATGTAATTGAAGATATGGGGATATATTTTCAAATTCTTACAAATCACTACTAAATTTTTCGATAGGTTGTGTTTAGCAATAGATATAGGGGTGTCCAGTTTCAATTTCCTTTGTAAATACAGGGATTTTACAAGCTCAGATCAGTTTCGGTTCATTCTAAGACCGCACATTAGTAATTAGTAATACATTGTACCAAACACAATGCATGCGAATGTTAATCATTTCAACTGCAATCTGTGTGCGACATCACAATTGTCATAAGTCATCAAAGCCTAATGATTGCTGAATGACGAGACCGATTCGTGGAACCACACAATGTTATGGAAATCTTAGAATCGCTTTGGGAGGGCCATAGAATACATTTTTGTCACTTCTACCATAGATTTTATTTTCCATATACGATTCCATTTGCGTTTTGATTCAAATCTTGATTTTTATCTCCTCAAAATGCGTATACTTTTTGACCTTTTGTCGACACATGATATCTAAGAGTTGGATCTGAATTGTAATTTGATAGACAGCCCTTACTGACCAGGAATGTAAGCATCTACTAATTTGATACGGGTCTTTAATGACGCCGATCTTTAAAATTTGCTACATATTTAAGGATAGGTACGCATACGAGATTGCAAAAAAAAAATAAAAAAAATGTATTTATTTGATACTACTCTTCTTTAAGTGCTTAATATAAAAAGGATATTAACACATTTGAATCATCCGTTTTAAATTTTACCTCAACAAAATATGGGATTTAATATAGGTACTAATGGAACATAATCAAGACCTTACAAAATGAGTTTATCTGTTACTCTATATTTCGTATGGACAAATGCTTAACGACAAAAATATGTCGCGATGACTTGAAGAATCATTATATATGAATGTCGAGACTTACATATGTAAATCACTAAACCGTTTTGCAGGCAAACAAATGATGTGTTAACATTGAAGGTCAAGTATGAATGATCTCTTTAGACTGAGTCTACATCATACAATTGTATAAATAATGGCAATTTGAACCTTCTGCCTACGCCATAAAAGTCACATGGTCCGTCTTTGTGGCATGAAATAACAGAATTTTGAATCAGCTGTTAATGTTTTGTGGCGATCGTCATGTATATAGGAAATTTGGCACAAATTCTTAAAAGAAATTGAGGAAGGAGTCAATAAGGAAAGACGACTAAAATAAATATTTTGCGAAAACATTGTTTTAAGGTGAATAATATAATAAGTTTCCGAATTTTAACCTATTAATGTAGCTTCCTCGTACAGCAACGGCCAAATGAACGAATTTCGGTTTTTGCCATACTTTTCCTTTCTTAAAATCCGCCTTATCGCCGCAAAATATCAGACATGTAATCATTGTGAGCAAACGAGGCTATGCAAACAAAGTTCACGTACGATATCGCACGTCCGTCTGTTTATCCTCAGCCTTACATTGTGTACGCAACTTGTCTTACTACACATGACATCAACTCAAAATTCAATTCTAATAAATTCAGTGTTATTTAGACAGACGAGGTTGAATAAATTGCAAATGCATAGAACACAAGTTTCGTTTTGTCCCACTTGAAAATATAAAATGATGGTGGGCGATTGATGTTATTTATATAGTTCTAAGAAACTTCGTAACGTTCTCGTTTTATTTTAGAACAATTTGTGGAATTAATAAAAGAGGCAAAAGTTTAAGAATGACGGGTCCTGGGATTCTGAAGAGGGTTTAGCGAAAGGGAAAAAAATACCTCGGTCTCGCTCTTCCTTGTGCGTCTAACTCCACATAGGGCACGCCGAGACGAACCATCCTGGTAAAGAGACTCTGTTCCATATTGCAGTACTTCTGGAAGGCCATGTTCTTGACGACGGGCGGCAGCTGGTGGTGGTCCCCGATCATGATCCATCTCTTCAGCCTCGAACGCCCGTCTTGAGGGTTTTGCAGAAGCAACGGAATGAACGTCTCAATCTCGAGGATCTGAGCAGATTCCTCCATCAATATGTTGTCGTATTTGAATCCTGCGAAAACATGCGATGGTTTAGGGATAGTATAGTATTTGAAATACTTATTGTAACAAATGAATAACGCAAATGAATTGATTTAATTTGTAATTTAGTTTAGGTTTGTTACCCATAAGAAAAAAGTTTTAAAAGCTTTTAGTCGTATGACTGTACGGAAATCATGGCAATTAACAAAAGTTGAGTCATTTTGACTTATCATCGGCATCTTTATGGTTTGGGTATACCCAACTTCCTGCCTTTGAGTACAATTATGAATTCAACCTTATTTCATGAATGATTCTAAGAAGGCTTGCGGCACGTGCTACATATTGTTGTAAACAGACCAATTGCTATAGTTAGAAATTAATAGTAGTTACGTTATACATACCCATTTGCACGAGCTCCGATCTCTTCAAAGCAGCGTGTGTACATGTCATTGCGATAATTTTTGCTTCCTTCACCAAAAGATATTTGGATCGATCTAATCCTGATCGTAAAAGTTCAAATGCACGGAATTCTTCCAGTTCTTCAAATATGTGGTCGATGTACCTGTGGAGGGAGAAAATATTTCAACAATTCTCGCTTCAAAAACATTACACAATTTTTAACATCCTATAGTATGCATTTATAGGTTGTACGGTCCATTTAACATTCTGGGTTAGTCAGGTAACTCGAACAAAAACGATAAAATACTCCGAACTCTTGCCGTCGCGTCGGTTAGTGACCTTCAGTGTATCGAAGCAAACCGCCAACCTTGGCCTTGACAGCCGATTAAATTCATCCAATGTTGACCATTACAAAGGGCGCCTACACTCGCATTATCAAAGCTACTGCGCTGCGTATACGCTCATTGAACTCCCACGCTGAAGAAACGCAAGTTTGTAAGCGGCCTTAGGTTTTACACATATTGAGAAGAATGAACACTTCACTAGCCTTTAAGGCTAGTTCGCATTACGCTAGTACTTTAGTCGAGTAGCGAGTAATTTAGTGGCTAAATGTGTGCGAACTACAAAAAAATAGTCAAGTAGTTTAGTGAATGATTTAGTCGAGTCGATCCATTTTACTCTATTTTTTCCGGCGAGTAGCGCCTCCCACCACGCGTCCGTGCTCACTGGTTCGCCGGTTAAAAAGTCTGAACCTACTACTTGTTTAGTCGAGTACATTAGTGGTCGTAAGAATCGCACTTCTCAAAAGGGTATCTTTACGCTGAATTCGGGTGTGTATTTTTGTTAACAAGAAATTCCCACAACTTTGGGACATTCTCTAACAATCGAAGTATTCTTTGGGATCTTCCTTCTTAGTTTATCTCTCCTGTCCATCCATTTACGCATCCAACTTTTTTTAATCAAACCAATTTCCTCCTCCACTTCTTTTAAATAAAATAGCCATTACGATTATGCAGCCCATCTATCTTGCTCGTGCACTGTACTGGACCGTAATGCGAACAATTGCTGTGCAGTAGCGAGTACTTTAGCAACTAAATTACTCGCTACTCGACTAAAGTACTAGCGTAATGCTAACTAGTCTCTAGGCTGGTTTTATAGCTACGCTGTTGGACGCGCCGTTGAGCAGCGCCGCTGTTAGCAGCGTGCGTTTGAACAACAGTCCACTGTACGAGACTAGTAGCGCGCGATTCGTTGATGTATACGGTTGTCTACAAAATGAACATTAATGCGGTTAGAGTAGTGGCTATTTACTTCTTATGGAAAAGACTAGCTGTTGATCCTTATTTCATCATTATTGGTACAAGGTTACTGAGAGGCGTACACGTAAGGCGCTGTCTCCACGAGAGAAACGCGGCGATATTATCGTCGTGCCACGCATTTCTATTCACACTCTAAGGAGCCGTCGCCACACGGGATATTATCTGCGACGAGTGGCAACGAGTGTGCGTAACATCGGCGTATCGCCGCGGTAACGTGGCGCTCTCTTTCAACGTATCAGTCGTCGTGGGCACGTTGTGATTCCGTCACGAGTCGCGAAGATATGTCATGTCGGTTTTGTCGCGAAAAAAAAACTTATAAACTAAACTAAACTTTGCCCATTCTTTGCTTTTTCTTTTGTTGGCACGCGAACAGCGCGCGTTCACTCAACAACGCTGCTTAAGCGTGGCTATAAAACGCAAACAAAACAAATCCGAACGCGCGCGTTTCTGCCGCGCGGTCGAAACGCGTGGCTATAAAACCAGCCTAAAGGTGTGCTAAAGGTCGTTGAACTGTGACTATAAATAAGTCTATTCACACTATGTCACACGGAAGTAGGTTCGTTTTGTCGAGTCAAGTTTATTGTATGAATATTTTTCCTTCTATTACGATTTTTGTAAAGGCCTTTAGTGTTAAAATGCATACTTTGTAACCTTAAAAAAGAGAAGAACAAAAGAAACAACAAAAATAATAATTAGGGTTTTTTTATTACTTGTGGCTTAAACGTCCGAACTCATCATTAATTAGGAATGCATCAATAATTTTTATCTTTTTTTTTCTCAGAAAACGGAAGTCCCGATAGTTTTATCAGTGCACCAATAGGATCCAATTTTAGTAGTAGTCATGGAAACTTTAGGGAAATTACAAATACGATTACCGATATAGTATCTGGTAACAATATATCACAATAACATCTGTGTCTGTCTGTGGTCCCCCAACATATTGCTATACGCCCACCACGCTCGGGCGTCATTAAAACACTTTTTATCAAGTAATCACGTATTTTGATGACTTCACGAAAAACAAGAGCTATGAAGGAGGTATTACTTATTTCTGTGATCTGTTTCGGGATTCCCGACGAACTTTCCATTACGTAGCTTGCAACTAATTGAGTAATTGACAAAAAATATCCGTGAGATAGATCATCAAAAAATATGAGACGTATTTTTCTTTCATGTTACTTATTATGTGGCTTATTATATTATTGGTTAGTTTCTATTTATATTTTATAGTTCAATTACTTTTATTTAAGAGGGAATGTCGATTAGTGTAAGACTCAAAATTCTATAAATCCTTACCGGTAACAGCTTCTGGCAACTTCCATGTCTTCGTCATAAGTCTTCCCGGGGAACAAAGGTTTGGGGGCGTCATCGAAGAACTCGTGGAAAGGAAACTCTTTGCTCACTGTTTCTACTGATTTCGTCTGTAAGTTAAAGTTGGTAGTTAGATTAAGAGAAAAAGATTATGAATCTACTGTCCAGTCGTCTTAGCAACTCGTCATCTCAAAATTTTCTTTTTTCTATTTCATCCAAAAAACGCTATCAAGAACCTTCAAATTATATTTTGAGAATAAAATCATAAAAAAATATTACTCAAAGGTTGGTTGGATGGAACTGGATACATAAGCTGGACTGGGCACTCAAGCTGCTTTAATTGAAAAATAATAATCATCTTTTTCTTCTGGGTAAATGGCTAAGGACCTCAGCCCACACCGAATGCACGGCATGTGATATGTGAGACACCCACCGTTTTAAAATACCGCCTTGTCCCTGATTCCCCGTTTTCTGCCTGAGCAAGACTAACGAGATAATAATTTGTACCTGGTCTTGAGCACATTTGCTGAGGAAAGTTTCCCAGCGCGGCCTGACGTGATAGACGTGGAAGTGGTGCGCCAGCTCGCAGGTGGCGCCGGCATCCTCGCCCGCGTCCAGGGTGCTCTGCAGCCGCCCCACTAGCTTCAGCAACTCCAAACGCTTAGCTAGCACGTAGTTCACTCGCCCGTATCTGGACAAATGGATACGTTAAGTCAGAATTTGGATATAGTAACTTTTTTCAAAACCTAAAGGTAGGCCATCTTTAACTTTTAAAGTTAGTAAATGTTGCTGCGGGATGTTTGTGAGATTTACCACGACCCTGGCACTCAAAGGGCTCCGGGAGAAACATAGTAGGTTTTAGTCAGTAAAAGTCTGACACTACCTCCACCCACAGCGGGCGGGGTCATTTGATGATTTCCCACGAAAAAAAAGGTTAGTTAATTTCAATTGTGGATCCGAGACAGCCCAAAAAGGGGGCGTAGTGCGACGTCTCGTTCCCACAAAGTTGTTGATGGTTACTATGTTCCCTGAATATTAGTCAGTTACTAGAATAGTAGGTTTTCTAACGTGGGCAAATGTTTTTTTAATCCATAAACCAAATTAGCTTGGGGCTTGCAGTAGATAAGATAGGAATGTATAGTTTCTGAATATTACTATACGGTCTAATTTAGATCAATATCCTGTTTCTACTACTAATACAATTATACAGAATACGCACGGAATCGCTTTTTATTCAACTGATTTCGTCGCAAAATAAATTCAGGTAAGAAGATACTTAAAGAAAAAAGTACATAATTATTACATGCCTCTACTTGCAACCGAATTTCAAGTTTTTGTTGTTTCAAGTTACGTTATAAATGATTCATGTTTCTGCGAGAAGGGTCGGTAAAATAACGAAGTTCTTAAGTGGGTCGATCAAGTGCCCGATTACATATACCACTTAATATGACCCTAACCTCTGCGTTATTTCAGTCAATTAGTAAGATCAAGTGGGATTGCCTGTCCTGGGATTGATCTAGATTGTCCTAATCAAGATTTAATAATAAGCTTTGTACTAATCTCCGGAGATTTGAAATAAATATATAGGTACATCTATAAAATTTTATTTTTATATTGTTAAATAAATGAAGATAACATAATTTTGCAATTAATTTATGTATTATCTTTTTAAAGTTATGAAAAAAATGTGGAATCTATTTTCGATCAGTTCGTTTATTTATGACTACAGGTAAAATATGTGGGTACGATAACGATTTATATTCGGAGCAGACATGCGTAACATGCGTGCGCTGTAACATGTCTGCGAATCAAACGTTTATGATAAGAGTGAGTTACACTAACAGTATACATGTTAGAGTATCGCAATAGTTTATGAATTTCCGTCTGATTTTATTTATTTTACTGTGGAATTAGGTGAATGTTAACTCGGTGAATTTCCTTCGTATTCACCGGGGCAAAAAGTCTTCGAGTATTTAACGGGATAAATAAAGGAGTCAGAACCGGTATCCAGTTGGAACTGACTCCAAAATATTTATTCGGGTACAATTAAGAACTGACGTGGCAAATTTACAATATGACCACAGTATAATAATATATGAAGTATGAAGTCTTCATATGAATGGGCGCAACACGAGTTATGCCGACGCTATTGAATCGTGGCCTGCTAGGCTGACCGCACATTGGAGTCACAACAGTTTTAAGACAGACTTTCCTCACATAGACAAGTCTACCTTATACCTGCGTTGACTAGACTGTTTTGTCGTTGATGTACGCTCCCGCATAATAAAATAGGGTAGCCGACAAACGTTAGTCAGACGTGTGGTGCGATTTGGACAATTTTGTCCATGAGACGTTTTGTTTGAAGTATGCGCACCTTCATATGTTTTGTATAGCAATAGTCTGTCTTAAAACAATCTTGACTCCAATGTGCGGTCAGCCTTATGGTCGCGAGCGCATCGTCGCAACGACGAGATTGATGTTATTAAAATCCTAGGTGGGCAGCCCCATCGCTGTTACGTATCGTGCGCCCGTAGGAATTTATTTATTAGAAACGGCCGAGTGAAACTACTGTATGTGTTTCTACTGTGATATGAACATCCATGTAATGACTTGCCTGAAGCGGGAAGACAATAATAACTCACTTAATTTAAATTTGTCTGAAATAAACGAAACCTTTAGCCGAATTTACGAGAAGGAAGAACCTTCTTAAGCCTATACATATTGTGATATTTTTTATTTGACATCCTCTACAGTATTGTGTAAAATAATCATAACTTATTTATAGGTTGATTTCAATAGTAGGTAGGTATTTTAACGTAACTGGTGACTTACGCAATGTCTGCAAAAAAGGAGATGCCCAATATGCGTTTCTTTCAAAAGGGTATCATATAACTTTTTTATACTTAATAAAATAAATCGCCTTTAATTAAAAACACAGGGCTATTATGTAGCGGTGTGCCTTTAATCAAGTGTCATTTTTTCATTCGTTCCAGTAGTGGACAATTGTAATATTTGTAATCGATCAAAAGCTTGTCTCGAACCATTGAACCATGTAATTCTCCTTCAGTTCATGGCCAAAAACATTTGCAACGTGCCACCAACACTATGACTCATTTTTAATTTAAAACTGCCTAATTTTTTGCATTTCAGGCAATTGCTTCATAGTCGTGTACAGTCGTGTGCATATAACAGTCAAAGGAAATTTGCACACAATTGTTTTGACAAAGACTTTGGCGATGTCAAAGTGTTGCCACTTTTAAGGGGTGCACTGTACTTAATTGAAGTGTTTAATTTGTATTTTTTATGTCAAGGTGATAATAAAGAGGCGAGATGTTTTTTATCAATCTAAACGATACTGGCCTGTCTAGGATATAATTTAGATTCGCAAAAAAGAAGTATAGATTCATTAATTTAAAGTACCTAGCGAAAATTCTAAAACGTTTATAACCAGCAGTATGTTCCAATAGTTTAAGACTTCATTAAAGTCTCGAAATAGTTTATGTTACAGTCACGGAATGTCGGTGTTATAGTTCTAACAGGAACAAATAAACTTACCTTCGCAGAACACTCAATATCGGTTAAAAATACCGCAGTTCTTTGAAGAGTACCTATGGGCTATAGGCGCAGTTTCATTACAAGGTAACATCGTAACATTTTCAACTGTAATAGGGATGTTGAATTTCGTCAGTTTTTAAATAAAAAATAATAAACTCGTATTATCTCTTTTTCGGAAAAGATGACCAATAAATAAAGCAAAAATGGGAGTTCATGACGTCATTAACTGATGGCACTGGTGGAATGAAACATATCGGTTAGTGTTACTACAAGTTTATACTCGTCAATTTTAATTCGACATGGTATTTCGGAAAAAGAATATTTTTCTCCAATCTATCAGACGGATGGATATAAAAACAATTAACCCCCTTTAATGAAGGTTTTCGAAGTACGAGCATAACCATATATTTGAGACTAAGCTTGTATCTAAGAAGTACCCGTTACTGAACTTTGACTCCATAAGAACGGCTTCAATATATTATTAATCGCCATACAATATCTGCAATTCTGCACATGGCTCCGATAAAGAACACTTTAAACTCAAGTGGATCATCGGTTCATGACTCTATGCTCCGCTTTGTTTAGTCGGCACCGTTTACTTTATTAGTCTACAGTTAAAAGAAATGTTACGCCATATTTTGTGACTAGCAGAACAGAGATAAGCTAAGTTTATTGTAAGGCTATGAAGTGGCTATTTGTTAAAACACATCAGCGATTTTGAGGCGAAGATCAACTATAAAAGAGGCTCATTAAGTGCATTAATAATTTAAACATCGTGGCGCTCGTCAAAAAAGCGAGGGATTTTTTCGTCCTGGTAATTTTTCATATTTTCATTATCAATCGAAATAGTATATACGATCTTTTCATCATTAATTTAAGGCCTAACACTTTTCCTTCAGTAAATTTAGTTACGGCAGTTTAAATAATACCACAGTCGCCATATTAACGTAAAGTCTATTTGCGCCAAATACGCGTTGGCTCTTACGGTACGTATTGTAGTCTCCAGTACTAGTGACGTAGGTGGAATTAGAAGTAGCTTTTCACAGTTAGTTTTCAACAATTCATGAGGCAAGTCAATGACCTATCCGGGGTCAGGTTAAAAGGAATAAATCAAGTTGAGGTGAAAAAGAAATACTGCGTTTTCAAAGATGCGCATATTTTGCATAAATCATTTTCGAAATGAAAAGAGGCTAAAGGCTTGTAACTCATGAAATTGTGCATTTTGTAAAATACATTTTGTGGTTGAATTGAAAGTTTAAGGTAATGTAATAAAAACTCCAAGTGGCCAGTTACGTGAAGCTGGCATCAGCAACCAAAGCTGGTTAACACGATTTCCAGAGAGCCAGAATTTTTCAGTCATACGCAGAAATTGGTGGTTAGTATGTCTTGATGTCTTCCATTATACTAGGTGTCGCAAATATTTTGCTACCTAACAGAACCTCAGCAACTGATTGAATTGAATGTAAACAGCTATTTACAAGTCTAATAGTGTTAACTGACTGCTGCTGATAGAACAAGACCGTCTCATTTCCAAAATAGAACTAAAGGTTTTACCCATTACTACAAATATTTGCAACAGAATCATGTATTTGGAACATTTTTGTATGGCCTGAATAGCAAATCAGCAAATACAATAGCAACATTATTCAGTCGCCGCTCTGCTCCATTGAACAAAGGAAGCATTCGTTGTGAACACACATAGTATTATACTTATAAATCTTGTGGTCTTTATCATGGGTTTTGGTGCGTATAACCATAAATCTATGTCGGTCGTTGCGAAACTTTACAAAGGCTCATTTAGAGAGCGAGAAATATGGTGTGACTTGCAGTACATTGCAGAGCCGCGCAGCTTAGGTATCAAAAGTGGTATACCTACTATAGCCGTCAATGTATCGCAACTGCACCAAAGTCGTCGCACCGTCGCCATCAGCTATAAATCACAGTCACAGCGAATTTCAAGCATCCACTGTAATCTAGGATTCGGGTCAACATCATTATCGCATAGCCCGAATACAGTTTTGTTGACTCAACTGAATACTTCTGGTATTCAGGTAAAGCATGTGCCACAATGAACATAGTAGCAATGTTTAAATACATATTGCTTGAAGGATTGTTGTAAAACATTAGCATTAAAGTAATTTTTGACATGTTTGCTAGAAATAGTATCAGACTAAAAACAAACAGTGAGCCGAAAGCGTGCAGCGTACCAAGAATTTGGCGAGGCAAAATATCCCGTGGCGTCAAGAACAACATTTTAAACCGGTTTAACCTTTTCATGCTTCCCGTGTGTATAGTACTTTTTTTGGTCATGGTGTACTTTCGGCATGGTTCATACAATAGTTCAACAATTTAAGGGGTGTATCGTCGATTCATTTTCAGTAAAAATACATTTGGCAACTATACCCACTAGTGAACATACCTGAAAGAAACCTAAGTGTTTTAAGTCGTTAACTGGTCACAAGAAACAAAACAATAACATCAGTTTATAACCGTTCTACTATTACTGGCTGGAAATAGGCAAAAAAAGGAAAAGTCAAAGGTGTAAGTTTAATTCCAAACCTGGAGAAATCCTTATCCGTCTGCAGTGCCTCCTCCCCGTGTCCAAGACGCAGCAGATGCCGTTCATCCACATCCAGCTCGGCTACCTTCTCGAACAGCTGGTTGAGGGCCTGGTTACTGTGCGTCACCACCAGGTTGCGCTGCCACGGGAAGTTGTGGTACAGGTTCGATATGATTTGTACCGCTACGTCCGTTTTACCTGTTGCAGTTGACAGTGAAAAGGATATTTTAAACTAAATTGTCGCGGGAAGCCGTGGTACAAGCACCGAGGCCTCAGTAACATCATCTATTTAAAGCCTAATTACTATAATAGGGGTAAATTTATAATATACCGTTAGTCCTTCAAGTGTTCACTTACTCTCCCACGTACCGCTATTACAATCTGTTAAATCGAAAGAGGCTGAAAAAGGCATAATTGATATAAGAAATTACGATGCAATCAGTTAATTTTAAGTGAAACTTTTCGGTAGCGTCATCATTAGATTTCCTAGTAGAAAAAAATGATTACAAATCAAAATATTGGACGTTGGAAATTCCAGTTGCGTCAGAATGAGATCGTGCAAAGTCAATTCGTACAATTGTATAGTACTTACAGTGTACCAACTATTTCATTGCCTTATCCAATATTCTCAGAATCACAATACTTAACAAAGGCCTTTGAAATACATGACGATAAATTATAACTGGAGTTCACAACTCCTAAAATAAGACTATTGCAGCTGTGAAAACGAGATAGCGTGACAAAGTACAGAACAGCATCTCTGTTCCACAACGCAACGGTCATATTAAGAGGTGGTGGAAAGCAATCGTCATTTAAGCACCAAAAGTAAGTGTGTCAAGTCAAAAAAACCTTCCAATTCGCAACCTCATTGTTTTGGAAGTTTGATGATAACGTGAATTGGACAATAGGAAATTGTTCTATGCAGATTGTAGTAAATTGTAAGGCTGCTTTTTACTTACCGGTACCTGGAGGCCCCACCACTAAGGTCAAACCCGGCTGCATACCAGACCTGATGGCTTCCACTTGCGTTGGTGTAAATGGTATGGAGTTTCTGAAACATTGCATTAATCAGGTTTGCACGGCCATCTTCTAGAGTAAAAGTTGGTTTGTTGGATGGAGAAACTATTCTTGAGATCAGGAATTTAGAGGTGATAGGATGATACAAAATTTTCGACATATTTCACCGAGGTTCATTTCAGAAGCGGGAGGCAGAAAATCACTGGTAACAGTGAAAGCAGGCAAAAACCTCACTACCCAATAAATCACTATCAGCGAAAAAAAATTACTCTGCCAATGTGACTATCTCTTGGTATTTTCGGGCAAATATTTTTTAATAACCCTAAGTGAGCTATGACCAGTTTTCGGGCTAAGTACGTCATTAAAAAACAAAACCTAAATCGAACATCAAGCATGTAATGTATGTCTCGTATATCAGAGTTATTTTTTAAAATAGATACGCTATCTGAGAATGCTTTCAAAAGACCATTTATATTCCAGTACATTATAAAATTCATGAATGGGTTTACTGTTTTACAACGGACATATTATGGTTTTTCCTGTTTGGTACATACACTCATTCATATTGAAACCGTATGCTCGTTTCTTGCTTACAATTGAGAAACGTTTAATCAATTGGTAAGAAGAATTTATGAAGACAGCAGCAATAAAATTACGTTTGGGTTTTCCAGAAACAATTGTTTTGCAAGCTTTTTAAAATGAAATGAAACAAAAATAAAATGGTTTTGAAACAAACAATTAGATGAACAAATTGTATCATATTATTTTTACCATATCAGGATTTTACCACAGAAAATGCCAACCAAGTTAGAACAGTATATAAGTACTAGGTAAATTGGTAGACTGATCTAATAAATTACTAAATTGACTTACGACAGTTAGACTGTCTAGTATTCATAAAGGTTTATAACCTCTGACTCATGTAGACTCACAAGTATTAAGGAAACTAGCAATTATGGATAAAGGTCAGAAACCCAACTTTGGGTAAAAGTAGTCATATAATTACGAAAGGAGATCATTAAGTCCACCCGTGACCACGGTCGGTGCAACTCGATCGAAACGTTGGGAAAAAAGAAATATAGTTTCATATCGCGAACAAGTCCCGTTTGTCGTCTAAAATATTTAAAATCGTTAATTGAGATTATTAAGATCGAGACGGTGATGGCGTATGCGGTGCTTACGACCTGTGCCTAATCTTTCCATGTTCACACGCATCTCTCATTACCCTCCGTTTAACTACAGAGGTACTAAGCATAGGCTGTAACCACAGGCGAACTACAGGCGTGCAAGTTACGAGCGGCACATCCACTATACAGTAATACCATTGCAGTTGTGGAAGCAAGTCGCCGATCTATGCCGTCTAGTGTCTGTCTTGCTTCTACAAGAATGTGACTGGCAATACGTTTACATACATACATAAACGTCACGCCTCTTTCCTTTGGGGGTAGGCAGAGATCACATCTTTCCATTTGCTACGATCCTGGCATACCACTTTAGCAATATATTTCTTATTCGATTTCCGATTTTTTGCTGGAACATTTCTCAATTGAGTTAAAGCATCGAAATTATATATTCTCTTAACAACATATTGCTTGTTGTTGTTATTAAACAGTCTAACTTCAAGAGGCGATGGAATCCTGAACAATGGATACACCTATAGCAAAGAGGTCTGAATTCTAATTATTGTGTTATTATTGCAACGTGCATCGGACACACACGTCGTGGCAAATCTTATCAAAGGACGCCGACAAGTAATTTATTATGTTATGCGTAAATAATACTCTTCAGAGACGGCGTTCGATCCTTAGGTAATATATTATTATGTACTGTCATCCAACAAAAATGTACAAAGTTCTCTTAGTGAGAATAAAATGAAATTGAATGATTTCTAGAAGAGCTACCAAATAAAATCTGAAATAGATTGTTTATAAAAGAAGTAAAAGAAAAATACTTTCGTCTTAAGTCGTTGTAAGCACTAAAACTGATGATAGCATGATGAGATGGCGACATAAAAAAAGAGTGTATCCGAGAACACATCGCAATGTATAAACAATTTGTCGCTACTTTAGAGAAGAAATCGTAGTCGGCATGTAAATGATAATAAACGGGCAAGAATCTAAATTTGAAGGAGAGTTTGATGCGCCGTTTTTTGCCTAAGGAATGCCGATCATTTTTTTTTTTCGAAGTTCAAAAAGCGCTATTTAATAGCCTAATTTGATTAAACAATTTTGATTGGTTATGATTTTAGCGTTAAATTATTCTAGACTAGATTTTCCCTAACTTTACCCACGTGGCTTTAGATACTGCAAAAAATACCTGTCTATTTCCTTACCTCTATTCTTATATCTATCTGTTTCTAGCTCCATACCATTCATTTAACTTGATCTAGCTGTTTAGATTGTGCTAGAATACTGTTAATCACAAACTCCTGTAAGTTTCCAAGTATTATAGGAAACAGGTGCTCTCTCTTGAGTGTGAAGGATCGATACATCCTCACTTTCGCGTTCATAATATTCCCGTCTTTTCTACAAAAATTGGTAGGACTTACTTCTTAGGCTCGTTGCACAGGTAGGGCCCTCTCTTGGGCTGCACGTGTGGCTCCACAAGGATCACCTTCCGTGGCTCGTCCTCCTCCATAGCGTCCTCACCTTGCTTCTGTTTCCGAAGAACATTCTCGAATGTCACTCTGCAATTAAGGAGGCAGTTCAACTTTTGGACTTATTTTATGTATCAGCAAAATTGTAAAGTGTGGTTAGCTAGTTTTTGAATCATGTATGCCAACATAATTTTTTTATGGTACAAAATGTTCAAAGATTATAATTGTTTTTTGTTTTTATACACTTCTTTCGTAATCTAAAGTATCAGAATAGGTCCGACTTTAAGAACCCACTTTATGGTTAATTTTGCTCGCCTATCGGATTTTATGCCGCAAATAACCAGTCAAGTTCCATTCCAGCTTGATTAAATAAATTTATGTAACTTTGCTGTCATTATAAACAATAGGTAAAGTTGAACAGACAGCAATAACAATATAATCATTGACAATATTAAATATCCGTTGGCGCCATACCGGAGGAATTTATATCAGTTATAAAATGGCTATTAATACTTCTACGATATTCGAGCTCATTACTGCCGTCTTTTACCCACAATAACTGTATTGTAACACGATATATTATGATTGTGATATGATTTATGTTCTACTTGATTGTTTCATATTTGATACTAGCTGTTCTCGCAACTTCGTCCGCGTGAAATTTAATAAATCACCGATTTTCTTCTAATAAAAATAGCTTAGTTATCTACTCCTTATTACATCAGCTACCTGCCAATGAAAGTTGCATCAAAATCAGTTCAGTCATTTCAGAGACTAGCGGGAACAAACAAACAGACTGAATTGATTAGTGCTACAAGCTTTTGTAATCCTTTTAGCGCTTTAAAAGCAAATGAAATTAATTTTAAACGTTTATTATGTCCATTAGTCGTCTACCTTTTTGTACCTAAAAATATCAATGCTAATATAGAATAAAATCAATCTTAATTTTTCTTAATGCTATACATATACAATTAAACAAGCTTCAAAATAGTAAATTTATTATTTTCGTTTTAGTGCACTCAAATAAATAATAGCTTGTTTTAAAAAAACGTTTTCAATTTTTCTATATTTTTAATTTTGTCTCATTCTACAGATTTCTGATCGTGCATCAGAATGGCAAGGTGTTTTTGCTGTCAATTTAGTGTTACCACCTTCCGGCTCCATCATCAGATCCTGGCTACCATCTTTTAGCACTCTAGTGCTAGGTAGGACGATTCCAACGAGCTCAAACTCGATAGGAGTACGTAGTATCAATTCTGAGATGCTATGACCACCTTCCGGCTCCATCATCAGACCCTGGCTACCGTGTATTTGAAGAGTGCTTGGCAAGACAATTTTAACGAGCTCAAACTCGATATGGGTACGTAGTTTTATGTCTGAGATACTATGGCCACCTTACGGCTCCATCATCATATCAGCTTTCTAATATGATAATATTGCATTGTCACCCAATTTGCATACCTCTGCAAAATTTCAGATCAATTGCAAGTCGATAAGTGGCGCAAATTTTGGTTCCAAGATTTGGCTCGTACAAACTAACCAACCAACGAACACGACAAGTCAATTAAAAGCTTGTAAAAAAAGAACAATGATTCCAGATTTTTGAAATCACGTGGATTTAAAATATTTGCACTTGTGACAGTTCCGACATCAACCAGTAATATTAATAAAATCATGGATTTACATGTGCGTAATGATTAATGCTGTGAACAAGATAGTAATTACTCTGGCGTAGATTATTCACCAAAAATATCCATCTGGTTGCCATGTGCCACTACAGTTAAGCATAACGACTCTAAATATAGTAAAACTAAAAGTCCATGAGACTTTATTGTGATACATCTGCTATAATATTTAAACTAAGCAGAATTTGAATTTGATGAGTAAAATTACAAGACTGCGCCAAGTTTACGTTTGCCTCTAAATGGTTAATCAAAAAATTTGTGTAAGAAAACAAAAAAAAATGCTTAAAAAGAAAATTTGCGCGGCTTTTGTTAACATTTTTGCTAAAGAACATCCTCAATCAATTAGAACTGTGATTGGTTAATTTTACAACTAAGAGGCAATATTTAGTTTTTCTACAATTTAATTCACATGCACACAGGCGCATCCAGACTCAGAAGAAGCACTTGTGGAACAGCTCAAATTGTTGTCCTACGCGGGAATCGAACCCGCGACACATCGCGCACGGTAATAATCGGCGTGGTGACCTATACCACTCGGCTATTCATGCAGACCTTAAGTTGGGTCTGACGGGTTATTTTGTTTTGATTACCAATTGTTTGTTACCGAGTAACCTTTCAGAAACTGGAAGCCAGTTGTATAATACGAACTTGGGAACATTACTTGCCGTGACACACAT
Source organism: Chrysodeixis includens (assembly GCA_941860345.1). Lineage (NCBI taxonomy): Eukaryota > Metazoa > Arthropoda > Insecta > Lepidoptera > Noctuidae > Chrysodeixis > Chrysodeixis includens. The sequence continues at coordinate 6,136,287 of OW796108.1, read as the reverse complement.
GCAGCTTTGCCATATAAAAATCTCAATTTTACTCATAAGGTGAGGCCCTTAAAAAGAGTAGTGATTCATTATACAAGAACTAGGCGTAATTCTCAGAACTTACTATCTACACTACTCAGGTTAACAGCCTCAATTAGATTAATCATTCCCATCTAACCTTTATAGTAATCTTAAATTAGTTTTAAATTTGCTTTAGCACGGAATGGTCAATTAAATTCTAAAACTAAAGCAGGCAAACAATTGTATTAAATGTAATTTGATCTTTATTGCATAAATGAAGGCGCACATTATCAGTGTTCGTCAATGTTTTACTGGGAGCTATCCTGTCGCGGGAAATTTGATATAGTACATAAAAAAAAACAAAATATTTCGTCTTGTTTTTTAATTGAATCAGTTGATTTCGTCATTTATCATTTTTATCAGAAAAAAAAGCAGGCAAGGAAATTATTAAGCTATTTTATATTTATGACTTCGCATAAAGCATTAAAAAAGACCATGAATCCTAAAATACATAGACAAAAATTCCGATGACAGCTGGTTTATTAATAGAATGGGGAGTATCTTACTAAGTAAAAGTAGTCAAAATTTAACAAAATATTCTTACTTGAAAGGTCTGACAAGTTTCCTGGGATCATCGGTCTGCACCTTGATTTCGTATCCAGGAAAGCTGTTCCTCAAATGTTCCATGTCCAAAAACGTATCATTGAAATCCAGTGTAGGAATTTCGTTTGGCATTCTAAAATAATAATACAATTGTAAACAAAATTGAAAGTAAGTGGGAGTAAATAATTATGCTAAGGTTAAATGCTGTCGCTAAAGCTGTTGTATAATTTTCAGGTTGGTTATTGAACTTGAGATGTATTTTTATAATATAAATGTCTTAGATAATTTTAATCTTAGAGAACAATTAATTAGGTTGAAATTGTAGTAATTTGCCAAGAATAGAACTGGAAAGTTGTATGATAACGGTTTGCTCACGCGTATTCATCGGGATAGCCCGACTAGTTTCGGACCCAACCGGAGTCCTTAGTCATGATCTGACACGGTGGGGCAACCCGAATGGTTAGGTTCGGTAGTAGGGTTAACCCGATATATACGCGTGAATAAACCGATAGTTATTACAAAAGAAAAACAAACAAGATTTCTGCAAGCAAAACTACTTCAGAAAATAAGAGTTCAATATGGAAATGTTTGCTTAGTGATCCAGAAAATTATATCTGGTATTAATCGACATGCACGTTAGTTAATGTTGGATTCGGCTATCTTCACTGTCCCTTAAAAATACTCCTATATAAATACATTTGTACTTCTGCAGTATGGACCATGAGCTTACCTAGTGTAATGCGCCTGGCCCGGATCCCCGTACCCCAGCACGATGTCGTGCAGCCACTCCGGTACCACGCACTCCGTGTTCATCAGCTCTCTGATGGTCTCCAACACGGCTTTGAAGTTGTTCTCCTTCGGTTTACGTCTCATTACTATGTTCAGCGTTTCATACACGTCCTACAAAAGAAATATGTAAGATTAAATTACCTCTTATTTAAATGTTTTTCTTTTCCTAACCATTATAAGATCACACGGCTGAGTAAAGACCTCCCCTTTCTTCTTCCAGACCTCTATCGTTCAAGATCGTCACACTCCACCTTCGCCGCGGACGACCTCGACGAAAGAATATAAGGTAAAATTTACATCCCGAATTCTTCACACTTCCCGTTGATTTACCCGCATTTAAAAGTAATACGAAGAACTTGCATTGCAAAACTCGGCGCTTTAAAATATTCTGTAAATATTTATTATAGCACCATTTCAGTACGTGACTGACGATTACCAGAAATTTTCAACACAAAACTTCTATTTTAGGTGTAAAAAATAGTTATCTAGTAAAAACTTCGCAGCAAAAGTTTAAGAGAAGCTTTCATGGCTGTGTAAACTCACCTCGTTTCCTTTGCTGGCATTATCCAGATCGAGTCGGTACTGATTAGGGTCAAGAAGAAGACGGAACGTTCTTGCATCTCCTTCTAACTCAGGTCTCGGTTCTGGGCCCTCCTCTATGACCCTGCCAGAAGCATCGAGCATACCTTCCACTTCACATCCCCTGACAAACACGATACCAGCTTGCTCCACCATGCTCTTTCTATAATCGTATTTAGTACCTGGCAAAGGAGTATCATAATTTAGTAAAGTTCAACGTCTTATGGGACGTCACGAATGGGAAATTGCAAATAGTTTTTGGTGACCGTAACTCACCAATTCCCTGCGTTGGTCTTACTGTGACCAAGAAGCAGACATCGTGCTTCCTCAAGCTCTCCCACTCGTGTTTTATTTCATTCCTTACACTGAGTGTGACAGTCACATCGGCTCTGACACAGGAGGGTGCTTTCTCCCCAATGTTAGGTTTCGCGACTTCAACAACTGCGAAGCTGGATATCGGATGGGCCATTCTGGCCCAACCCCCGAAATATACACTACCATCTTCAGCGCGCCTGAGGAAACGAATACGATTATCACATAACCATAGCGACGAGTAAAGCTTTGTTTTTTTTTCGGTCAACAGAACGCATAAAAGTTCAAGAAGCAACTAATGCACACACATGACTTATGGAATAGGAATCTATGGAGCACTTGGTAGACAAGCTAAGTTACATAGAGGATGGCAACTCAAAGCTAGCCAACAAACATATAATAGGACACTTACCAAGGAGCAAGACGATAAACGGCATCTTCAATATCTTGACGTATTTCGTCTGTAACAAGATTGAACAAGTTATATTCTCGTTCAGTTAAGTGGATGAAATTGATACAATAATGATGTCAACTGCTTAATTTTATTGAATGCAAATTTAAGTGCGTTTGCGAATTAATTTATGAAAACGTCCGCAAATACAATTGGATGGCAATTCGAAACAAATTTCAACAAACAAATATGTATTAGCTTGATTAATATTGTTGAACTCAATTTCAACATAACCTGATTTATATGTAGAGTAATAAATTGCTAGTTGAAAGTGAATGCGATTAATAACCCTCGTTATTCGTGTATTACAAATCCAGACTTTTTGTCTGTAAAAATCAACAACGAATGAATTGATTCGCAATATGGGTTTAAAATTGTTCTAATGCCGGCTCTACACATAGGTCAACACGTTGGCAAGTGTGCTGGCCCAGCCACTGCCCTTATGTGTAGAACGGAAGTTGGCGCATTGGCGGTAGATATTTGAACGTTGGCCGGCGCGCTTGCGAGCTTGCCGCGCCAACATCGCCAACATCAAAGAACACTTGACGCAAGCTTGATGCACCATCCACACATTGGCTGCGCGATCAGTTTGTCCGGAGCAGCGATTAAGAGTGTACGTTTTCTTCTTGCGGCAAATTAAAACCTAACTTGAAGAAATGGCGCACAATATTATTATGAGTAACGAGGAAACATTTAAATTTATTAATCTCTAAATTTAAATGTTTTAAAGTGAACTGACTGCCTGTGGAACCCAAAAATAAGAACTACAAAAATAAAAATGTTGTAAGTATTGATAAAAGTGCTAAATAAATAAGGAAGAATATTAGCTAATTGAATATTCAATTCGTTGGCAAGTGCGTCGCCTGCGCGTTGGCGATTGCGCTGGCTTATGTGTAGAGGCGGCTTAATATTTACGAAAATATGAATGATGTATATTATTGAAGTTGTTTATTAATCTACTTACACGTGCTTTCCAAGCGGAATAGATTGAAGTTTCTTAATAAATAGTCGTGTAGCGTGAGAAACTGCAGGTTTAGTTTGGGTAACGCAAGGCAATTCTCGCCGCTATAGATTTCGGTCGGGACCACGTTCTCATCCCAAATCACTTCTTCTGTCGGGTATAAGGGCATGGAGTTCAATTCCTCTAGCTGTGATATGCGACGCTCATGACGAGAAATCTATTAAAGAACACACGTATATATTTATTAATTGTATAATACAGAGCAATGAGAACATTTATCTGCAACAAATGTTTAGCGCTACGCCTAGTATAACTAGATTTGGTAGATTGAATCAGATCTTAAAGATGTTATATTTTTTTCCTTTGGCAAATCTTCTAAACAACCTCAAAACACACGTCATCAGTTTCCGACTCTCAACTTGTGGTTTTAAAAACCCCCAATATAATATATTCTGTAGGTTTACTGCAAATTCTTGGAATTTCTCCGACATAATTTTATTTTTGAATGCGATATATTTTTTTCATTAGAGAAGACATTATCTTCGTTAAAGAAATAAAAAGGTAACTGAGATATCTATAAAACACTGAATGGTAATTATATTCCAACAATAATATAGTTATTATATTCCAACGCAATTCTATTCTTTTTCGATGTAATTCGATATTTCTTTTCTCCCGACGTTTCGATAGAGTTCAGTCCACCCGTGACGGTCGGTGCAACTCGATCGAAACGTCGGGAGAAAAGAAATATATCGCGAATAAGTCTCGTTTGTCGTCTAAAATATGTGTACAAGTCGCGAAAGTTTAAAATCATGAATCCTACGTCCTCTACGTAGATTGTCAAAAAACACCTTATCCCTTATCCCAATCAGCTCATTTACACTATTAACAAGAACTATCCTTGTAGCACTATACTCTAGGACATCATTTTATGGCTTACCAGTAATTCCTTTAAAAACTCTTTGTCCACCCGATGCCATGGTGTGTCGCCTTCTTTTCCTTCTGGTGGTACAAGATTCAAGTATGTAGCGATAGCGCGTAGAGCATTTTCACTAAAACAAAACCAAACATTAAAACTGGCACAACAGTTTCCACTGACACTGTTAATTCTACGGGTACTCAAACTAAATTTCGAATTTTTAATGTATTTTTATCAGATTTTTGAGACAAAAAGGGGAAAAGGGGTAAATATTGAGCCCTTTATAAATAATAAATTTTATTTACCTTAGATTACCGAAATGTTTTTGTAACGACTCCCTCGTATCGACACTAGCTACATTCGCTAATGCAAACAAACGAAGATCGGGAAACTTCGAAAATGCTGCTTTCTGCAAAAATAAAACATTTACAAATTATACATACATACATACATAAACGTCACGCCTCTTTCCCTTACAAATTATATTAAAAGTATATTGATTTAGGACAATTTTAACCTGTTTTTGAATCTTACCTGTAGAGATGTTATCCTAGAATAGTGTGATAGGGTCATATCACGATCTGTCATCGGGTCCCCTGTCTCATCACTGATTTCGAATCTCGCGTAAAATTTCAACATGTTCAGAAGCTGTAACAAAGGAATAATTTTCCATTACGAAGACTTTTCAAGATTTATGTTTTTAAATTTATCAACGCACAGAAAAGAACTAAAGTAAAAAGCTCACACTGTTTAGAATCTTAGTGAAAAAGGGAATGCCTCAGGGCTCAATTGCAGGATCTTTCTTTATTAAAGACGAATTTAGGTATGTATATTATATTTAATTCGTGTCTAACAGTGGCGGAGGGTCCATATAACTCGATTCCTACCGGCTTCCCTTTTGAAATTGTTTTACCTACCACCTGTATGTGTACATTATGGATTGCAATAAATACTTGAATACTTGAATACTTGAAATATGGCAAATACTAAGATTCAGTTTATTTAAGTATCATTTAAAAATATCAACTATAACTATAATAATTTAAATTAACAATGTACGTGTATAGCCTTTGCTTGAAAATAACAATAAACGCCTAAACTTTTTTTTTGAGCAAAACGCATGCAATAAACGCCTACAACTATTGAGTAAACCCACGATTCGCTTTACCGGTGAAAAGGTAAGCCGGGACGCGATTTGGGAATCGCGTACATCTACCTCATAGTGCGATCTCTTTTACTCCATTGAGTAAAAGTGAGACACATTATGTAGTTTGACACATTGAACAACCGCGGCCAATAGGACTTATACCTTGTAAAATATAGCTTGATACCTGTGACGTTTGTCGGAATGACATTACTAGGGATGGAGGCGTGTTTCGTAGCTTATCGATGTCTGTGACGTCATGAGTTTTATCAAAAGTGACATTGTAGTCATTGTCATTGTAAAGATGTAAATTAAAAATTAATGTATTTGTAGTGGATTTAAATGAAATAAAACAAAAATAATTCAAACTAATCGCGCAAACGGATCACAAATTTGCGACACTCACTATTCAAAACAGTCTTTTTTTGTCTTTTCGGTATTTTGGCAAACCAAAAAAAGGTAACACCAAACAAAGTAACACAAATAACACCATAGTAACACAAATATCAACAAAACAATGGTAGCGTATACAAGGCGTCTGCATCGCGTCAGCACTCGTACTGACTCAAAAACGATGGCGCCCGCTTGTTTCCAGCACGCGAAACCATTAATGCCAAACTAAATAACTACATTTTATACTAGTGAAATTTTCATAGTATTATTTTATCGATAATCATCTGTCAGTCACTTGCACGTCCCTAGAGCGCATTTATAAAGTAAGCTAAGAACCAAAAATTATTTAAGAAATATTAAATATTATTTAAATTACTCATATTTTTACTGGTATCTTTATAGTTACATGATTGTTTTTAAAAATGCGTTTTATTTTTATACACAAACGTCGCTTTTATGTTAAAAAATTTGAACTTTTAAAAATAAAATTTGGGTTGTAGCTGTCTTCATAAAACGTTCGGTAATGTCACAGGTATCAAGCTATATTTTACAAGGTATAGGGAAGCCGTTTATTTTCGGCTTATGACAAAGACAGAAAATATAAATGCGTACGCCAGAAAGAGATGCAATATAAACTTCGTACGTCAACTGAACATGACAGCTGACGTTTACGTTCGCGCTAATATTATAAAAGTTTTATTTATGATTTTCACCGGTTCATTTGCATTAGATTAGGTGTATTCGTATCATAATTTAGAATCTTATAGTATTATTACTTGTGATTGATCAGTGTAGTGATAGTGCAGTAAAAACAAAATTACATCAGTTCAGTGTTATTGTTTGGTTATCGTCTATTCGAATAAATATTTAGGTAAGTCAGAATTACTAAGATTGTTGATTTAGTTTGTAGATCTATTAGAAAGTAGTTATTTTTGTTATTATTAAGTAAATTCGATAATATAGCGGCATTAGTGAACGTAGAATGCTGTCTAACAGATTATTTGCTGACTGAGTAAAAATCTTTTGCAAAGTAGAGTTTTGAAAAAGACCTGACATGATTTGAATTAATTACAAATAACGATCAAACATTTTAACAGTTCTTTGTACGACAAAATATCATTGGCTCACAGGAAGTTTTAAATTAAATAAAATGTTTTGTTTGCTTTGTTATTCTCAGATCCAATACTCAATATCTTATTTCATTCCACATAGTAATATAGATCAAAATTTGCACCCTGTCTGTAGGACAAGTTAGTAGTAGATATGCACAGCATATTATACATATGTGTGGGAAGGCTTAAAATATTGTGTTTATAGTTTCTATATTTATGTACTTATACTATTTGTATATTATTGTTTTAACATTACAATCTTCTCAATATGACAATATACATATAAGTAATTTAGAAGTGTTATATATTGTTGTTTTGCAACTTAACAACAATATAAATATTCATATTTTTATTAAATATGCACTTAAGTCCATGTTTATGTGGCCACCAACTATTATATATTTTGTATTCTTTTTTTTTTAAGAATAAGAATAGAAAAAGAATTCTATAGTCTATCTTTAGTTGCATTTTATTTTATAGTATACATTTTAATTTGTCTATCAGTTAGATATTCATTTATTGTACTTATAGTAGCATTTTGATTGTAAAAAGGTTTTAAATTATAAATTATTACTGTATTTCTCTTATTTTTTTTTAATTTTCAGGGTGATTATAATTCTAGTAGTTAATAGAGCTACACAGGGTTTATTGCTCTTATTAATTCATCTAAAATACATGTTCAGACAAAAAAACATATCTGTTCTTGTTGTTTATCGTTGCATGATAATAATGCAATTTTTGGACGGGCTTCCCTTTTAAGAAAATTCACCCTTCGCCACTGGTGTCTAAATCTTTTTTAAATACATTAATCGTTTTAAATAATATTACTTTGAACACAAGAAATTAATTTCAAACTTAAGAAATATTCTGGCAACAGATTTAACAGTCTCCTTTCGACAAGTTTCAAAGCTTTTTGGAAACGTTTCTCGTGGTATATTTCATTGAAAAAAATAGAGAACACAAAGGGTACATTTATTTGATTTATATTTTAGATCATTTTGAGCTTCCTACCAGAAAATATACACGTGGCCGGGCTGCAAAGTATACGGCCCGGCCACAAACAAGTGTTTTTTTAATAAGATATATTTGTGGTACATTTAATCTATTCATTGGTACTGCAAGAACATAATAATAATGTGTCCGGACCGATTTCGACCACGGCGGTCAGTTTTACTATGACACCAGCCAGCTACGCAGGACATATTATAGTGCACAAGCGTGTGCGCAAACACAGGTGTACTCTCTGTTCCTTTTACTCTCATAGCCCGATGGGGCGGTAATACGACACGACCGGAGAGAGATCAGGCGCAGGACCCACATTTTTACGTGCGTTCCGAAATACGGAAGCTGTGATATTTATTTCTTAAACGCACACAACATTCAAATAGTCGGTGCGTGCCGTGGGGATCGAACTCAAGACCTCTGACTTAGCAGCTGCAAGAACATATAATTGATACGTCTATAACTCGACGAAATCGTTATTACGCTAAACAGTCTCAGTCACGGTCAGGCTTCAGTATACGCTGCACGCGGTCGCGGCTCGACTGAATCCTCTCAAAATAGACGGTCGAGTTCGGAAAAATTCGCACAAAGCTTAAAATTGGCACAGACGTTCAATACATCATTAGAAACAAAATGCCAAAAGTCCCCATTGATCCTTCTTGAGCAAAAAAAAATATTCAAGATCAAAAAAGGTCGAAATTTCTTTCCGTTTTTCGAAAACGGTATTTTTTATCAAAAAAAAGTGAAGACCTCCCTACAATAATGCAATCAGCACTTTTTCTCGTAGACTTACTGTTCATGAAATATAGTCATTTGAAAGTTTTAAAAAATGATATCTTATATGTATTATCAGTGAAGTGAATAACAAGAAAAGATAAGTGAGTAAAATAAGTGTTTAAGAAGAACGAAAATGCAGTTAATGCAAAGGATACTTGTTTTAACAATACTTTTAGTGCCAGTGTTTACTTCTAACCCCTGTTGTCTGGAGGGGCAAGTACTATTGGTAAAAAAGGACGGTTGTTGGAATCCTCAAACAAATGTGACAGTGCCTAGTAAACTCTCTTGTAAGGTACCAGTAAAGTTCTTAAAGAACTTCTATATCAATGACGCTCAACAGTTAAAGCTACATCTTGGAGGCGAATCTGACGAGACTTTTGAATCTGACGCGTAAGTATCGTAAAAAAAATATTATGACTGAAAGATGGAGTAACTGGCTTCAAGTCTGGAATTTTGGGTTAAATTACGACAAATAGCAAAATAACTTAAATATTACATCATTTGTATATAGGCCTATTAAATTTACAATTCAATGGGTGTACTCAAAACATTTATCAATAAGCAACTAAATGAGAACTAAAAAAGTAACCTTTTTTCGCTACCAAGACCCACGACTAGATACTATATAAAAATATACACAAGGTTAAACAATATAAATTCTTGTATGATTTATTAATATAAGCGCGCAAAAAATACACATTTTTACATCGATATCCTACGTAATTTATTCTGAACTTGGCCCTTTTAAATAACTTATTTTAATGTGATAATATCAATAAATAAATGATCGAATCATTTATTATTACCTAAAACCGGGTATCCATTTAGGTTCGCCGTGGTTTGCGAACACTGTATGCTGCGCGAACGTGAACGTGTACAGAGTACACACTTAGGCTGAAACATCAGTGCTCCTGTCGGAGCGTCCACGAACAAATTGCTCCCCTTTGAGATCGCGCAAAAAACCGCTTCCCGAGCGCTCCGCGGTGCTCCGCTCGTGCTCCAGTCGCGCTCTGCGATCACAATGTACGATGTTTACGGAGCGGGCGCGTTCGCAAACCACGGCGAACCTAAATGGATATCCGGCTTTAAATACTAAAGAAAAAACTTAATAACGTCAGATGTCATCGGCCCAGGTAAATGTGTAGTGGTCAGCAACAGGTGATTATTTACGTAAAAACAATACATATATTTAACAAAGTACACGTAAAGTTATTATCACTCAACATGTGCAAACAAAGGTTTTTAAAAGGTAAACACACACACACACGATCACATACTTACACACACGCAACAACAACACTCGCTTACACATGCTCATACACTCCTCACACAGGCACACACATGCTCACACTCGCTCACACGCGGATACACACAAACACACACACGCGCGTGAAAAAACACACATACACACACAAATCCCCAGAGTCTTTTATGTTTCTTTATATTATGTAATGTTCGTCAATATTTAAGTATTTATCTGACTGTTACAACTCAGATCCTTAAGATACATGGTTGTGTCGGTAAACATTAAAATGTCACAATCAATTGTAATCATGAATTGTTTCCCATTAATATCTCCAATTGTTTGTTGTTATGTAAACTAGATTTGAATTGTTGTTAAAAGGAGTGTAATATGTTCGCAATTCTTAGATTGCACCGCTGTATGTGGCCTGTAAAGAGCATTTCCTGCTAACTTTTCTAAACATTCCCGCTTTCCTTTCCAGGTATTGTACGGGTAACCTTACAACTATAAGAGATGTAACTCTTAACAAAACAAAGCCGGCTGTCATAGTTTGCGCTGACGAAGAAGATGATATCATCGACGATAGAATATTGGGCTATACCATGATACTGTCCATTATATTTCTGACAGCTACTGCAGTTATATATGCGTTATTACCTGAACTAAGGTTAGTATTATAGAAAGATTTAGAGAAGTTGAAAGAATCGTCTCTAATCGCATGGGTGTGTAATAAGAAGGGATGAAGGCAACGCGTAACAAACGCACTATTTATTATTTAATTAATATGGATTATGACCGTGAAGTTAAAGATAGAAAACTACGTTAAAAAGTATAGATACAAAAAAAAAGGAAATATGGAGATAAAAGATTCGAGTAAAAAGGATGAATTAATGAAAACAAACATTGTGTCGACTCCATCGCGCGTCGTCGATAAGACTAAAATTACATCAGTTTCTATTTCAATATCGATAGTTTGATGAAACAACAGATCTCGTATTTATAATAATATGATACTTAACATAATAAAGCAATCCGTAAGCACACTTCGAATAAGAGGCAACCACTCCCAAAAAGTATTTTATTTTACAATTCCTAGATCTCAATTATATCTTGTTAAGGATTTTTTTATCAACGTTTGTTGAACTGTAATATATTGATGAAAAAAATTGATCGTTTTTAGAGACGTCCAAGGCAAGAGTATAATTAACTTCTGCATCAGTCTGGCCATCGGTCTAGGAATCCTAGTCATCATGAAACTCATGGCGTACAGTAACATGGATTTATGTGCAACTAGAGGTAATTCTGGGTAATATTATAATAAATATTATCATACATTATGCAATATGCTACGATCAAAACAAACATACTCAAAGTCTCACAAACACAGTCACACACACAAACCCCTCCCCTCCCCTCCACTCACACATACAGCCACTGCACACACTCCTCGGGTAGCACAAATTAAGAATACATACAGTATATTCTCAACCTTCATGAAAAATGTATTTTAACAAGTCCTAATGGCATACCGTAACATAACTTGTTAAAACTAAATGGAGGAGTCCTGGTGACCTGAAATACAGTCTCTGAGCCTAGTTTAGGCACCAGTCTCCCTCAATTGTATAATGTCCTTCCTATATGTCACTGTTATGCACCTAGTGGACATTTTCTTTATTTGTTTTCTTTTTCTATTATTTTCAGGATTTTTAGCTTATTTCTTTACCACTGCAGCATTTTTCTGGTCAAACGCAATATCAATACAGGTTCTTTTAAATACAAGGTTAGAATTTATTATTTTATTTTACTTTTTAGTTATTAAAAACAAACTGGCTTATTTACACGAGGTCTGGTTATTTTCGGCCTATCCCATTTCCACTCCAATAGAAATCCACTTCAAAGGGTGAGACAGAAATATAAAATAAACTTTTTATTCTGTATTTCTTAAAAGAGATACTTAAACAAAATAAGTACCTACCAGTGATATTTTTTTAAAGTATCTCTTTGAATTCACGGGACAGCTTCAAATCCGGTACTTTTAAAAGGCTTACATTGGGACACAGGTCCAACATGCAGAGGACCTTGTTGAGAACTTAAAAAGGTGATGGAGCAACCACTCACCACTATCAAGGACCATCCACCCTATCCTACCCTGTGTAAGATCAGATTTGGGCGGCCCAAGATAGCTAGTTGTGGACGTATAACTATGTGTGTATGTAATATTTTCCTGTACCAGTATTTTATCAGTGTCTTTATTTATCTTCAGTTTTTTAATTAGGTGACACTTTTTAGTTTTGCCATGTTTGATGAATAGCCGAACTTTTAATGAGTTTTTGAAATATCACGCTTGTGTCCTTAGTTCAGCAACTCGCCTCCAGGTGGCGTTGAATACTATGCAATATTATTATTTTTTCCAGACGACCAGCAACCTTAGATTACAGCTGGCATGAGTTTAAATGGTATGCGCTATACGCATGGGGAGCCCCAGCCGTTCTTACAATATGCATGGCCATCGTCAACTACCACCCCGGGTCACACCCGAAGCCCGGTATAGGGCTCAACCACTGCTGGTTTTTCAGTGAGTTCTATACATTTCACACTAACACCAAGTAACCACAAACGATAGGTGTCACACTACTTCTGTCATTGTAAAGTGGACAGAGTTAAGAAGGAATTTAAGAAAGCCACTTTGTGAAAGAGTAACGTGAAAACGCATTGCAAATGCGTTGTTTCCTCAATTTTATCGTAACTTAGTAATCAGGACATTTTAGTACAAAATTAATGTCCACCTGTACACTGATATGAATAATATTTTTTTTTATTTATTTTTTTCAGATAAACAGCAACAGTGGTATTATATGTACAGCGTGTTGTCAATACTCCTCGCAGCTAACATCTGTATATTTATTTACACATCACTGCTAATATGGCGTCTTTCTTTCTCGTCAAGTCATATTAAAGCAGTTAAATATAAGTAAGTATTAATTAGTAATTACCCTTTTAATGTATTTAAACACTTAGGTGCTAGGGCCATGACCACATGAAGTGATAGGCCTAGGGCCATAAGGTTAGCTATATCTAAAGCTGCGAGCGGTAACAGAGAGTTATATCATGAAGCTCTGAATTGATCAACTAGGAATTTATAAACTTACGATTTCTATTAATTTCTTTCAATTCACGGGATAACTTCTGGGGAAGAAACCCGGTCCTTTTTAAAGGCTTACACGGGGACACAGGTCCAACATGCAGAGGCCTTGTTGAGAACTTTAATCTAAAATGTGATGGGGCACCTACCAAGGGCCATCCACCCCTGCTCTATGAAAGAACAGACATGGACGGCCCAAGGTAGCTACAAAACTATTGTAAATTATGGATAAAACGAATTTGGGCTATGGATAGGATATGTTGGATGTGTTTATTTCTTAAACTATGGATAACTATGGCACCTGCCTTTCAACACATGAAAATGCAATTAAAATTGGCAGGCGGTGACTCGCCGACTCCAAGATGGGCCCCCTATTATACCGCCCTATTAATTTTATTATTAAAAATTTAATGTTGTTTTACAGGTTTGTGATGACAGTTCGCCTGATAGTATTGATGGGACTACCTTGGGTTTTTGAGATGATCGGATCTTTAGCAAAGGAACATATTATATGGTAGGTACACATATTATATTATTTTCTTCTTTAAATTATAAGGAATCAGAAATTTAAGCAATTTGCACTAAGATTTCAGCTTTCAAATAGGTTCCTACAAATATTTTTAACATTGTAGTGAGCCATTCGTAATAATTAAAACGAATATTATAATGTATTTGTTAAGAACATTCATCAATTTATTCGAATAGTAAGCAGTTTTGAAACATGAAATGAACACTAATATTTCATGACGAATTCATATATGTCGTTGGTAACAGCTAGTATACAATAAATTTGTGGAAAACAACATCAATTTATTAATTATGTGTTAATTGTAAATGCTTACTATTTTTTTTTTATTATACATAATTAATTCGGGAATAAATTGATGACTGTGTATTCTACGAATTTATTTCACTAAATACGTCATGCAATAATGACTGTGTTTAATTTTAAATGTTTCAAAACTGTTCACTTTGCTTATGAATTTCCTTTCTGTTTAAACAGTTCAAAGGTTGTATGATAATGATAAATATACGCTAAAACAATTTAATTTGTGACAAAAATACATTAAAGGAACTAGTGGTTTTTGTTTTAAAATGAGTTATTTTTTCGCGAGAAGTTTAAGCTATGAGTAACTAATTAGCAAGTTTTGGAGTAACGGATGTTTAGAACATGTACAACTAAGTACGTCTGTATTGTGTATAATTTACACGAGTCTACGTAACACGAGACTATCGATATCGTAACATGATACATTTTAAAGTAGGTACATTATTGTTTCGTGTATTTCTGTTCTGTTCACTTTTAGCCTTTATCTATTCTTGAACTTCCATCCATATTTAACATACCTACCTAGTAACCAATTATGGCCTTTTAGCTGTCTGATATCACAATAAATATAACCATTATTAAAATTATTAAAGTATAAATACAGACACTGTATTACAGCGGTTGTTTGGCGCCTTTTTTAAATTTGGGACAATCATATTGCTATAATAATATTAATCTACTTGCTTGTTAAGTCATGTGTAGATAATTTAAATTGGTTTACATAATGATAGTAACAAGGAAAATGCGATATACGTCAACAGCGTCAGTTAGACCGTGTATAATTCACATCTAAATTTTAAATGTTTATTATTTAAATATTTACCTAACTTTGCACTTACCTGAAAAACAAACTTTTGTATCTACATTCTACAGCTGGAAAAACACATTTTGTTGACTACTGTAATACTCTTGGTTACATAACAGTGTGATAAGAAAATTTCTACATTAGTCATATGACGACGTTGAGTACGTTTGTGAAATAATGTGATCGAAGTCTAGGGGGCTTCGATCACCTTAATACTAATTGCGTACACACCAGAAGTTTGCAGAAAACATGTCAGGAAGGGAGCTGGCAAAAATGCTGGGAAAAGGGGAGGGATATAATATACCTAGTACAGTAGACGATTCCAGACTATGAAGATCATATTCAAAGTAAAATTTTATATTTTTCTTATTACAGGTCAATACTTGATGTATTCAACACACTCCAAGGTATCCTAATATTCCTGCTCCTTGTGGTGTTCCGTAAGAGGGTCATAAAAATGATGTATAAACATGGATGGCTGAACTGCATATCTGGCTTCGTGGAGAAACATCTGGCGATCGAGGATGATGAGGAGAATGTCGTGCAACATACCGACGTACCGATGAACGACAGAACGATTATATAATCGGATATTATCGATACTTAGAATCGATATGTCTCGATGATAACGATATTGATTTACCACTCGAATAGAATGTTTACTGTTTGAATCTAGGAACGCCGCTCCTTATTTAAAGAAGTCAGTCAGTGAATGCGGTATTAGTAAAAAAACTGGTTGGATGCATTTTCACCCTACTCGTTCTATTAGTGGTTCTACGATAGCTACCGAGAACTTTTCTAAGAGTAGAACATCACAAAGTTTTCTGCTTTAAGCCGCTTTTTCGCTATACATATTTGACCCGACTGTCGCTCGACGAGAAATTCACGTGTCCCACATAATGTTGGCAGACATCGCTCAGGACATTTACTGTTTGCGCAACTCGTCATTGCTATTGCAACCAAATGTGAAACGAGTCACATGTCACGGAGCATTGTCCTACAATTTTTGCAGGGACAAACAACGTGATATTCAGCGATAAGCATCTGCGATATGTTGACAAGCGAAAATGCGGCTTTATAGTATTAATTATGGCTAAAAATTGCACGTCATTTAGGCTTTACTAATCGTGATACCGGGAAATTAGAGTAGAAAAAAGCCAGACAAATATTCTTGGATTAGTCGACATGGTAATTAATACGTTTTGCATTTATAAATAAACGACCCCTTAGGGGATTATGAGATTAACAATATATAAAATCGAAAGCTTTTTATACAGAGAATTTCAGGACCAAACTTATGTAGATCTCTATACATTAAATTAGTCTAACGTATTTAAAAAAACCCCAAAGGTTTGAAGTATTAATGTTGCTTTTTTGACAATAAGTAAGAATAACTTTAGTATCATGACTAAGTTTCAGTCTTTTTATATCAAACTGCTAAATTTATCTAGGTACCAACTGATAGTCAAAGGGGAATGCCAGGTCTCCATAGTAATTTAGGCCCACAGTGCCCACCTTAACAGGCTATTGATATTAATAGTAGGCAGTGGCAATATTAATTTAGTAAAGGAAGTGATTAACAAAAAACTTAGTATTTAAAAGTTATTGCATTTAAGTAAGTAATTGAAGCATCTCACCGACCGAATTAAAAACACCGTGATCCGTTCCACAACAAACATTGTAGACGTTACACAAAAAGCTGCCACGTTAAAGTGGAACTGGGCTGGACACGTCTGCCGTATGCCAATAAACCAATGGGCCAAAATAACCACCGAATGGTCTTTACATAATAAACGTCAGCGAGGAAGACCCAGGCGGAGATGGCGAGATGACCTAAATTCATTTCTACCCAACTGGTCAGTCGTGGCTCTTGAGAGAGGTAAGTGGAAGGAGAGTAGGGAGGCCTTCGCCCAGCAGTGGGACATCTCAGGCTAGTAATAATAATAATTGAAGCATCTAATATCAATTCCAAGTTTTCGCCAGTATTGTCATGAGGAGTGGAAGCATAATCCATCGTCGGGCCGTGGTCGTCGGGGGTATAAAAATCGCCAGAGTCAGTAATCATAGTACAAAATCGTCAATTTATATCGCAAAACGCAAACACGTTTATATTGTCACGTTAAAGATGCAAAACAAGCAATGACGTTTATCCGAGTCAACGACAAATAAGGAGATATGTTGCAATAACAAAAAAATATAGTTCGATGATAAACATTGAAATATTTAAAGTAATTTTGTAAGATTAAAAATAGTAATAGCATTTTGACTGTGCAACATTGTTTAAAACGGCTAAAAACAATTTAAATACAGCTATTAGCAATGGCAAATTATTACTTTGATTAATTTTCCAACTTATTTTATGTAATGGCAACATTTCTACAGCAATATGGCTGCTTTTTGGCCAATTACGTACGTAAGTCGTTTTATTGTTTATTATTTATGAAAAAAATATGCCGACTTGCACCGAATAATGAATACAAGGGAGGATTACGATAAATAAAAATATAGTTTTTTAGCATAGTCAAGTTCGTGTGCATATCTGGGCCTAAAACTGGCATGCCCCTTTATCTAAGTTTATCTAGGCTTACCAACTACCTCTTGAGGTTTTTAGGCACTGGAGCCCTAAAGTATTACTAATACTAATAAATGTCAATATTAGTACTTTTAAAGGTTAAAATTAATTGTAACTAAGAAAAAAAAATTGTAAGGCAACCCAAAAACCTGTAAATTTCAGAAAATATGTGGCATCTCTATGAGAATATTAGGAACATATTGTACCACTATTTTTAAGTATTTGAGTATTACAAACAGACATTTCAATTTAGAGAGCAAATATTTCTATTGAGAATATTAGTAATTTAGTAATTATTGTTGTACATTTATCTGTATTTATTGTGAATACTTGGACGCTATAAAGTTGAGTTAAAATTTGCTTAATGTAATTCGTTTAAAATGCTTCCTCTATGCTTAACTCCTTTAAAAGCATCGTGTGCTTGTATTTTTGTACAAATGTAATTTAATAACGTAAACAGTCTCAATTGCTAAATAGTCTTAGTATAGTAACTACCTAGTATACTTTCTTCGAAAGTTAGGTGCTGTTTATAAACAAACAGATACAATTAATGTATGTACTTTTACATGATTTTACAAAAAAAAATATTTACAGGTACCTTATTGTATTCCCTGTTACCAAAATAAATTATTTTTGTAATTAAACGATTGTTTATTTTTTTAATTTGGTGAGCATATTACTATCTCTTAAGGTCAATAACCCTTGGATTCTCAATCGCAGATCAACACAACAAAATTTTAATCGTCAGTCTCATATTAAGCTCTGTGATTGGTTGTAAATTTAATTGTCAACCATTTAGGCTACGGCTAGTTTGACTTCAACCTTACAGTTGTAATAAGTTGTTTTGAAAACTGATTCAATTGGTCAGGCTTCCAGAAATGGGGGGTTCAGGTAATGTTATTTTTGAGTTAAGTGGAAGAAGCGCTGTGCTGTGTACTTAGTGTTCCATCTATGATCTAGCTTACACAACGGCAATTGTACTTCACGAGGTCACTAGCGACATCTGTTTATCTGTTCACTTAATACGAACAGTTCAGGTTTACACACGCCGCCGCTAGATGGCATTATTGAAATCAATCTACTGATCTACTCACACATCACTGATCACAGTTACATGCATTGCAGCAGTAATAATGATTTCTATACTTAGTTTTATTTGTAGTTATGGCAACTCATCAATGTCTAACTTATATCAAATGTTTTGTAAGATACTCAAGTTATTTATTAACCACGCATAAGCTTAGGTTGTTAGTAGCTGTCTCTGGTATGATATCCCTAAGTGGATTTCAAAAGGTTTGTTTTGATTTTGCTATCTAATTCTATTAACGATGTCTCATACAAATTATAATTAGTATCACTTCATTCATACGTATAAATTTTTGAATAAACATGAATCAGCAGTTCTGCACACGCAAAGTTTTCATAACATCGTCTAGTATTGCAGTATATCAAGTATTGTGATTCACGTAATTTATAATACGAAGATCATTGAATGATATATAAGAAATATGACGCAGACTGATAAAACAAACCATAACAATACGTGAATACCACGTATTTACATGAAAGTGACGAAAATCGCGAGAAAAATGATAACATTATC
This sequence comes from Chrysodeixis includens, assembly GCA_941860345.1. Taxonomy (NCBI): domain Eukaryota; kingdom Metazoa; phylum Arthropoda; class Insecta; order Lepidoptera; family Noctuidae; genus Chrysodeixis; species Chrysodeixis includens. The sequence goes on along the minus strand of OW796108.1, from coordinate 6,117,051 downwards.
TACGAATATCCCTTAGACGAAACTTGTAACTTCAAGATTAGATTTAAAGATGATGGTTGTTGTCGCATTTTCTTCTAGTAAAATTAATACATACATTATTATTTAGAGAATATTCTAAATAATAATGTAAACGAAAAAGTAAGGTAATAGTAATGACTTATGAATTATTCATAAGGTTACGGTACTTTGTCGATACGGTACACTGTCTTGTCACCTCGATTAGCGCCTGCCATAATAATACAAGTGTTTCACTCTGGCGTTCGACATTGCTATTATTTATTTCACAGGCGTCTTAAGAAAACTTTCTACCTCTGCCAAATAGTCCAGGCATTTGGTAGTTTTACCTGGAAAGTTTTCCGGGGAGTTTTGAAAATTTGGCATTTTATAGATTTGGATATGTTCTTTTCGAATTTTAACTTTGCCACCTCGTACAACCGCCGCTCGCGCCGCCATTTTGAAAAAATGGCGCCCAAAAACGGTTTTTTTCAGAATATCTCCTTTCCGACGCATTTTACGAAAAAATATATACTACAAAATTAAACTAGAAAAAATTTCCTACACTTTATGTCCTATTCACTTTTTCATAAAATCAATAGTTTTGGACGTACGAGCGCCGCAAAGTATTATTCATTTGCACCACTACGAGTGTTTCGTATATTTTTCTAAACTGTTCTATTACTACGGCCGGTTTTCAAGAAGCAGGTATCAGGATAATATGTCACCTTGAATCAGGCCCTTTCGCTTGACTATGAACGAAACTTCAACGAAAAATTTGTCGGTAGAAGCTATATTAAGAGAAATATTTAGTTTAGACTGAATCACCAGTATACGTTTATTTGTCGTACAGTGTTGTTTATATTCTTAGAGCTATGGCTCCTTATACGGAAAATTGTTTTATTTGTCACAATTCACTTGAAAACTGGCGGCAGTAATAGAACATTTTAGAAAAATACACGAAACACACGTGGTGGTACAGATGAATAAGCAATACTTTGCGGCGCTCGCACATCCAAAACTATTGATTTTATGAAAAGAAGTGAATAAGACATAAAGTGTAGTAAATTTTTCCTAGTTTAATTTTGTAGGTATATATTTTTTTCGTAAAATGTCTCAGAAAGGAGATATTTTCAAAAAACCGTTTTTGGCCGCCATTTTTACAAAATGGCGGCGCGAGCGGCGGTGGTACGAGGTGGCAAAGTTAAAATTCGAAAAGAGCACATCCAAATCTATAAAATACTCAATTTTCAAAACTCCCGGAAAACTTTCCAGGTAACCCCCTTATTTTCTACCAAATGACTGAACTAAAATCAAATCATGTAAGTATAAATGCAGGTTATATAATATTTTTGTTGTTCGGAACACTTAGTTGATAAATTGACATGGAAATGTTTTAAGTTGCAAATTTTGATATTTGAAATTATTAATATTATAGCATTATACAGTTATTAGTATAAGTTACAACATTCATTGCAGCTATAATATACATCTATGCCTAAGTATTTACTTAGTATCGAACTATATTTATGTTATTATATAACGACATAATTAACATAATGTAACTATTACCTGCATTTATTAAATGTATTAGAATACAAGATATTAATTAATTAAATTAATTACTATATTTAGGACTTTACTAATTAAGTGTAAGTGTAGGTATTTATATATACAATATATCTACAAAATAATAATAAAATTTAAGTAATTGAGTTTTTAATTAATTTATCAATTTGAATGCCTTTCGCTTCATCAAGTAGCCAAATCCTTAGAAGCTTATTAAATATTCAAATAGACGTATTCTTAATAGTTATAGGTAACTTATTATAATATATTTTATACAGATGTAGTAATCGTTATTTCGAAAAAGTTGATCTAGGAATTCTTGGAACTAATAATCGTTCTGGGTCTCGATTTTACCTTGAAATCATATTATCATATCAGTAGTTCTTTTGAATATACGTACATTTTGTCTTACAAACTCTGCACACACCATAACGTAAAGACTTGGCAATGTCAGAAGTTCAAATCTTCTAAAAGGAGGCTTACATGATTCCCATGGAAGAATGCCACCAATTTCCCTGATATATTTCTTTTGAACAAGAAAATTGCCCCATAATATTAGACCGTAAAGGAAGGTTGATGTGACGCAACCGTGGTATGCTAATGACACTGTTTTCTATGACGTTGTTTTTCTGAGTGTGTATAAATCGAATACAAATTTAATTAATTTACTACAGTTTTGCGACTTATCTTTTCCACGATATAATAGCGGTAATGACCGATTTCGGCCACGGCGCCCAGTGTTACTATGACACCAGCCAGCTACGCAGGACATATAATAGTGCACAAGCGTGTGCACAAACACAGGACCAACATTTTTACGTGCTTTCCGAAACACGGAAGCTGTGACATTTATTTCTTAAACGCACACAACATTCAAAAAGTCGGTGCGCCCCGTGGAGATCGAACTCAAGACCTCTGACTTAGCAGTCCTACGGTCTTGCCACTAAGCTATCACAGCTTCAAAGCTTTTCCACGATATATCATCACCATCATTTCCCAGTTTATCCTTTTCCCCATCTTAAGTCAGAAACTGCATGATTTTCGACATACGCTATTCTTTAATATGCATCTAACATTTGCCTTTCTTAATAAAAATAGAATAAAAACTATTTAGATGTAATGTGCCATTAATATCGTGTTTTTATTTAAGCCAAATGTTCATGATTGTATAATGTACAACTCTTTTTTGATAAGATTTAAGTCAATATTAAAACAATAATATAATTATGTGTTTAAGTATAAAATTCTAGCGACCTGCCCTAGCTTCGCACGGGAGAAATACGGATGTATTATAAACCTTCCTCTTAAAACGAACAGACATGCTGACACCGACAGCGACTTTGTTTTAAACTATGTAGTGATAAGAACAGGGAAATTACATAAATTATAGTAAAATCTTATTTGTTAATTTTAACTATACGTTATAATTTTACGTTAAAGGCACATGACGTACACTTACTTTCTTGTTTTTCATTAATATTGAAGTTTTGGAAAAGACTAAAAATCTATCGTCAATTGAAATTAAAAATATCCCACCCCAACAAAAAGAGACGAAACAAGACCTTATGAATTTAATTATGAAACTAGGTAATACTCTAAATTTTCCTATTCAACCTTATAATATTAGAGACATTTATCGTATTAATACTAAAACAGAAGAAAATAAGCCTATCATCGTAGATTTTGCGTCAATTATCACAAAAGAAGATGCTATTGACAAGGCAAAAAAAATTCAATAACCAGCATAAAGAAAATAAGCTGAATACTACTCATCTTCGCATAAGTGGTCCATCAAAGAATATATACATCTCAGAACATCTAACGCCTAAAACCAGAAGACTGTTCTTTCTTGCCCGGGACTTCGCGAGTTCTAATGAATACAAGTATTGCTGGACTGCAGGTGGCAAGGTTTATCTGCGCAAAAAGGATGGTGAACGTGCCTTACGCATTCATGCAGAGACTGATCTAGAGAAGTTGAAGGGTGAACTGAAAATGTGACTATTTTTTCTATTTATTACTAAGTATGTTAGTTTTCTTCACTTATTACGAAGTGATTTTTTTGTTATAATGTTATTTTTTTATTCTTTTATATTATTTCTAAGACGTAGAGTATACATAATCTTCTATAGTAAAATTGATTGTATGATCACAAATTTAAAACTATCATTCACAACTACACCTACACACACTAGCACTTACACAAAATACATCTCAACACACATATACTTACACAATTATATATTATCTTGTCATTTGCGAAGATTTGTCAGCGACAGCAAAGTAATAAGTTATAATATACCTATAGGTTACTTGAAGTACACATTATTATTCCTAAGGCTTAAGTATGGCTGACTTTAATATTAATTTAATTGCTGACCTCGATGAAGTCTCAGTGGCGCAATCAGCGGTTTGTGAAATTGAGGATTGTCATAAACTAAGTCGGTCATTTAAACCTTACCTGAAGGTCCTCACACAAAACATACGCAGTATAAATTTTAATATTACAAACTTACATACGTTACTAGTAAGATCAAAGGTTGAGTGGGATATCATTGTACTCACAGAGTGCTGGTTGAAGCGTAACTCCTCTATTCCTGCTATTGATGGCTACAAGTTTTTTGCAACTACAAAAAATTGTACACAAAATGAGGGAGTTGTAATTTATTGTAAGAATAGTGGCTTATTGCAAATTGATGAACCAGAATTTCTTGACGCAAACATTCTTACTTTAAAAATAAATCAAAATTCCATAATCGTGGCCATATACCGTCCCCCAGCTATAGTAATATTGACAATTTCCTAAATTCTCTTAATAACTGTCTCTGCAGCCTTTCATCATTCAAAGATATACTTCTAGTCGGTGATATCAATATAGATATCGCTCCAACCACTGTAGACCGAAATTCTGCAAAGTATCTGGATTTGATTGCGTTTCATGGTATGCTTCCAGCACATACTATCCCTACTCATGGTCGCACGTGTCTAGACCATATTATTTTGAAAACAAGACGCACTGCTAATTGCTTTGTAGTTCATTCATCTATAACTGACCATGATACGGTAGTACTTTTCATGGATGTTAATTTTAGTCAAACTAGTAAAAAAGTTTCTCGACGAATTGATTTTGAAGGGTTAGATGAATCTATTAAAAACATTGATTTTGAACCTATATACAATATGTCTGATGTCAATGAAGCTACAAACTTTCTGACTGAATCACTTACAAAAGCTATAAAACATAATACAAAAGTTTCTAATTCCAACCGCCGGAAAACTAATTTAAAGCCCTGGATAACACCGGGGCTCTTGAGATGCATGAGAAACCGGGATAAATTATACATAAAAACTAAGAAAAATCCTGATAGTGAGATATGTTTGTGTACGTACAAGAGATACAGAAATTTTTGCAACAATATTTTAAAGAAATTAAAGATTAGCTATGAGAGAGATCTTATCAAAAAAGCTGGTAAAAACAACAAAAAGCTTTGGGAAGTAATTAAAGAAGTAACTCACTCATCGAAAACTAAGGATAAATCCACACAGTTAATTAATTCTAGTCACCCTTATGATTCTGTAAATAAAGTGAATTCATTTTTTGCTGGTATTGGTAAACTACTAGCCGTAAAGAAGTTATCAAGTGCTGCCCCCCCTAACATAGTAAGCAACTCAAACGAATCTAGTTTTTGTAAATCAATAATGTTTTTGCCTACAAATGAATGCGAAGTAAAATCACTAATCTTAAGTTTAAAAAATGACTGTGCAGTGGGACTTGATAATATATCAGGATCTATTCTGAAAAGAGCTGTAGACATTATAGTACCACCGCTAACTTATATATGTAATTTATCTTTCACATCAAGTATTTTTCCTACCGCCTTTAAAAAATCTCAAATAATTCCAGTATTCAAAAATGGCGACAGATCCAATGTAAATAATTATAGACCGATATCTATTCTACCTACCATGTCCAAAATACTCGAACGTTTGATGAACAATAGACTAGTCCAATTTCTGGAATCCAACAAACTCTTGTCGTCTTCTCAATATGGTTTTCGCAAACAAAAATCTACCTCTGACGCCGTTCATCAATTAACTAACTTTTTCGTCTCAAAACTAGATAACAGGGAGAAGGTTTTGGCTATCTATCTAGACCTAGCCAAGGCCTTTGACACTGTATCTATTCCTTTATTAATTAACAAACTCGAGCAATTAGGAATAAGAGGTACGCCTCTGAAACTTTTTGCTGATTATCTACGTGGTAGAACACAGGTCGTTAAAATAGATAAGTGGTACAGTAATGAATTACCTATTGAATATGGCGTCCCACAGGGAAGTATTCTTGGCCCAACCCTATTCCTAGTATACATTAATAACTTATGTAATACCAATCTAAAAAATGGAAAAATCATAACATTTGCGGACGATACTGCGCTTGTGTTCCATGGCGACACCTGGGAAGAAACATATAACTATGCGCAAATTGGTTTAAATCAAACATCTAAATGGCTTACTGAAAATATTCTAACACTAAATACGGATAAAACCAAATACATGACCTACACAATTGCTAATCAGCTTCAACCAAACATACCAATTATTGCCCACACTTGTGATCTACAGTCAAGTATGTCATGTAACTGCCCAATTTTGGAAAGAGTAGGTACAATAAAATACTTAGGGGTTATCATAGACGAACAACTGAAATTTACACAACATATTAATGCTTTGACTCCTAGAATTCGCAAACTTATATACATTTTTAAATCTCTTCGCCATATTGCCGATTTCTCATTAATCAGAACCATTTATTTTGCACTGTGTCAGTCATTATTGACTTACTGTATAACCACTTGGGGTGGAGCAGGTAAAACGCTCATGTTAGATCTCGAAAGAGCCCAGAGAGCTGTATTAAAAGTAAGCTGCTTTTTTCCAATTCGTCACCCAACTTATGAATTATACCAGCATTGTAAGGTTTTAACAGTGAGACAGTTATTCGTTCTTAGGACCATTATAAGGAAGCACTCGGAACTACCTTTTGATCCGGAAGTGGCTAAACACAGAAAAACTAAACCTGTCTGTGATATAATTAGATTTAATTATAGCTGGTCACAAAGTTCTTATCCTTTCCTGGGATCATATTTATATAATAACATTAATAAACTTATACAGATTTATTCATTGACAAATCAGAAATGTAAAAAGAAAACAAATTTATGGCTACTAGAACTGGATTATAACGAAACAGAAAATCTTCTCAAACCATTAAGATAATATACTTACACACACCCCCACTCACACACACACTCACTCACACACACACTCACTCACACACTCATACACACACTTACACACACACTCACAAACAAACACATTCTTGAAGACACACATCCTTCTATAACTCTATTTTATGCTCATATATTTTAATAAGTTAGTAATGTATACTGATATTATTTACTCCTTATTGATTTTTTTTTTTTATATTCTTTGTTCATTTGTATTTTCTATTTTATAAAATAACATAACTTTATTTTATAAGGTATAATTTTATTAACTATATTATTTCATAAGAATTACTATTTTAAGTTAAAACAAAAATAGTTTCTAGCTACATAAGTTAAACACATAAAATTCTGTTTCAAGGAAGTATAGCCTGGTGATCTGTGACACAGGTTTCACCTAATTCAGACACCAGTCTCTATGTTATGAACAACAAATTAACTATGTAACTAATTAGTGATGATGAGAAAAATAAAGACTTTTTATTTATTTATTTATTTATTAATATTCCCAAGATAAAACTCGTAAATGTATAAATCATTTGGATTAACTGTCTATTGTTAACGCTTTGACAAAGATTAACAATGTAAGTATAATTTTAATTGTTAATCTTTGTCGTAACAATGATATTTTTTTTTAATATGGCGTATATACACATTACAATAACTGTACCTATAACCTTATATTATATTTAATAAGATTTAAAAAATATGTTAAGTCGCCACCTCCTATTTCTTACTAACTTCAAAACTTACACCACATAATTTATTAAACACCCATAAAATACTATTACGAAATACCCAACTCAAAAAAAAAAATACAAAACAAAAAAAGTTTATAAATAGAGTTACTTCGAGGAACAAGTTAAACTGGTCAAAATCGCTGATTTAGAGATTCCACTTACTTCGGCTGATATCGATAATACGACACCTATAAAGCGATATCGGAACAAAACAAATGCCAGTCACTTATAAACAAGTCGAGCAGTCCTATCTCAAACCTTTATAGTGTCGTCCGTGTTGTCCAGTGCGAATAAAATATCGATATAAAAGGAATATTTACAATCGAGTACCGCTTGCGAGTGGTCCGGCCGAGATAGCAATTAACAGCATTCATTCGACAATCGCACGCGGGCTAGTCCATCCAAACAAGTGTATGCAGTGAGAGTGATCAATATTATTTTATTAAGGAAAATAGGAATATGAAGGTGAGTGGACTGTAGGGCTTATTATTATTATGATCGTTTTAAAGTGATATTGTTGTAAACGCGAGCAAGAAATTTTCTTTGTCTTAATTTCACGTGGAGGTATTTTGAATTGTCAAGTTTTCGTTTCGCGGTCTTACGTATTTTCATTAGCGGCTTTGGTATTATTGTTTAACGTGTCAAATAGATATTTAAATATAAGTAAAATAAATACGATTTGTATTTTATAACTATGAACTTTATAAATAGGCTTAGACCGATCTCTGTGAAATTATATCGTAGTAATTTCGTCGCATAGTTTCTGTACTCGAGTAATTAAGATATATTGTAAATATCTTTATTATAATTGGATATAATGCAATAATTAAGTAGTATATATAAATTAACATAACAGAACTTATTCTACCTACATTTAATTTAAATCAGAGATTGCAAATACATAATTAGAAAGAATGTCATGTGTGCGCCCTATACATATGTCTTATCGATACTATAAGACGTAGAATATATGGGCCTTAAGCCAGGGAAATATATGGATATATATGGGAATATATGGGCCAGAGATATACAACTAGTAAAACATTAAAATTTATTCAACAAACTATTTAAAGTAGGGTACCTGCCTCATGAACCTTTATCTGTCATGAACGTTGAAAACATATTTACATGTAGATAGCCAGATATTTAAACAAAAAAAGTAATTAAATATTTTAAATGTTATGACGAACGCAATTATTAGATACATGTAAGAATCTCAAAGGCGATGCACTTGTTAAACTAAATATAAGTCGGTACTTGTAACAAAAATAACTTGCCCCGTGCGAACCAAACAATCGTGACTCGAAAGAAACATATAAAAGTATATGTTTATTTACGTAAATAATTAAATTCTGTATGAAGTAGGAAGGTCATTGATCTTTATCCGTCAACTGTCACTTGCTTTGTTTTTAACTTGAAATCACTGGAAATTATTCTGGAAATAACTTCTAAGTCCATAAATACAAATTTAAAAAATAATTTTTGTGTGGATCCAAGAGGATCAGCCACACAAAAATTATTGGTTTACGTTAGAGGATTTACGTTATTGGTTTACGTTATTGGTGGACGTTAGAGGTTTAAAGATAAACCTCTAACTTTATGAACATTTACCATAAGCATTGTCTTTTTTTATATACCCACATTGAATTGTAAAAACCCAAACTGATTCGAATAAACCAAAACGTTTGGTATATTTTAACAACATGAATGTGTAGTATTAATTACAACTTATCACTGAATTGGTGGTTTTATCGCACAACCCACATTTTACTAATGTAGCATATGTTACTCCAATATCTAAATACTATATCGATACGCACTGACAATAGTTATTTTAACGTATTATATTCGACTATTTTCAATACGATAACAGTGTTCTCTAAGTCATCATCATCATTGCCCTGCCCTTATACCAATTATTATTCGGGGTCGGCGCAGCATTTCTTCTACTTCCACACGTTCCGATCTAAGGTTATCTCGCAAGTGACACTCTTTGCAGCCATATCGTCTTTCACACAATCCATCCACCGTTTTTAAGTACGAAAAACAAAACAATGCAAAATCAGGGGATCTACCAAAGGATCGAAGGGTCTGTCCCTACCACTTGCAGTAATATTATCGCAGACATGGAAGTGTGACAGTGCATTACACGACGTACAAATAGCATTAGTTTTAAACTCTTTTTCCCTTCCGACAGGACCGAACAAACATTTATACAAATGAATAAAATTGGAGGTTATATTTGTGATATTGAAATAACCATGTTATACTACATGCAGATGAATATAATACGGTACATACACTAAATTAACATTTTGTTATAATTTTTGTCTGTCTGTTCCCGCTATTCTCTAAATTGGCTGGACTGATATTGGCGGGCCTTTTTTGGCAGGAGTAACTTAACTATTTTTTCTTTTAAAAAATCTTTTATTCCAGAATTCTCACTAAAAATAACATTATCAGTAGCTGCCTCTTTGTTTTTGTAAGATCACATATCTTAGTAAAATATTGTCACCTCTCTCTCTTATTGAATGAAACAATTGAAATACCATGATTGTCCAATTGTATATTGCACTTGCAGGGTTTTAATAATTCGCGTCGATAATTGAATTACCTATTTTCACTTCAAATGCATTAGAATCTATAAACAGCTTATACTCTGACCCTAAACGCTGATAACTTGCATTGATAAACTGATAATTTTAACATTATGAAGTTGCTCACTTGCTCCAATGCAATTGGAAACTGGAATAAGTTCATTAGAATATTTGTACAGAGATTTGTAAACTATCTCTTCATAATCAATTATATTCAAACGGTTGTTTACTAGTAAAAAAGTTGAGAATTATTTTTTGGTTAAAACTGTAGCACGCTCATCTTTCGAGACATCGGTGGAATATGAAAAAAACTTTCGGCATTTGATAGCCAAACATACGAGCAACGTATTATAATAATGTAGGTATACTAAATTACATAATAACGGATAAAACACGACCTGTTTTATAATAATAACGTCAACAATTATATAGTTTACATTTTCTTGTTATAGAATATACGGTTTTATTTGCGAATGTTGTTTGTTTGTCCATCTTGTTTATAAGTTGTCTACTTCTCGACTAATCTATAATACATACTATCTATACTTATGAAGAGTATGATTATAACGGTTGATATATTTATCCGTGTATCTTGTTACTATTTGTACAATACAGATTGAATAGAAACACTCGCTGGCATTAACTATAGACAAATTTGAAAAGGGTTGCCCCCCATGTTGTCTTCTGCTTCTATTTTTTTACGAAAACGACCTTCTAAACATAAAATATATAATTGAGACTCCTTATAATCGTAAAACTCGCAGAATCTTGCGCAAAATCGTCCCAATTTAGATACCCTTTAACATCTATCCACACCAATATACACTACATGACTATCATTTGATGAAAAAAACGTTATTTTTCAAACTTATATTGCTAAGGTTTATGTGAAAATCTCCAGAAAGACTACCTAACTAGTATTTTTTTGTATTATATAGTAAGCTATAGTAACCAAGTCTCGTCGAGGTCAAAAGCTGCACAAGAGGTGTTGTTTATTTGTGCTACATGGTTTCCAGTTATATCATACCTGTCTGTCGAGTACTTCTTTTATTCACAATGTATGTACGTGTGTATGGTCGAATCATTAACTCATTAAATCGTTAAGGTAGGAATTCGTTATAAATATATCGTGTAAGTATAATACTAGTTTATTTATAATTATTGTGTTTAGTATGCGACGATACATGCTAGTTTATATAACAGAATATCGTTGTTTTAGTAAATGATGCAATTTATAGTGTTTAGTTAAAGATAATTTCAGAAATAAATTATACCTAATACCAACCTACGTAACGTAAATACATGTAGCACGCCAAAAGTGAACGATTTTTTTTAAATTAATTGTACAAACAAAAATGCTTCGCTTTTACTATACTAGGTATAATTACTTTATGAATTTAAACCTATCCAAAGGTTAATAAAGTCCAATCCAAAATTAATATAGGTACAGTCAATGGGACTTTATCAATGGGATGTAGTCTCACCGCGGTTTCCGACTCTAGTTTAAAGGAAATAAACAACTGATAGTGACGCATTAATGTGTAACTATCAGTCACATTCATAGGAATAGGCGAACTTAGTAGTAGAAGGAATTACACTACGATACTACACTATGACTCTACACTACACACTGCGTACTCATTGTAAAGTATAATTGTATTTTTTTCTATTTTTAGAAGAGTAACTCATGGAGTTTCTCGCCGGTTCTTCTCAATAAGAATGACATTTTGGAACCGCGCAACTATTCGAAGTCATAACTTTTTGATTTTGATTTTCACTATGAAACTACACACTTTTCAAATAATGTGTCACTCCTTGAACACGTGTTTCAGAGATACGATTATCCAAATATAGGACAATTAATAGCGAAACACAGACACTAATATTCCCACTAATACGCGAATATTGTGATGTGAAATGTGAATCAAATTCGAACAGTAATTAACCCCTAGTTTATGGAAGGCTGTGAAATTAACTGATAGCGACTATTATTAGTTGACCATAAAACTTCCAACCAATCACAGAGCTTAACATGAGATTTGACTGTAGATTTACAGTTTTTTTTTTGTTGCTCAGCGTTTGAGAATTGAGAGCCTTATACTGACCCTACCACTTCAATAAATAGTATAACACAAATTCGCGTTCCACGTCTGTCTGTCCCTACATGCTTCGATCTCTCAAATAAATTACTCAATAGATTTGAGTGCGGATTTTTTTTAAGATAAAATCTTTCTAGAGGAAGGTTTATGTGTATGATATATGTATATATCAGTATTGCACCCTAGCTAAGCTGGGGCGGATCGCTTGTTAAGTTATAAGGAGACGACAGGTAAAAGGTTAAGCGAGATTATTATTTTTTATATCCATGAATTTTCTGTAAACACATTGTTTACGAAAGTTGTGAGAGACAAGGGTAAAAGTTACAAAAAAAAACTGTTTAACTTTAGTGATGTCACGCTTATGGTCGATTGGTCAGCAGTCATTATTATATCGACTGATAGAAAGTGGGCACACTTCCTTTTTCTGTATGATAACGTGTTATCTCTATGTAATTATAGACGTCAGTCAGTACCGACCGCAGCGTACACACATACGTAGGATATTTCAATAACTAGAACATGGGGTTCATATTACTTGTGTGGTACGATCATTGATTGTAATTTGATTTTGTTGCTAACGTGATTTGTATATTGTGTCACGCTCCTCTTGGTATCTAATAGTACGGTATGGGCTTACGAGTATACATCAATGTATACTCGTAAGCCCCTAATGTCCTGACCAATTTCGACTACGGCGGCTAGTGTTACTATGACACCAGCCAGATATGCGGGACTCATAAAGCATATCTTTCTAAGCGTGCGCGCTAACACAGGTGCTCTCTCCCCAAATATTCGACTAATATCATCCGACTAATATTATAAACGTGTAAGTTTGTATGTAGGTATGGCGGGATGGACAGATGGATGGATGTATATCTGAAAGGATGTTTGTTAAACTTTCATGCTCAACGGCTGGATTAATTGTGATGAAGTTTAAGGATTAAAGTATAGGCTACTTTTTGACCGACTCCGTCAGAGGGAAGTAATGTGATTACGGCTATATCCGACAATCGCGCGGGCGAAGTCGCGGGCAACAGCTAGTGTCTTATAAAACCATTTTATAGGTTTGAGTGTAAGTGCTAAAGTACTTGAAATCATGAAGTAGCAAATTAGTAACCATCAGTTGCGTTACCTTCTTGAAAATTATGATATGATTTACAATTTTCTCATCGAAATTATTTTCTTAGAAGTAGTTAATAGTAATCATTACTGTTAGCTGTTTATTTTTACGTTTACACAATTCAAGTGTAAGACATAATAACACTTGAAATATTATCTACAAGTCTATTGTCTAGACATACAATGTTGATAAAAGCGAGAGGCATTAAATGAAACCACATATTCTGTATATCATTATAAGGCTACACAACAAAAATCAAATCAATGTAAGCAATATTTTTATAATAACTTTCGTGAGGATGATTCATACTTAAAACGTTATAACGGTTTACCCACGCGTATTTATCGGGATAGCCCGACTAGTTTCGGAACCCAACCGGAGCCAACTAGATAACTATGCCTATAAAACTTAGTCACCTAATCAGGAAGATACAGCATGTTCAAACTAAAAAAAAACTAAAAAAATATCCTGTGACTAAACTATTGCTTACATTGATTTGATTTTTGTTGTGTAGCCTTATAATGATATACAGAATATGTGGTTTCATTTAATGCCTCTCGCTTTTATCAACGTTGTATATGTTTTATCGTCGTAACTTAAAACGTATATATACGTTTTAAGTTACGACGATAAAACTTTATTTATTTTTCTTTTTTACTTACATTAAATGAATTAAAATGAGGTAAGATCTTGATTATTAATCCAAGTAATAATTGAATACATTTAGGTATACAAATAAAGTATTAATTTCCTATTATTAGTAGATCTAGGTAGTTGTAACTGGGTAGGTACCTATTAGTATTATTTAAATCCATCTGTATGTATACATATACTATAGATATTAGCGTTGCGTAAAAACTAGGTATGTGGTTTATAAATACATTCGATTTTAAATCATTACTTCTGGAAGAAAGGTAAAATAAATGCACTATTTTAATAGTTTTTTAGTACCCGAGGAAAACGGATGTTTTAACTTTACTTCCTACAGGAAAAAAATTGAAACACTGTATTTTCCCTTGTTTATCACGGGAACACGAAATTACCAAAACATCGTCCTGCCTACGTATAGAAATTCCATAGCAACGCCAGAACACTTAAGTAAAACATTAAAAGTGTTTAAAAAGGTTCAGACATTTTTTAAAACAGCTTTTGTCTTCTCATCATCATCATTCCTCTGCCCTTATCCCAATTATTATTTGGGGTCGGTGCAGCATGTCTTCTTCCAAACGTTCCTGGCCGACGTCATCTCGCTAGTCACACTCTTTGCAGCCATATCATCTTTCACACAATCCATCCATCGTTTCTTTGGTCGTCCTCTTCCTTCATCCACATTCATGTCCAGCACCATCCTTACCACGTGATCCTCTTTTTTCCGCATGACAATTATAACTTTTGATTTCTGTGTTTAATAATATACAGCTTTCCTCAAGAGAGCAATACCTAGTCTGTTACAAAAAGAAATGGTTGGTTAGCACTCCCATAAAAATTTTGACCGAAATTTTGAACTTTATTGAATTTTGACCGTTTATCTCAACCCTAGTTACTAATTTTCTTCTATTAAAATGCGGCCGGTGTGTGTTTTAAAAGCGTTGTTTAAAATATAATATCGTTGTGAACATCGAGGCGTCTGTTTTCCACATTGATAACATGTGACCTCATGTCGCGTTAATTAGCCTTTCATGTGTCTATAATTCGCTAATTATCTTCCATTTTATTTCAAAATTAGAGCACATTTTGACTTTTAAAATATTAATGAACATATTTTGATGTAAATTGTAACTAATAGATTATTATTTTATATTTATTTATATTTTTTATTACTATAACTTCGAAACGTAACGTAAAAAATATAATTCATTCGTGGTTCCAAAATGTCATTCTTGTGACGAAGAACCGGCAAGAAACTCCACAAGTTACTCTTTTAAAAACAGATTTTACATAGTATGTAATCTACTAAATTGTCTTAAAATTCATTAAAAAAATATTTGTGATATTAGCTCATAACGAAACTACAAAGATTACAACAACACATTAAATGAACGTTACATAAACACCAAGTATTTGTACTTTTATCTAGGTTCAAATTGGGTACATTTTTTAAAGTCAATAAGTGCAATACTCTTGTATATTATGTATGACATAGATAATTATAAGTTAAGTAATGAGTAATGGCTTACTTAAGAAAATAATTTCTATTTTAATGCTACAAATAGAGTAACTTTATACATCAAATATTTTTAGAGTGTCGGTTAATGAACGTCAATTATATTTTCTTAGACCAGTAGGATCTCGGCCACGCATTGTCGGTGACTTTGTCAGGTCTGCGAGTGTGCAGGGGATACGCTAGACACCTCATTAAATTTGCCATGGTTTGGGAAGACATAAGACATTGGCGACTAATGGACCTTAAGACCTAGTGCACTGTACCAAGCACCTTGGGTCACCCGAATGGTGGCGGGTAAACAACCAACAATCGCATTCCCAAAGAGGGTTAGTGTCAGGCAGGCGGCCGACTATAAAACTATAGCCAAAACTTTAAGCAACATGTCTAGAAGACGTGCTGCGCCGACCCCAAGTGAAATGGGATAAGGGCAGGAAGATGATGATGATGATAATGGTTTGGGAAGACATACCTCACTCGCATAGCTCAGGCACATATTTTCTTTACACCGGTCGACTTGGGTCCAGCGTATATTCATGGACTTCCAGGTTGATCACGATAAGGTGTTGAAGGGGCTTGGGATTCAGATGTTTGGCTTAAAAGTTAATGCAGTTCGGAGTCTATTCCCAAACTTGTAACATAAGATAGTAAACAAACATAACTCGTGTAGTCTAACTTTCTTAGAATTGAAATTATAATCGTCCAGATATCTAGAAACGATGAAATACTTGTTTATCTATTAGTCAGTGACTAAATATTATAAATAACCAGATCTGAGTGAATCGTAAATATTTTCCATAACATCATTAGCATTTTATTGGCACTTAAATTGAATCGGCGATCTTATACAATCATGGAAACCCTACCTACGCGTACTTCCCCGTCGACGACAAACAGACGTAAAACGCAGGAATTCATAGAATTGTTTTTCATATTCTCATTTACGTTCTACTTTGTCATCCTCAAGTTCACATAACTCGTTTTTTGACGTTAAACAAATAGAGCCCGGAGTGGCCCGGACATATTCAATTCCGCATATAAGCATCAAGAAAGTCATAGAGAAATACAAATTTATTGAATTTCCCTTTAGGTCAACACTTAGATTTTGAACAATGTGGGCCTGTCTATAAAGAAATGGTATCTGAAATATGACTAGATTTTAGACGTGAAAACCGCCGTTGTACTAATGTACCTGACACAATAAAATATTCGTCACAATCATAACAGAGTTGTGTTAACACGCAAAAATGTGGGATTACCAAAATATGTAGCTAGATGTATGTTTTTCACATGGCTTGGTAGCTACATTATCAATTTATCATTATTACAGAACATTTATGCGCTTCAATGATTGATTTGATTGTCTAATGTATAGTAATCAATCAAGCACTCGGTATTATGCGTAGTTTAGCTTTCAAAGATTTATCGAACTCTTAAATAGCTGACTTTAAAGGCGCCTGTGTAGTAATAAAAACATCATTATCCCCCATTGTATTTAAATTCCTCTAGTCTAGTGCTCAACTTTGATTTTAATGAACTGCGCAGTGCGTAGTCGCGTTGTTAGTTACAACTTAATATAATTTGGTAAGACCTCAAATGCTTTTTTGGAATCTCAACAAATTATCTTGACCTACATATTCTTATCGTGAAATTGGCCACATTAGCCATAATAGCAGAAATCGTCAACTATAATCTTAGTTTCTATAATAGAATTGGCTGAACAGGAAAGGCTTTCATTATGGAGTTTCTTGCCGGTTCTTAAGAATGACATTTTGGAACCGCGCAACTAGAGTCAGTAAGTGCCTGAAAAGGCCTACTCGATTTAAAAACCTTTTGATTTTGATTCACTTTAATTATCAAAAAAAATCTTTAGTAGCTAGTACCAAGTACAGGGTATCTCATCAGTCATCCTGCGGGATCCAAGCCGATGTTACTCTTATTTAGATATACGTAGGCGTGATGTTGACCTTAGCCTCAAACGTTAACTGAATTACCCTCCTTACATATTATTAGTGCACTGATTGTCAATCGACCTATTTCTTTAAATCGATTTAAACATGGCAGTGATCTATCAAGTTCACGGGGCTACCAATTATAACATAAATAGCCGTAGCTCGCGACTTCGTTCGCACAAAGCATTACCTTCTCCGACGCAGTCGGTTTTAAAGTATTTCTTCAACAAAATTGCTCTAGCCGTTTGAGCGTGAAAAAGTAATACGTAAAGTAAAGTAGTAAAGTATCACATTTATAATATTAGTAGGATACCTGTGATATGATGTGCTGTTTACTTATACTTTTATCAGATGCATATCTCCGTGCCTTAGTTGTGTGTGGTAGTGTCATTATAAAATTGACATACATGACTTGTTATTTTAACAGGTATAAAAACTTCCCAAATGGCAAGAGGATAATAAATTAGAGCTGTTGGCAAGCTAATTTTTCCAAGTTATGCTTAATCCTATTATTTTTATTATTTTTGAAAGGGTCAGCCGAAGGGAGACTGACTCCTTCACCAGACTATGTTGGTGAGACTAAAGTTTAGCCTCCAGCCAAGGCACAAAATTATATAAGAGTCAGAGTTGTTGAATCTTAAAAAACGTTTTGAATGATAGTCGATAACAAACAAGGTTTTGGTCAATAATATTTTCAGCAAATAATAATCATAGTGCGCACTGCGATAATATTAAGATAGGGTCAACAAACTTCGGTGTACGCGAGACCTCACAGTGAGCAGTCATTGTCCCTTGGTGTCAAATACGAGCCTGTTATCTAGTTGTTGTTACGAATGCATCCAGACTAAAATACACCATTATCCAAGCGCACTGCAGATAGATATTTGCTCCACATTACCCATATCTAGGCATGAAAATAGATACTGTTATTGATACCCTAGCTCAGACATAACATAATCGTAGCATTAGAAATGCCGACAAGTTGCTTACGCATGTCTTTATCAATTAAATTATTCAGTCGTAACTCTATGCAATTAAATAGTGATAAAATAATACATAAGCGATCTAAATACACTCTGTAACGACAAAAACAGTTTGTGTAAAGATTAAGGAAAATTAGAACAACTTTGTAACATACATTTACATGTTACAAATTTGAATCACTCGTTATTTTGTTATGATTGTAAAAGTTCATAGGTTAGCGATAAAAAGTGATAATTTACTTTGATTCGGGTTAGCGTACGTTAAAGCTCACAAAAAACGGTGACATCAAAACTGATGATTTAAATTTGTCGTGACAACACTGAACAAGTTTTATATCAGTTTTATGTGTTGATATTATAATTATTATACAATTTATAAGGTTGTAATGAAATGAGATTTTTTTTTTATGTGATAGACAATGCACCACTGATATTATTTCACAAATTTCTTCTTCTTATACGTTATTTTACCAAATTGAATTTGCCAATTTAAATGTGCATTTATATAAGTGTGCAAACAACATGTTGCGAGCATAACTATAAAGAGTTCTTAATTCCACAGGAAATTTTATTCTTAGTCCTCGTGGGATGTGGCGCGGTGTTGTCGATTCAGCAATGCTGTCCAAACAACGAGACACTGCTACCGAAAGGATACTGCGGCACGGAGAAGATGAACAAAATCAACTGCACCCACGGCCGCATGGTACTCCGGGATATCATCTTAGAGGGGACCAAGGTCTCCACGCAGGATTCCCCCAGTTTCGTCTTCGTTGAAGATCCTTCGCAGTAAGAACCAATACCTAATCCTGACTACATTATTACTATTGTGTCCCACTGCTGGGAATAGGCCTCCCTACTCTTCTTCCACTGTCTCTCTCAAGAGCCCCGAGGAACCAGCCAGTGACCTCATCATAACTAGAGAAAAAACTCCTTTTTCGTGTGTAAACTTACTTTCGTGAATAATTGTCATTGTGTCACATTCCTTATTTTACAAAGAATATCTTTTATCTTAGTGCAAATATTCATGCACTAATGCAACTCATATCTGTTAAGTACTTTATTGCAAAGTCAGTACGTTCTCAGTTTGGATAAAATTTATATCTTCATTCAAATTATACTTTTTGCAGGTATTGCGTTGGTCAAATGTACCGGAATAACAGCGATACGTCACTGGGCTTGGTGCCGGTGGCCGTGGTGTGCTTCGAGGAGATCACCAAGACAAATGACATAGAAACCAGTGGGATTCTGACTCTTATATCTGTCTTCTTCCTTGTTGCTACCATTGCAGTCTATACTTATCTGCCCCAGTTAAGGTAAGACTACTTTACTAACTGGTAACTCCTCTAAATGACTTTTAAAGAACAATTGCAAACTGGTAATAGCATGTGTGTATTATTTTCCGTTTCAATAATTAATTATAAATTCGGAGGTGTTTTTCCTGATTTTTTTTGTCCGCTAATTTATATCAACTATATTCTGCATCGTCATGGCTGCCTATTAATGTTACCTAATTACGTCGACCACAACATATCTAAAAAAAATCTTGTAACATACCATAAGCCACAATGACAAAAAAAGTCTAAACACTACGAGTACAGTAAAGACACCTTACTAGTTTTTACTAGCGAGAGCAAGATCTGAACTGACGAGAAGTCTTGGCAAAAGTTGCTTAGACGACGTAGCAACAGGCGTTAAGACCAGTATTAAAAGGGCGGGTACTTTAGCGATGTAAATTAACGAATATATCCCAGTTTCTATAATAAACGATTATTATGTTCCAGGGATCTACAAGGGCTATGTTACATGTGTATGTGTATCAGCATGGCTCTAGGTTTCCTGTCACTTGGAATACTGCAGCTGAGCCCTGGCTTCAGAGGCGAGATATGCACTATGACAGGTAAGATATCTATTACACCTGGAGATAATGTATCACTGGTTGAAAAAGGAGTAAATGATAGTGTGACGTCTGATAGGGGAGAATGGAAAAAAGAAACTTGTTGCGCCGACTCTAAATACAATGGAATAAGGGCAGGAAGATGATGATGATGGTTAATAAGCTAACCCTCATCGGTCTTATCATTCTAAAATTTACTTTAATGCGCAGTTTTGAAAGATTCAACTTGAGTGGAAAGATTTAATGATTATTATTTTGGAAAGTTCTAATACGAATGGGTTTTATTACAGGATTCCTGGTCTACACTTGGATGATGGCAACTTTCTTCTGGATGAATGTCATTTGCATCAACGTATACCGTACAGTATTGTAAGTTAAAACAATCTCTGCTCAACTTTTTTACCAAGTGTTTTTGAGTAAAGTTTACATGGAACTTTTTCGTCTTTGTTTTCAGAGATGCCACTTATTTGAAAAAGACTGAAAGGAAACAATACTTCTACTATAGCTGCTACGCGTGGGGCTCCACGATTTTGTTCTTATCCGTCACCCTTATCGCAAACTTCGCTGAAGGCAACCACTGGAAACCAGGTTTTGGAAACAACAGTTGCTGGTTCAATGGTAAATCTAAACTACCATACTAATATAATAATTGTGAGAGTAACTGTCTCTGTGTATCTGTCAGTTAGTATAATTCCCGTGAGGATAACTTAAGACCTATGAAGGGATTTATAATTGCCAGTCATGAAAAGCTAAAAGCAGAAGCTATAGTGTTCTATAAACTATGACTAGATACCAAACAAGATTTAATATCTCTACTAATTTCGCTGTCTTGTTTCAGGTCGTACCGAAACTTGGATTTTCTTCTACGGCCCGATCGCGGTTCTCATTACGGCTAACGTGTTCCTGTTTGCTCTATCCTCGTTCACTCTGCTGCGACACACCCGAAAATATGAAGTCAACACTTTGAACTTCCTTAAACACAAGTAAGAATAACATGTAACTTAAAGCTCATTTAGACAATGTGACAATTCGTCCAGTATCTTGCGTGTTGAGGTATATTGACATCCATCGGTCGATGGTCAATCACTTATGATACCATAACTGTGTTACCCTCAATACATATATCAATCACTTCTTGCATTATATTCCTCGTACCGTCTCAACAGGGACATATTTATTTTGTTAAATTATAATTATCAAAGTTTTACAGTGTAATGAAAATCATTACAGCGTATTACAAAATGACGCATAAACAAGCAAGTGTTTAGCAAGAGTGATTTGCAATTCAAAACGTAATTGTAAAACGCTCAACTGATCTCCGTCTAAAAATATACTATTTATAAAGCTGTCGTTAATTTTAAGATTATGATTATAAGATGAACTCCAAACCAGTTCAAAATATTGAGGATAAAGACATCCATCAAGAATTTAATAATTAAAGACTATACTTGTCCTATTGGCCCTAGAATCGCATCGATGATGCCCCCAGAACTGGGCAAAAGCCTCTTTCTACTTAGACAAGAATATTAATATGATTTATTAATACATGTCTATCTCAATTTGCAGGTTTCTGCTGTCACTAAAACTATTCCTCGTCATGGGTATGTCCTGGATCTTCGAAATCGCCAGTTTCGCGCACGGAGAATATCACATCATTTGGTAAGACTATGGTTCTCTATTTATTTATGTGCAATACACATAATGTAGTATTTTTTTTATGGGAATAACGGAAAGATTCTGAGTGAGATTTTAGCATATCTTGATTACTAAATATCTGTTATAAAGTATCTGCTATAAATAAGGAAAACTGCTATAAAGTGATTCAATCAATCCCATTTTACCAGAATTTCCGTACAATAGTATCTAAAATTGCTTTTTACTATTCCAGGAAAATCATGGATATATTCAACTGTCTGCAAGGAGTGATCATATTCCTGCTTCTCGTGATCTTGAGAAGGCGTGCCATGAGGGGAATGGCCAGTGAGAACATCTGCACGTGGTGCAGTCGTCCCCTCGCCGAGAAACTGAGTCCTCATGACGATTCCGATGACCAGCACATACTAGCTGATGACACCGTCGAGGTCAGGTTGAATTGAAAAAGTTTCCCATATCTTTAATATTGAAGCTCTATGTTACATACGTAAAGAGGTTAATTTATTGATAACTAGTCAACTAGAATCATACATCAAGTTTAAAGTGTAACGAAGAAATCTATTGTAATTTTTATACTGCAAAATCGATATTTTTCATAAAATTCTTGTTAATGTACAGGAATAGGCGATTACACAAATCAAAATGTACGGTCGTCGAAATTATTCAAAACATTCTTACTAAGATTTTTTCTTCCTAGATGAAGCAAATGTCATATAATTTTCAGATTTCAGAAGAATTTTCAGATGTTCAAATAAATTAAGTATGTTAATCATAATATTAGTAATTTGAAATTGTAAAATAGTACTTTTTACGCAAGGAAATCTCTATAATGTATTAAGTATGTAAAATTTAAAAACCTGCTGGGTTGCAAGTACTCCATTATGATCTGATTTACATTCTCGTAGTGGGTACTTCTAGTACCAACAGTTTTGTGCCATAGCAAAAATGTATTTTAAAGAAACTTAATTTTATAATGTTATATTTTTAATAATTTACTAGAATTTACTCGATGTAAATACTACATAAGAATATTATGAATTAAGATTTAATAATGATAAGTTCCTATAGATAATTGTTTTGGTTCTCTACGAATGCATGTTGGTATATAACACTAATAAATATATTTTAATGAAAATCGTTTTAATTATTCAATTGGATTATAAGGTATACTTTCCTTAGCTCAATTATGGCTAAACGTGCTCAAAACATTGATGCATGTTATTGATACTAAAATTATAAGCATCATAAATTACTTTAATCACCTTAACACCTATAAAATTACGTAAATGCTATCTCAGTCCTATAAATAACTGCAATCTGAGAGATGACGATGTGAAAACTTCTACTACTTTGAGAAATTAACATCACTATATTTTCGCTATTTTTTTTATTGCAAAGTCACTAAACTAATAAAAAAATATTTTTATTGATATACGCAAATAAAAAAGTTAATCGGATCTTAATGCCGGCAGTTCTAAAAAGGAGCTAAAAAGACTCGATACCAAACCGCGCAATAACTTAAGCATAAAGAAAAAGTCGACATTCAAACGTCAAACACCGCGAGAAGCGAGCGGAAACGCAAACGAACTGACTTCAGCGACGCGAAAATTATCCAAAGAATCAAAAAGTTTTATTTTGAAAAACATATTAGTCGTTAATGATATTACACAAAGTTAGAATAATAATATAGTGTTGACGCTATAAGTAAGTGCCTTAAGAGTTATGTCAATTAAATAATAAGTGTCGTATTGTGTGAATCGGTAGGTAAATAACGACAAGTACATTGTGATGAAAAGTAATAAAGGTTCAATAACAAGATGTATTTTGTACTGTTAACGTTGTCATTGTTGTGTGCAACACACTTATTGCACGCCGAAGTCGGGGACACTGATCTCAATGAGATATCGGAGAAGCAGAATGCGGTTAAAATAAATAAATGTTGTGAGCATAACGAGATTGTTGTCGACGGGATATGCAGATTAGCCGAAGTATACAATCAGAGTGAGTATACCTTTACGAAATGCGTTGTTATGAATGGATCAAAGTCTGTTGTCTTAACTAAGATTTGTACTCTTTGTTGGACATAAATTGGTTAATTAGATGCGACTTTGTTTTGTTTATGTAGCATCTGAAACATGCATACTGTAAACACATTTGTAAATCAACAAGTTAGTTATATATCTATTGAATGTGTTAGTTTTGACCATGTCATGTCAGCTCATAACTAAAATAGCAACAAAACCAGTACTTTTTATACAGGAAATGCCTACAACCCAACTTCACTATTATGCTAGCTATTCAATTCAAATATTTGCAATTTCTAACAAAAACTAGACCTTTTGTCATGATTCACAATACAGTTTACATTGTAATGCTTTTTTTTAAAACTTAACAAAAGCAAAGGCATAGTTTTAGTGGTTTATTCTGTTTCCAGGTTTATGGTCACCTCAATTCAAGACTGAGGATGGCAATGATGCCAAAGTGAAATACTTTAACTATGTGTTTGGAGTACCTGACTGCGCTACTGTGCAACAAAGAGCTATATTTGATTTAGACAAGTCTGAAGATAAGTAAGTAAACATGGACAGAAATTTCTATGATCTCTTCGAGGGAGAATAAAAGTAGAAAGATTGTTTATGTGAAGAATATAATAATATTGTGGCTATTGTATCTAAACTATTCAATTGCTCTAATCTGAGTAAGAAACAAGCAGTTGAACCTAAATATTTGTTCTTTAATCAAAGAATTTTTAAAAAGATCTAATCTAGATCAACAACATTACAAAAAAAAATTATAAATAAACAGACTGCTCACTACCGATGCCGACAATACCTTGAACAATGAAATTATATTTCCAGACTTAATTTATTGACCGATGGCCGGCTACGTCACATAATAAATCACCTGCCAAGCTCTGATGTGAAAGAGGAACCAGTGATAAGTACATTCAGTTTACATGAGAGCATTGCGATACCTGAGGAGAAAGAGCCTTCATCTTACATACACAATCAGGCTAAATACTGCATGGATAAGGTGGGTAAATGTTAACAACTAGAAGAAGTAGGTATATCAAGCTAACACAATAAGATTAAGTTTGTAACATACTAGTATTATGGTTATGCCTAGTAGCAGATTACTAATTTTTCAATTGTATCGTAATTAACTCAAGCATGTAAATATATCTATGGTTATATTTTTACACTGCATAGTGTGAGACACCTATTTGTTTACTACAACAGTTATGTGCTATACCTACATTAATTCAATATAGTCTATCCTTTATTTCTTAGCATGTCTTATAGCCCAGTCAAATTAGGGGTTTCACCTCGGAATGAAAGATAATAAGCTGAAAATTGGTGAGAACCTTTGCTTGGTCGCCCTACATATTGTCTCAAAAGTCACAAGTTCTATCGTGTCCGCATCTTAAGATATTCAAGGTCAAAGGTCACGAAAAACCATTTTTTGCGAATATCTCGGTTCCTATTGCTTGAATGGTATTTTCACCAATATCAAAGTTGTAGAGTATAAAATTCTCTACAACTTTTGTCTGAACTTTTTTTTATACAATCAACCGTTTTTCAGGTAGAGCGCGACAAGTGCGCAGCGTACAGTCATATAATATAAAGGTAATGCAGGGTCAAGCTTGAGTTTCGGTTATCAGTACATTGTATAAAGTCAATTATTGACAAAAAAAATATAATTATTAAGCAATGCCCATTATTTCTGTACATAATAGGTCGGGGAAAAAGTCTTTTCGCACTATAGTATGTATGAACTTGTGATAATTTTTTTTTTGGCTATAGTACTTGTGTGTGGTTGGTTTTGGTTCAATTAAAAGTAAAAATTAAAAAAAAAAAACATAATTCCAAATTCTAATTTTATTAGAGAGAGAAAGATTTTATTACAAGTTCATACATACTATAATGCGAAAAGACTTTTTTCCC
Source organism: Chrysodeixis includens (assembly GCA_941860345.1). Lineage (NCBI taxonomy): Eukaryota > Metazoa > Arthropoda > Insecta > Lepidoptera > Noctuidae > Chrysodeixis > Chrysodeixis includens. The sequence continues at coordinate 6,091,066 of OW796108.1, read as the reverse complement.
GACCTATTATGTACAGAAATAATAGGCATTGCTTAATAATTATATATGTTTTTGTCAATAATTGATTTTATACAACGTACTAACAACCGAAACTCATGCTTGACCCTGCATTACCTCATATATTATGTGACCGTACGCTGCGCACTCTTCGCGCTCTACCTCAAAAACGGTTGATCGTATAAAAAAAAGTGCAGACAAAAGTTGTAGAGAATTTTATACTCTACAACTTTGATATTGGTGAAAATACCATTCAAGCAATAGGAACCGAGATATTCGCAAAAAATGGTTTTTCGTGACCTTTGACCTTGAATATCTTAAGACGCGGACACGATAGAACTTGTGACTTTTGAGACAATATTTAGGGCGACCAAGCAAAGGTTCTCACCAATTTTCAGCTTATTATCTTTCATTCCGAGGTTGACCCCTTATTTTACCTAATTTGACTGGGCTATTATGAGTAGTTAGGATTTCAAGCGTATGATAGCAGCATTACTTTTAATGTTGATTATAATCTTCAGGTTTAAATAACTATTTCTAAATTAAAGTGAGATATCTGCTAGTATTTAAAGAGTATGTTAACAACCTTGTTATCTGTTGTTTTTAAAGTGCCCTCAACTTATCTGTACCAAAGTAAGACTTGGCCTCAAAGAAAAAAAATAGAAACTGAGTATCATTATGAGAGACCTGGTCACATATTTCATCTAAAATACATTTTATTGCCCATCAAAATGTAAAAAAAAAAACTAGAAAAACCAGATTTAACATTATCCTTAAAACAACTAATCAATATTTTTACAAAACCGTAAAAAAAACTTTTATACCTAACATTTTGGGTTCATAGATGTATTTTTACATTTCTGACATATTGACCTAGTCTAGAGATATACTTTCGACTAATTCTTTATCATTATAACATTAAAGCTTTCACATTCCACTTTGAATCAACTTGGATGTGAGTCATTAGGTGACTCAAACTTAACAATGTGTAAAAAAAACGTATTTGAATGTAACTTACTCAAAGCAATTTGTATGACTGACTAGTGCGTGCAGCGAGTAGCTACGGGTTCGAGTCTTGTCTGAAGCTAAAATAATGTTATACTTGATGAAATTTATCATTGTAATAACTACACTGAAAACCAACCCAAGACATTTGAAATAAGTTAATGACAAAGAAGGATACATGTATTTAATTAAAATACGTTCCACTAGTTGAGTCCGCGGTTCCGCCCGCGTATTGCACATGAAGTTATTTCGTCCTTATCAGACGAATCAATCTTACAGTATATTCTAATCATATAATTTTCTAACTTCCAGATATTAGTAACACAAAAAGACACTCAAACAAAGAACATAACCGGCGCATACGCATTAGTGTGTGTGCCCGAAGTAAAAATAAATTGGAGAGACATGAACTTTCTCATGAGGAAGATCCTGAACCCTATATTCCATGCTATATCGATGATATTGTTCTTATTGGTGGCTGTTATATACTTCGTGCTGCCTACCCTTCGGGACTTAGCCGGGAATATAATTACGACGATCAATATGTGTCTGATTGTGAGTCAGGCTGCGGACCTCGTTCGGATTTTTACTGAGTTCAGTAATCATGTCAGCTTTATGGTTACAGGTGAGTTGTATGTTTCATAATAATATCTAAACCGATATTATCCCTTTGCTTGTCAAAGGCCTCCTATCTTTATCATATTATTCTAAAATGAGCTAGCTCTCTCGGATAGCGCCAAGTTGATTACACCTTATTCTTAGGCTGCAGTTTTGTTGTTTTGGTCAGCCATTCTTCATATGATCGACCTAATCTCATTTGAATAGAGCTGTTTACTAAAAGTATTCAAATGAATTTATTTTTGTTTTCAGATATAATTCTGTATATCAGTCTACTGGCAGCTTTCTTCTGGTTAAACAGTTTCGGATTTTATGTATGGAAAACTTTCAAGTATGTATATTTTTAAACGTGAATCGCGTCATAGTAATTACAAATAACACGAAACCTTATACAAGATTAGAAGCCTTCACTGACAACCTTGAATGTTACTATTCTTACCAGTTTTAAGTAAGACATTAATGAAATTAAATAACAGAATTACCAACATCCCTTTTCGTTAAGTTTCTGATATACTATTGTTAATTTACTCAACGTACCTACTGGATATCTTTATTTTTGTACCCATCTACCTATCTTTCAGTTTAAAAATGCATCTCTTTTTTACTCTTATCATATTTTACCCTAAATGAATATTCTTTCAGATCACGCAACGTCTTCCTACGCGTGACGGACGTCCGCAAATACTGCTACTACTCAAGCGTCGTGTGGATCAGCGTGTTTGTAATGGCGACCAGTGGCGAAGGGTCCATATAACTCGATTCCTACCGGCTTCCCTTTTGAAATATGGCAAATACTAAGATTCAGTTTATTTAAGTAGCATTTAAAAATATCAACTATAACTATAATAATTTAAATTAATAATGTACGTGTATAGCCTTTGTTTGAAAATAACAATAAACGCCTAAACTTTTTTTTGAGCAAAACGCATGCAATAAACGCCTACAACTTTCATTGTAAACCTACGATTCGCTTTACCGGTTAAAAGGTAAGCCGGGACGCGATTCGGGAATCGAGTACATCTACTTCATAGTGCGATCTCTTTCACTCCATCGAGTAAAAGTGAGACACTATATACATTGACACATTGAACAACCGCGGCCAATAAGGACTTAGGGAAGCCGGTGCGGAGCGGCTTATGACAAAGACAGAAAATATAAATGCGTACGCCAGAAAGAGATGCAATATGAACTTCGTACGTCAACTGAACATGACAGCTGACGTTTACGTTCGCGCTAATATTATAAAAGTTTTATTTATTATTTTCACCGGTTCATTTGCATTAGATTAGGTGTATTCGTATCATAATTTAGAATCTTATAGTATTATTACTTGTGATTGATCAGTGTAGTGATAGTGCAGTAAAAACAAAATACATCAGTTCAGTGTTATTGTTTGTTTATCGTCTATTCGAATAAAATAAATATTTAGGTAAGTCAGAATTACTAAGATTGTTGATTTAGTTTGTAGATCTATTAGAAAGTAGTTATTTTTGTTATTATTAAGTAAATTCGATAATAAAGCGGCTTTAGTGAACGTAGAATGCTGTCTAACAGATTATTTGCTGACTGAGTAAAAATCTTTTTCAAAGAAGAGTTTTGAAAAAGACCTGACATGATTTGAATTAATTACAAATGACGATCAAACATTTTAACAGTTCTTTGTACGACAAAATATCATTGGCTCACAGGAAGTTTTAAATTAAATAAAATCTTTTGTTTGCTTTGTAATTCTCAGATCCAATCCTCAACATCTTATTTCATTCCACATAGTAATATAGATCAAAATTTGGACCCTGTCTGTAGGACAAGTTAGTAGTAGATATGCACAGCATAGTATACATATATGTGGGAAGGCTTAAAATATTGTGTTTATAGTTTCTATATTTATGTACTTATACTATTTGTATATTATTGTTTTAACATTATAATCTTCTCAATATGACAATATACATATAAGTAATTTAGAAGTGTTGTATATTGTTGTTTTGCAACTTAACAACAATATAAATATTCATATTTTTATTATAATATGCACTTAAGTCCATGTTTATGTGGCCATTAACTATCATATATTTTGTATTCTATAATTTAGTTGCATTTTATTTTATAGTAAACATTTTAATTTGTCTATCAGTTAGATATTCATGTATTGTACTTATAGTAGCATTTTGATTGTAAAAAGGTTTTAAATTATAAATTATTACTGTATTTCTCTTATTTTTTTTTAATTTTCAGGGTGTTTATAATATTAGTAGTGAATAGAGCTACACAGGGTTTAATGCTCTTATTAATTCATCTAAAATACATGTTCAGACAAAAAAACATATCCGTACTTGTTGTTTATCTTTGCATGATAATAATGCAATTTTTGGACGGGCTTCCCTTTTAAGAAAATTCACCCTTCGCCACTGATGGCGACCATGGCTATCTGCGCACATTTCCTCTTGGACACAGGCACCAATCCCAACAGGAAGACCAGGATACAGTTCTCATCGTCAATCATCGTTGACGATGTGGAACAGGAAACCATTGGTAAAAAATTTATTTATTTTTATTTTGTTTTTTTTTTTTTTTTAATGTAAGTGGTTAACCCTTCTAATAATAAATAAATAATCCAATTTACAAAGAGTACTACCGATACTTTACAATGTGGGAATTGGTGATTGACACTACAACTTTAAGAAATTGAATAATTGGAAATTCTAACCGACTTTTGTTGCTGAGCGTCCCTACGCAATTCAAATTAGTTTCTTAACGGTCATGGGTCTGTGACGTCGTATAACACTAATATAATTGTAGAATGTACTTTTATTTTGCCAAAAATTAACGACCAAAAAATAAATAGACTTCATGGCGATATGACAAGAATAAATTATTTTTATTTTGTTTCAGGACTACTTGGCATTGCAATATTCTTCACTCCAGTTGCATTTACTATAATATTTAATGTTTTCTTCTATGTAACGACATTAAAAATTATAAAGAGAATAAACATTTATGGAAGGATCCACCATAAACTCAAGGGCTGGTAAGTACTATCATGACGCAAAGTGCAAATGTGATGTCTAATTATTTATGTATGGCATTATTTAATGGAGGGTTTTTTCTAATTCCAGCTTCAATTTATTCCTCCAACTGTTCCTCATAATGACGACAGCGTGGCTATTCCTATTGTTATCGTGGCTGAACATCGACGAGCTACTCTACGCTCACATATTCGTTAATCTATTCCAGGCAATTTTAATATTCTATGTGTGCGTTTTACGACAGTCTCATGTAACGTTTCTATTGCGCAAGAGTTGTTGTTATGCTGAACCCGTGCCTACGGGCGAGTGGGGCGACGAGATGACTCACATGAATGGAGGGAACTACTGACATATCATCGAATATTCAAATCTCATTATAAATAGAGCCGGTACACGCTTCATTAAGCACTTAGTAGTGTGATAAGGACAAAAATGTGCTAGTAGACGGAGCAAGATACAAAATTAATTTATATTACACTTTATAAGTAGAAATAGGGATAACTATTGTTATTAAATATTATACTCATTCACAGTTAGTCTGTGTACAAAAGTTTGTGCCTTGTAAATGTGCCTCAAATATGAACTAGGAACACCAATGTAGTGTGTAAGGTGATTCTTTCTCATATCCTAAGCCTCTCTTCAACAATTAAGGTGGTATTCCTGTGATTGAAATCTCATGATAACGATATATTTGAAACAGAGTGTCTTATAAAAATGTGATCAGTATTTTACAAAGTGCATTTGAAAGGTAGCCTCAAGTTTTACGAATTATATTCCATGACAAATGTATAAAGATGTATGAAGAATTCGAATTAATATTTCGCGGTAACTTTTTGTTCCTCTAAATTAAGGAAATCTCATTAGAAATTAATTGCTCACGAAAGATACTTAAAATTATTATAGAAATTAACACATACTAAATTAATGTAACGAAAAATGACTAACATTAACAATTCAAATTGTAGTTATGTGAACCAGAGGTTTAGATATATAAACAAAATAAAAAAAACTCTTTACGGGGCTTATTCCAATGCTATAATTATATATTTAGCAAAAGAACATAATATCCGTCCTTTTTATTGTATGGCAGCATTAGCGGTTAGTGATTTTACTAATATATATATGTACTGCTCTCTTGCACTAACACTTATAAGAATAATCGTCATATGTTTTGTATTTGACTGTTTTACTCTGATTTCCTGTATTGTAGATGTAACTCCTGAACTATATACTGACAAAATGCATTTATTGTTCTTTTTTTAATTATTTTGAAACTGTAATAAACACAGCTGAAGTAATTTTTTGTCTTATTTACTATTTATTGCCTATGTAATTATGTATAGATAATTTGCCTAACTGTATTCAAATTACGTTTTTACACACGATAAGACACTATCGAGCTAAATGTGTAATAACTTGATACTTTGCATTCGTTATTTATTCATCGCGTTTAAATTCACAAAACGACCGAATGTCTACATTGGAGACAATAAAGATTTTTTATTTTGGATTCACGTTATGCTAACTGTTCACAGTTAGATTGACAATACCCATATTCCGAAGTTCAATATGAAAGTATCAATACGACGAAAAAATACACTGAAGCAATCCCTTATTTCTTGACAAAAGACAAACGAATAATTCCATAATTTTTGGCCAAAAAACATCGCATAACAACAACAACTAAACCACTGACCTGACAAAACAGCTGTCCCTCGGGCCTCTGCGTGAGTGCTGCCATCTGGCTGCGCACGACCAGGTGACAGTCATCCATCACCGTGTTGAAGAACCGGCGCGTTGGCAGCAGGGCCTCCAGGTCTATCATCAGCTCCAGGAACCGCTCGCAGTATCTGTAATACAAGTGGGTGGAAATAAGCTGGCTCTTCAGAACTTTTTTAACATTAATATAGTGGGGGTAATTTTTTCGTTTATGTACGTAAAAGACTTACCTATTTACTTATTTTTACATATGTTTTTTCGCGAAATTAAGAACGTGGCTTAACAGGAGGTTACAAGATTGAAGACAAAACTCATGCACAAAAGTACACTCAGACACAAAAGTTTGACCCAGAGAACGAAACTGAGGTAGGATGCGCAGAATGGTTTTTTGTCGTGGTGACCAGTACTATTCGATATCCTATCTACTATTCGTTAAGGATGAACTATTCAGTATTCATTCGATATTTATGCCGTTCAATACCAACTATTGAAGTATTATGTAGGTCTTACCTCACAGCATATGCGTCCAGGTCCCCCTCTTCGGGAATGCTCTCGAGTATCCGCATGAACTTGATCATGAGCCGCTGCAGGTAGCGCCGCTCCCAGCTCAGCTTCTCCAGCAGTTCCGGCTTGTCCTTCTTCTGGATAGCACGCCAGTACTTACGCCATTTAGGCACAGCTTTGAATTCCTGGTTTCGACGACCTAAAGACAATGTTGTTACATGAAATTTAATGAAATAAGTTGTCGGGAACCATGACAATATGACTTTTTTTTGTAAAAATTCAACATATTATGTAAGTTTATTTTATATGCAAAAAAAGATATTTACAAGATAACAATTTCGCGTATGTGACACAATTTTAAGCTCTACAGCTATGTGGTATGTGAGAGGTGAACCCATTTACACGACTTTTTAAAGCAGATTTGTTAGTGATGGTTCCAAGACATGTTGCATTAGATTTAGTGCACCCAATAACTAGATGATCCAGTGTAATTAATTATTTAAGAGATGTATAACGGTTTACTCACGCGTATTTATCGGGATAGCCCGACTAGTTTTTAAAGAGTTCGACTCGCGACCCCGCCGCCGCGTCAGCTCATGATTAAGGACTCCGGTTGGGTCCGAAACTAGTCGGGCTATCCCGATAAATACGCGTGAGTAAACCGTTATATATCTCTTAAATATGAATCATTCTCACGAAAGTTATTATAATAATAATGAATTATTAATTATGAAGTAACCCACCTTCTTGCAAGCTGATCCACATACTGAGCGACACGAGCCGCTTGACCTGGTCGCGGCACAGCTGCACCTCCATGCTGCCGAAGCAGTGGTTGAGGAACAGCAGCAGCGCCGTCTGCTCGCGCATGTTGTTGCTGGCGCGGTCCTCGGCGACGCTGGCGCGAAGGACCTGCTCGAAGAACGCTGGGAAGTGCTCCGGTTTTTTTAGGAACGCCTACAAATAAAACATTGTAATTAATTAGAGTTAAATTTAAATATACATCTACCTATAATACAATAATATAATTTCCACGACTTTTACACAACGCTATCTAGTCTCAAACTAAGCAGAAGCTCTGCTTATGTGATCCTGGATCAATAAAAATATTCACTAGTGCAAGCTTAATTCCTTTACACACACTTTAGCCTAGAAATGTTCCATTATCTATAATATTTATGTATATCGAAATATATAAATATGTTTATCGGTTGTTTAGTACTCATAACACAAGCTACTTGGTATACTTGAGACTAGAGAGAGTTGAGACTAGTTGGTGTTGTGTGAATGTTAAGAAATATGTATTATCATATGCATGTAGTAAATATCGGTTATTTCAATATTACAAACAGACATCAATACTAATCGTCTGTATAGATAATAACGTTTCTAGCTGCATACCTGCCAGGCCGGCACTCGTTCCCGAAACTTCTCATTGATCATGACGATGATGGACATCATGTGCGAGTGCGACGCGCGCCCCGCCTCGTAGTGCGGCCACAGGTAGTTCTCCAAGTACTGCGAGAACTCCAGCATCATGATCCGACGGACTGAGAAACTAGAGCACATGGAAGTTGGATTACAAACTGTTCTCTCTCTCTGTTTCAATGGTGTGTGAGCCACGTCACTACTACGGTACTGGCGCTTTATACTCTGACACCGTGTTGTATATCTACCATATAGTAAGAAGAAGAAAATTTTAGGATTTTAAAGAGTATTTGTCTTATTTGAAATAGCTACAAAGACATCTCTTGCCAAGGAAAATCTTTTAAAAGCAAAAAAATATTTAGATAGTGTGTAGGGAATAATAAGAAGAAAAAGTATAGGTTTAAATTTTAAAAACTCTAAATTTAATAATATACATATAAAGTAATATTTACTTAAGTATTTATGGGTGAAAAATATTAGCAAAATTTATCTTCAAGGAACCTAAACTTTTTATACTTCCAAAAAAACATGTTTTGTTTAAACTACTTGCACTAACCATGGCTTTAAATTTCTTGTAATAAGTTCATAAACCTAATTTAATAATAATAATTTTACTCTATTAATTTACCATAACAATATATAAAATTAGCAAAAAAAGATTGTATTCTTTCAAAACACAACCACAATTTGAAATAAAATATGGAAACACTGCAATCCAAAAAATAACTGGTGAATTTTGAAAAAATAAATAGGTCATTGCACTCACTCTATTAGGCTGTTGACCTCAAATTGTTCATTTGTTTAAATCAGTTAGGCTCAGAGCTTTTTATGTGCTTGTATTGGACAACTAGTGTAATGAATTATAAATATTCTGAATAACTTACTTGGATCCAAGTATTTCCGCTTGATAGATTGATTCCACAATAGAAGCATCATAAGGTAGGTGGCTATCTTTCGTTTGTGGAGACCAGTACTGATTAGCAAGCTGTGAACAATGCAACCATGTTGATTTCTTTAACAATTCAATGTGGATAGTTATATAGATTTGTTTAATTGCTTTTTTAGGCAGTGGAATACCAGTAGGCTTATTGTAAATTAAAATTTAATTTCAACATGACTCTCTAGATGTTGTATGAACTTCGGAAAAGGGTACTATGTATATTATTACAATGTTTATATTTCATTGTTGGGTATGAAAAAACAAGATCAACTCTTTTATATAGCTACTGTTTTGCTTCACACATACAGTAATGGATACTGAGAGTTTTAGGAAGGTAAAAATGAATGTACTGCAGTGGACCATAATAGTCTGAGTTTAATGTATAGTTCACAAATTACGCTGGTTTATTCAGTTAGGTGTAATAAGTATATATATATATATATGTTCCTCGACCGATTTCGGCCACGGCGACCTCTTCACTCTCCGTTTTACAGTTCCATTTGTAATAAGTATAGTATAGTATTGGCCTAGGAATTCAAAAGTTTAAGAAAAAAATACTATTTTAAGAAACATAAAGTGCTTGAACATCTTAAATATTGGTACTTTCAAAGTTTATACAAAAAATAAAATTATTTTATAAGATTAGGAGATCATGTAGCTAAAGTTCTGGTTTTTAAATTGAAAAGTTTTTATTTATACTTGTATTCGAGTAGGCTTACTGCTTAATTGAATATTCTACGAATAGAACTAGCTTTCATTTACAATTAACTCAACAAATAGTGTTATGTCAGGAGATTTTTTTTTAAGAAAGTTTTTTTTACACTTACTGAAAAATATCCTTACAACTCTCATGTTCAAATCATGTCAAGGTGAAAACTTAGTACTCATTAAAAGAGCTAGAGAATTACATTTTTTTTTCTTTATAACTCATTGGCAAAGTAATTTGTCACAGTAAAAGTTCGTAAAAGCGGAACTATTCATTATGCTTAATAACAGTAGTATTATAATCTATACTAAATTTGTCTAAACTATTTGTTTGACATATTCGTATTGACGTGTTGATTGTCGTAAAACTAGTTAACCTAAAATATGAAATGTTTGAGTCGTTATAAAAAAAAGGTATGAACGATAGTATAATGTGTGACAGAAACTTTTCCTAACAATCAGTTGTTATTTAAACCTCAATTTATATACCTATAAAACAGCTTATCGAAGCTTGAAAAATTATGTCGTCATTCCTGTAAATGGTGGGAAACGCGCCCAGTAGCCGAGTGGTATTACTACGTTGAACAGTAACGCCAATTCTTTGCAAAGGAAAGATCAAGACGATTACAATCTACAAAACATTGCTGTTTGTCATCTTCAATAGTTTAGGTATTGTAGAACAAGTCTTTTATATTAAAATGAAAGGGATTTGCAGATATAGTAATTTAATGCCACAAATAGTTAATAACTGCCCGTTTAAACATTGAATTAACCAATGTTATGAAATTTATAACCTCACTTACTTGAGTTATTCGATCAGAATTTATCTGAGATAGTGTCGGTAATGGAATTTTAGGTTTATCAGAAGTTGCAGCGGCTTCTACTTTCATCTTGACCGCTGTACAATTTGTATTTACTCAAAAGAAAATATATTATTGAACACACTGAGACAATCAAAACACAGCAGTAAACAAAATCAACTTTACTGTCGAATGACGGCGGCCGACACAAGACGTCTGTCAACCGAGGGTTGCAATCAGAAAAATACACATCAAAGTTGAAATATCGGTTATTCTCCATGACGAGATAAAAAAATGTTATAAAATATTTTTCATAATATAGCAAATAATAGTTTAAATGTCCTTCTCTAATACCAACAAGTACTAAATAACACCTTCGTTAACTTTATATTTGAGATTGTAAACTACTTCAACTACGTTAAAAACTATTCATATAATAAATTTTCTTTTTCCTCATTGTTTCAGCCAAAACCATGATGTTTGATCCACCTGATTACCCATACAAAGAGCTATCAGAAACTTATGATCCCGATGATTTGCTGTTTACTAACGATACAGTGACTAATGAAACTCTATCCAATGTTCATAAAAGCCCTTCAGACGTTACAACCATATTGAATACTGTAGATAACCAATTGTCTTTCCATTCAAACGATTCTGGAAGATTCTTTAATGTTGAAAATACTAATTTCTTTCAAGAAAATAATACAAATATGCATCCGAATACCGAGCTGTATATTGTACAGTCAGATAATTTATTTAATTACGAACCAACTTTGCTTGACGAGAATACTGTAAATCAGTTCCTGTTACCCCTTCAAGATTCGACAGGAAAAGCAAAGGTTAAACTTGTTAACTAGTTATAGGTTGTAGTAGATTATATTTAGAAGGTAAATGGATAATTATGCACATTATATGCATAATTATGTTACGTATCCCTATACTATAGTAGTTTACTTAGAAAAAATCGTATACTGAGTTTGTAGTTAACTAGATTTCCAACCTAAAGGGAAATAAGGTTATACAACCACCTCTTAAAGTAGGGAGGAAATGTAATTTAAAAATGTGAAATAGAAACGTTGTACGCGGCGTAGTGTGCTATAATGCTATTACGATTCCACAAAATTAAATAGAACAACTTACTTTAAAAAGATGGTCGTGGTAGGCTTGCGGTTTGTATACTATGTGTTACCGGAAATGAACGAAATCCAGGAATTGTAGGTATACAATCCCTAGGAAATGTGTACTATTCCTATACTATTTAGGAAATGTATGAAATATTGTTTGAAACACTATTTAATGCATTAATTACTAGGAATTTTATAAAATTCCTATATCGTATTAGGAAATGTATAAAGTAACTAGCTTTTGCCCGCGGCTTCACACGCGTTAAGAAGTATTATTGTTTAGCAAGTTAGTGTAAAAAATTAGGGCCTACAGAACTTCCTTGCACACAATATTCTTAACTAATTTGTCATTTGGCGCTAAACCTATCAAGCTACTGGAAGAACTTACTCGTGAGCAAGCAACATAGAACTGCCCATGAGAGAAGCAATGTTCTCTCAAGTCAATACCCGCAAATTTGAGAGTTTGCCCCTGAGACTTGTTTATAGTCATGGCTAGTCAAAAATCTAAGAAGATTTCTACAAACATCCCCTATTTCATCCCCTTATGTGTGGAATTTATCAAAATCTTTCTTAGCGGATGCCTACGTTATAGTACCTATGTGCATGTAAAGTCTCAGCCCGATCCGTCCAGTAGTTTGGGCTGTGCGTTGATGCATTAATTTCGATTGAATTTGATTACCATAAAAACGATTCCAGTGAGTTAATCTTAAAAGACAGACATAAATATACTGTCGCGGACTTTTTTTTAGATCATTTTAATAGGAATAATTCTTACATACATATATTGTGTGTATCTTGAACCGTTTTCGCAGCGCACGCAACGGAAGCCCTCAAGGATGAACAATTTTCCCCGTTTTTTTCACATTTTCCATTATTTCTTCGCTCCTAATAGTTGCAACGTGATATTATATAGCCTAAAGCCTTCCTCGATAAATGGTCTACTCAACACAGAAAGAATTTTTCGATTCGAACCAGTAGTTCCTGAGATTAGCGCGTTCAAACAAACAAACAAACTCTTCAGCTTTATAATATTAGTATAGATTAAATGCTTTGTGTACCTAATAAAACACGTTGTTGATAATATTTTTTTTATTATAGCACTCATTGAGGCAATTAGAAACAGTCATACCGTAAAACAATAATAATTTAATAACCTAACCCTTCCTTTATTTTTTTTTAAGTTTACCTTTAGGTTTACATGAGGTTAGGTTAGGTTAGATTTCTTTTTGTATAAAAAAAAACCTATTTTAACGTAATGTCCCCGCGTATCTACCAATATCTTAAATGTTTTATATTTCCGATAGGAAATATATAGATTTCCTAGGAATTGTATAATTTATTTCACACATTTCCGTGCGATTTTAGGAATTTCGTACATTTCCTAGGAATTGTATACAATGACGGATTACATACATTTTCGTTAACATATGCACTTGATGCAAGTTCGATCCCCAGCGCAGGTAAGTAGATACCAATGTGATTTTTTAAAAGTTATATGTATTTTATTAATTATTCTAAGGCACTACTGACAAAACGGCGAGAAAAAACATCGTGAGGAAACCTGGATTTAAAATATTGAAATCTGAAATCGCCTATCCGACCCAGCAGTGGGACTTACAGGCATAGGCTGGTTTATTTATTAGTTTCAGAATTGGTGGTTGGCCTCTAAGTTACTTACTCTTACATTTAAAGTACCATTAGGTACCTAATCTCGTATTTCCAGGGAAATGAAAGTGCCGGCCCGGACCTACTCGCTCTGCATTCCTGTGTAATATGTCATGAGATATTTACTACGGAAGGCGATCTCTTGGACCATACCATATCTCTCCACACCTCTGATAACTCCTTAGACCAACCGATGACTTTGCTACCAAGCGAGAGTGAAAAAGTACCAACACGAAGTGTACAAGGTTCGTGATTTTAGAACATCTTAGATGTAGTAATGAGAGAAAGGTGGAAGAAGTATAGAGGGCTTTAAACCTGCAATGCGACAGGGAAAGAAAAATAACTATCTAAGTATTTTTTTGTTTTTATAGAACTAGCTGTTGCTCGCGACTTCGCCGGCGCGAATTTCAGTTATCGCTGCAAAAACATTTCCCCATCTGATGCAGTTGGTTAAAAGTAACCTATGTGTTAATCCAGGGTGTCACCTAACTCTAAACCAAATTACATTAAAATTGATCGAATTGATTATAATGTTAGTAGGATGAATGAAAGATAATAATTTTAAAAGGTCTTACTTTTCAGAACCAGCTCATAGTAACGAGAACTTTGAAACAGAGTGGCTTGTCTGCCGAATGTGTGAACGTGTGCTATCAACTGCCTTGGAAGTTGAACCCACGGGTAATAGCTGAAATATATTTAACAAAAGTATTTTGCACCCAGTTTTTTTTAAAGTCAGTTTTACTCTTGGATATTATTCCTAAAAAACATATTTGGTATAGATACTGGTATATAATTAGCACCTACTTACCAGCTTTGAGACTTTGCTTTACATTCCTTAACTTCACACATTTTTTTTTTACAAAACACTCCCTTACTGCCCTCTTCTTAAACTTCCTTTTTCTTCTCTCGTAGAACAACTATGCTGTATTGCATCTGACGGTAAGAGCAGCGTGGCCTCTCGGAAGCTGTACACCATGTACGTGTGTGACTTCTGCAGCGGCCTGTTCGCTGACGGCGACGCTCTGGACAAGCACAGGCTGACCTGCTATATAGAAGATCAGAATAACTACTATGAAGACCAAACGGTAGGGCCTAGGGGTAGTTTGGAAAGAAAAGCAATCCAGTAAGTTTATGTTTAGGACAGTAGTTAAGCCAAAAGTAACAGTAATTTCTAGGCATGATAACAATAATCCTTAAATCCAGAAGTTTGTTTTCCAGCAGTTTCTGTCTCACTGCAAAAGCAGGGCCTCAATGTAAAGTAATATTTCTCAACAGTCACACAACGCCATCTAGTCTTACATTGAGTAAACGAGGGTAACTTTTCTTAGGCGTACTAGACAACTAATAAACGTACTTAAATATTTCTAAATACATACATATTTACATCACACACTAAGCTAATACCAAATAGATGCAATATCTCTGAAAGTTAAGAAAGGTGGTTCATGTATGTTGTCACGAATTTGCCCAATCTTAACGTCACACAGATACACCAGTTCCAAATCCAGTTTTACTTCTCCAGGATACTTGCAGTGTTGACACGACTGTAACCCGGGGTCCTGAGGTCTGCTACTCCTGTGACATCTGTGGCAAGCAATACGCGTCCACCGAGGAGTTGAAGCTCCACTCCCTGGAGTGCCACAGGCCTCCGCCCCCAAGGACAACGCGACGGGCCTACACTAACAACGGGAACAGTAAAATGTGGAACTGTGGTTCGTGTAACCAACTTTTTGCTACTGCAAGGTAATCAAAATACGGTTTTTCGCATTATTTTCAGTCATTCTCAGTAAAGCTATGTAAGTATTGCAGTGATGGAATTTCTAGCCGTTTGCCTTAAGATATAGATGGCGTTACTAGTCCTTACAAATGCAGTTGAATAGTTTTCAGAGTGAAATTACTGTCAAACACAGGTTGTGTTTGGCAGTCATTTCATCACTTAATAGAAATCCTCGGTAAGAATTTAAATAAAAGGTAAAAATTATATAATTTGACCTGCAGAATAAGATAGATAATATCGTACTTAGTAAGACTTAAATGACATATTTAAATACGTCGATTTACACTTTAAACCTAACTTAAAACTATGTCGAAACACTGTTTCTATGAAACGGGAATCAAACTCGTTACTGAGCGCTGAGGGCCAATGAGTTATGGCAAATTGATTTTAGCAGACACACACAGGTGCGCGCACTCTCGTACACCAACAAGTATTAAGTAAGTACAACAGTTCACCAATAGATGTCGCTGTCCTAAGCTTAGTAGCGAAAACATTTTTTCGTGTTTAATTGTTTTTAACGTATTTGATTTACAGGGAGCTTTACCGGCACAAACGAGGCGAGGATCGACCTCCAGGGGCTCCACTGATGGCGTACGTCTGTGAAGAATGTGACAAAGTATTAGGCAGCATGTGCGCCTTGCACACGCATAAGAAAATGCATAAAGTTACAAAACCAGTACGTTATAAAACCAACTTGTTTTAACAATACTTTGTTGTACGAAGTGTTTTCTGTACTTTATTATATGCTAAACCGATTATTACTTAGACGGTTAATATTAAATTAGCAACCGACAGATTAAAATCTTCAAGTTGAAGATAATATTAGCCTAAGTTATGGAAGTAATAAAAATAATGAAATATTAGTACCTTCTAATCAAAATACCCTGAATTGAAAAGTACTGAAGCAGCTAGTCAACAACATTGCTTTAGAATCAGAAGTTAAGAATAGATCAATAGTACACAATGTGAAAGCCCACGCACTAGTAAAAGTCAACTGATTGAAATTTTTGAGTTACTGAGCTGTGATGGGACCGAATGCCTGGGAGAATAATTAAACTTTTAAAGGACCGTAGCTCCGGAGATTTAGACAAAGTATCCTTAGAATCCTTACTAATAATATTGATGAAATAAAAGATGGACGAACTAAATGTCAGATCCTGTTTTGAAACTTAGGTAGGGCGAAGCGAACGACAGGAGCTGGTATAAGGAACGGAGAGACCTGAGACACCTATGTCCAGAGGGACATCGCTAAATACCTACTTTCCTGATGTTAATAGCTTCTTATTGTTTTTTAACACGTAATTCAAGAAAGACGAACGTCAACCCTGCGTTCAATCACCCCATTTACATTTCGAATGACTTGGGTTTCCTCCAAGGTTTCCAAATGTATCTGTTCCCAGGGCTACCCTTGCCGGGTGTGTGGGCGGCGGTTCAACCAATCAGGTCACCTGGCCATCCACATGCGCATGCACACCGGAGAGCGACCCTATCCGTGTGACCTCTGCCCTAAGGCCTTCAAAGTTAAGGTAATTTGTCTATGTATGTTTTTATAGGAGTTTACTTTTGGAAATGAACTTTAAGACTTTTTTTTCATATTGGACCTTTTGTATTTCTAGCGAATTTAAGTAAAGTTGTACCAAAATAAGTTCTATAAGATAATGATAAAACAAATCACCACCAGAAATGCCGGCGTAACAAAAGACTAATTTATTTTTGTTTTTTTTTTTTTTGTCTTGCACGCTTTAAGCAGACCATAAATTCCTTATCAATGAATAAACATTAACCATCTAAAATCATAAATTCGTGATAGGAGAATTTAAAGCCTTAAAAAATACTACTTCCATAATACCGACTTAAAAAGCTTTAGTACCAAGCAAACTGAGGTAGTAAACTTACTCAGAAATGGCAAAAACGCTCATTGCACGCGCTATTTACTATAGGATGGACGCAGATAGTTCCCAGTATTTTTTCCGTATGATAATGTATGTGGAATGGTGTCGGTGGCAGGTGGAGCGCGACGATCATCGCAGGACCCACACGGGCGAGAAACCCTTCGCGTGCACTGCCTGCCCCAAGACGTTTACTGCCGCCGCACGCTTGCGTGAACACGCACGCATTCACACAGACCAAAGGTTAACACACAATCCTTTTGTTTCACATTCAACTCTAATCTAATTTGATTCACTAAAATTTAAATTCGAAATTATTTTATATAAAATAACTGGAAATTTTGTCTCGGTCTCAGCTATCGCCCGTTGCACAGCTGGCGAAATGTATTAATTGTCGCACGGCCACAGAGATGGCGCTAGCGTACTCGAATGTTCGAAATTAAACTTTTATAAACTTAACGCTGTTGCGCCAGTATTGGAGATAATAATATTCTGTTAATGGTTTTTTACCTTCCATAAGCTCTTCTATGAAATGTACAATGAAACAAAATTCAAGCGTAAATCCCATCACGTTTCACATTAATAATATAATACACGCAAGTTATTTAAAATTTATTATCACAAAGATTATTTCACGATATTTTGACTATCATATGCGACAGTACATAAATGATAACCATATTGATTAATATTCAGAATTTGGTAAAAAGTATTTCGCACTCATTTTGCTGACCAATATTAATTCTTTTGTGTTGATAACTACATCGGGCGTTCATTTGGCCGGGATAAATTTCGAGCCCGACGCGAGTACATTCTGTAATCAGTCGGTATCAATAGTGAAATATACTGCTCGCTATTTCAGTAAACAAAATAATAGGTGCATTTCATATTTCATTCGGCCATTACAAAAATATTTCGCGGAAATTTGTTTGGTTTGCAGCTTAAATTTGTATAAAATAATTGAAATGTTAAATCAATCTGATGTGGTTTTACATATTATGTACCTATTTATTTCAGGTGTCCATTGCGTAATTATTCAAATCGATGTAAAGAGAACTAATATACCTTAGAAGATGTATCTGTCTGTGACATCGCATCTTGAAATCGGTTAGATTTCAATAACATTCTTTAAACAAAAAGCGAAATCATCAAGAACGGTCTTTTATTCTAGATCTTAGATACAAGTCACTTACGCCATATTATCGTTCTTCTACGTCTTCCAAAATACTTTCATCAAACATCGCAATTCATTTGTTTAATCCACTTCTAGGCCATACCGCTGTGACATTTGCGGCGCCGCTTTCAGAAGACCATACGCTCGCACCGTCCACACGCTCATCCACACCGGGGAGAAACCACATGAGTGTGATATCTGTGGAACTGCCTTCAGGTACACTTCTATTATCCAATACTGCCTTCCTATATGTTAAGGACTGATTAAATACCCTAGAGAGAAGTAGAGACTTACTATTACCTCTTGAAGAAAACTTGTCGTCGCAGAAAAGAGTCTCGCTTCCACAAGCGCAACAGTTAAGAGAGAACTTGCTAGTTTATGAAGTGATAGACCGGTAGATGGCCTACCTTAATACCTTTACTTATTGAAGTAAGTCTATTGGTGCAGAGGTAGAGGCACGACTCTACGCCGTGTAGTGGCTATGTCGCAGGTAGGTACAATGGCAATAGGCAATAGTGGTAGACTATCAGGTCTGTTTTAAATCTTGTTACTATGTTGTCTTTACTCGCTTTTTAACGATTTCACAGATCATACTTAGATTAAACTATTGACTATTATTATAACTATATATCCAATAAAAGTTCTACTGTCATATTTTTACTGACACATCACTCTTGTCATTTTACAAATTATCGTTGTAATACGTTATTCCGGCGATCATCGTTTCACCTCTTACTACTTACAACGTATTTAAAACTACCAAATCATATCTAAAAGTCTAACAGCCCTATGTTATACCAACACTTAGCTAAGATACGTTCAAAAATGTATTTTTGTCTCTACATTACATTTGAGAATGACAAAAACATGGCACTTCGTGTACATTAGGTTTAGATGATTATATAATATCTAATTTATACAATTTTCGTGTCACAATGTTAGTTACCGTACTCCTCCGAAAGGGCTAGACCGATTCTCTTGAAATTTTGTATATGCATTCAGAAGGTCTGAGAATCGGCTAATTTAATATTTATTTGTCATCTACGAAATCTTTTTTTTTTTACACGAACGAAGTCGCGGGAAACAGCTAGAGTTATACATATATATTTATAGTACTTTTAAGTTGTATTGTAGTATATATTAATATGAGCCTTGATGCCTGAAACAAACGGAAAAATAAAAAATATAAAAGCAACATTTTGCCGTGCGTCATCTCTTACCTGTGCAGTATTTAAAGCGGCAGTCATATCGGTTCATCACGCCGAAGTTTTGGCGGGGTGAGCAAAAAAGGCCACGGGCCCACGGTAGGTCCCGCTTACCTCGTGTAGTAGTCCCGTAGTTATCGAGGTACCTTTCCTTGGTCGCTTTATTCTGGTGCCTACCTGCGCTCCTTACGACATCTGTGTAAAGAAATGTTACTGATATAAAGTTGGATAAATGATATAGACTGATTTTTGCTGGTTTTCCGTTTAGGTTTCGTTATTTTTTGGGTAAGAATGATTATTGAGTGTTTTTTTTTTAATTTTCGTTTATTGGCAAGAAGATTGTACGTCAAAGTTAGCTTGGAAGATTTTGATGCGGGTGCAAACTGTTACACTGTACAAAATAATGAATATTATTACAATTAAATAAATATCTCAAAAATTGTATTTTATGCTAACAAGCTCAAGTTATATCAAAAGTTTATTTACAGAAAAGAAATAGAACTAAATAAGTACTCAGTCATTAAATGTCATACTACTCTTTATACTAACCTATTTAATAGGCTGCCCCAAAAAAACCATAGGTATTAAAAAGCCCCAACAGATAGCCTAAATGCGGAATATCGCGATATGTACACACTCGCACAGAGTCATATCGTGACATTGTAGCGGGTTTTACCGACCGATAACACATAACTCACAGCATTCATAACTACATGCTAACGAGGACTATGAGGTATCGAGGCCCTTTTGCACTCCTTAATACTTATATATGATCCTTAAAGATCTTAAAAGATATGCTAGAGATAATCGAGTGTTTTTTAATCACTCGTGTAGTGAAAATCAGTTTTAAAACGGTCGACGGACGTCGAAACGCACGCGTTCCTGACGCTTTTTAACAAGAAAATAAATGTTTCTAACAACACCACATACAGAAGAAATTTTTTATATCTTTACTCAATTGTAGAGATTTTTTTTATATAAATATTGTCAGATGAAAGTTGCAGTCGAAGACTATCAATTGTTGTTAGTTTACTTTTACAATTTGCGTGCGAAGTTAATTATTTTATACGCGTTTTAGAGGGTTGAGTGTAATTGTTATGCCAAAATTCAGAAACAAAATACAGTAGGTATACTTCTTTTTTTATAACGCCGTTTAGTCTCAAGTTATGCATAATAACTAATTCGTGTTATAGGTGCTAGACAACCGATAAACATACTTAAATATTTCTAAATACTTAGATACATATTTAACACCCAGATACAGCACAAATGATCGTGCTCATCACACAAACATTTGTCCTGGGTAGGGATCGAACCCACGACCTCCGGTATAGCAGTCAGGGTCACTAACCACTAGACTACTGTTAGTCTTGGCCTGTGCCAGGCAAAGCCACTTCTTTTTTTACTATAAACATTCTTTGAATAAAATTGAAACACTAAATAAACGACATTATTACCTAAGCTTTTTCAATTAGGGTTGTTTAATATATCTCATTCTAGCTTAATTTATGTAACTGTATATACCGTACGTATACTTGACTTAAAAGTGATCCGTTAAGACTGACTCTACCTTGTTACTTACCCATATAATTAAAAACTACTTTACACGTCATCTTCCATTGTATTCATTATATTTATTTTTCAGACGATCAGGAGACATGTGGAAACATAAAAGAACTCTCCACGGTGTCCAAGCAGTTACAATCGAAACAGATCTAAAGAAATGAGGCGAGGAAGAAACACTTAACTTACAAACTTCACCAATAGATGTCGCTACCAACATCAAACTGTTCCTCTATGCGCAGTGCCAACATTCGTTTCCAAACAGTAAAATAAAAAGAACGACATTATTTTTTGTGTTGAGATTGTCTTAAAAATATTTACCTTTTACATCTAATCAGACACAAACGTACACAGTTTAGTCGATGTTGTTTATAAGTAGTTATATACCGGTAGGAACAGTCGGTTGTATCTTTATGTATTGCTTGCCAAATGACTATAAGGAAGTTCGACTTGGATTGTAAAAGATAATAATTATAGGTCTAGAAAATTCATTACCATTGCACTGAGTCAACGAAGGATGATTCCTGGTTACCCAGCAGTGGTTTAGGTGAACTTAAAATACCTCAATAATTGACTTTAGTATGTTCTAGTTCATAATTAATCTAGAAATGCTTACGATATAGGTAATTTTAAAAAGGATATTACAAGTTTGTTGCAATTTATTAACTAAATAATTGATTTTCTATTTGTGCTCTACAAAATCAAGTTACGTTTAACGATGAAAAATTCGTATTTCTTTACAACTAAACCTATTGTCTAGCAATAAGTATTTAATTAATCTTTCTTTAGTATTTGTAATATGAAGAGTTAGTGCCATTTAAGTGAGATACAGTAATGCAAGAATTTGTTCAGGAGTTTTAAATTGAGCTTTACCGTCAAAGTGCCTTCTGTGGGTCAATTTTTAGAAAGTATTTGACACCAAGGACGTTTTGTGGTCACTTGCTGACCATATCTACAATTTTTCCTGTACCCTACATTACTCTTTATCACGCTTTAATGATCTGTTCGAATAATAAGTTATAGGAGTAATTTGGAATGAGCAATGGTGTACTGGTGTAATGGTGGCCCTTAAAACACGTAGACAACACATGTAATGTGTTGACAACAGTATATAATGACATCTGCATGTTCTTTCTAAAACGTTAATTTCCCGGTTTTTTAATGGCCATGTTTCCTCAAAATCAATTTAGCAGTTTAGGCGTGAATGAAACCAACAAACAGACAGAGTTGCTTCAAAGTATCACACATTATGAAGTATTTTATGTTGCCAACCAGGTATTTATTTACAATAATCCTAGTATTTGGTATTATACAGGTATATGGTACGTTAGTATGGATGGCTGTTTGTTGCTTTTTAACGCTCAAACGGTTGGAGTAATCTTAAATTACCTAAATTAATACCCTAAATTAACACATAGGCTACTTCTTAACCGACTTTATCAGACAGGAGTAACGTTTTTGCAGCTATAACCGACACGCGCGGACAAAGTCGCGGCCAACAGCTAGTAGTAACATACAGGGTGAACACGAAATAATTAAAAGCTTTGGTCTCATTCGGTCGGTTCGCCAATGATTTTTGATTACGAATATGGTTTTACGGCGAACATAAATTCACAAAACTATTTCACATTTGTTTATGAAGCATTGTAATGTTTTCAGTTTAATTAAATAGCATTTTCTGTGTCTGCATTTTGGGGTAAATAACTGAATTCGTATTTTATATAACGTTCGTCAGGTAGTAAAATCTTAGGCAGATATAGTTCCTTAGCTTAATCGAGCTTTAGGTACTTAGACGAGGAAACTTGCCACCGCCTCTTAAAGCAAGACTGTTGCAATAGAGCAAGAGAGACAACGCAATACATGGTGTAGTACGCCGTCTTGCTTCCACAACTGCAAGTCTAGCTTTAAAAGAGGATGTTAGCGCTCTTTTTTATTTCACGACTTCAACACAACGCCATCTAGTCTCAAACTAAGCAGAGCTTGTATTATGAGTACTAGATAACTGATAATTGATAAACATACTTATATAGTATATAGACGCAGAACAAATGATCGTGCTCATCACACAAACATTTGTCCTGGGTGGGGATCGAACCCACGACCTCTGGTATAACAGTCAGGGCCACTAACCACTAGACCAACAGGCCCGTAAAGTTAGCTGTACAGCAGTCAGTAATACAGTGTACTGATGACATTTACAGTCTTAACATTTTATGGCTGCCTTTTATTTTAAAGATTATGGCTAATAAGGATATGCAGTCTTTATGGTGGTGTTCTAGTAGATAGACATATCCACACTAAAATTTTAACTAAAATTTTAACTTTAACTAGATAGACATATCCACACTAAAATTTTAACTGAAAATATGACGGCCCATTCCCACGATTATAAGTTGCTGAACTGATTTAGAAAATTTGTTAGCATGATATGGAGTAAACTTGGATTCCAATGAAGGACATCGATTCAAGGCATTTGGCAGTGATAACATACAACGCGGGCAAAGCCGCGAGGTACCTATAGCTATTTTTTAATTGATGTCATTTCTGCTCTTTCAACGACTTGACTCTGTTTTTTTTTAGGATGGATAGTAGAATACTTACTTACTTCTGCAGGATATTCTCCCTTAACTCTCTTTAGCTTAGAAAAAAACAAGATCGTCACGCCCACTCTATAAAAATGAGTTTTGAAGTAGTGTTATTTTGTCTTGTAAAGAATTGTGTAAATTTTTTGTACAACATTTTTTTTCATGTACTTTTAGAAACTTTTTTTTAAATCTGACAAGATGACGATTTGAAAATAGATGTGCTTACGTTGGAATCTTTATACTTACAGTAATTTTGCAATTTGATTGTATGTGTGTGTGTGCAGTAGTATGTAGATAGTCCAGGGTCAAAATTGGTGTTGTAAAAGAAAAAGTCAAAGATTCTTCAACAGTAAATATTTATTATAAAAATTGCTTTTATAGCCACATTTCTGTTTCTATAATATATATAATATTTATGTTCATTCTTTGTGCCATTGTTTCACAAAATTATTCCTGTTCTTGTTATTTTCGATACAACGGCTTAAACAATAATATATTACAATTATATATCTTACATCAGACAAATCGAGAAACGATTTTGAGAAACTCCCAACATGAGGAACGATTTAACAATTCGATGTGCAATATGAGCCCCTTCAAAATGGATTTCTCAATTTTCTAACGAGAGTATTCTTTCTAAAATATATTCACAATAGTTTTAATAAAAATCCTGTCATTTTTGGTAACCAATGGCAATGAAAAACACTAAGGAAATTACACTTATACACTGTAGTCGTAAAGTTACGTATGAAAACATTGCGAAAGTTTCTTTGAAACGTTCGCAACAGAGTAAAGACGGATGCGACAAGGAGTCTTCCTGTCATCGTAATTATTGCTGGAGGTCACAACACTAGCGCGGCGCGGGCTTGACGCGGGCGGGACGCGCGCGAGCCGCCCGCGCGCGCGACTCCTCGCGTGCGCGCCCTGCCGGGCGAGCAACACAAACTAACAGTTAGGAGTATTCAATACAATTCAAACAAGGGCCCACCACTTACAATTTGTACAAAATTTTTACATCAAAGTAAAGAACATTTATATATTTCACAGACAACCCGACTTCGAGATCAGTCGGCTATTTTATGAAAATGACAGGATAAGAAGTTTCTGTACCTACATTATATTGCAAGCATTAACCGTCTTGTATTCATGAGGCTAAAGTGTCGACAAACATAACACTAATTCATTAAGGAAGTTTGACGGAAAGGATCGACTAATTAGTTTTAAGTACTTTCAAGAAATGGAATTCGTATACTTTATGCGCCAGGAATACAAAACTTTGACTCAAAAATGTTAATACAAATATATAGTAAAATGTAATAGGTAGGTACAAGACAATTAGGGCAATTTGCCGGAGACTCGCTAACTTACTTAAGTAAACCATCACAACCAACCATACGGACATCATCAACGAAATATCTAACGCGAAATAACTCATAAAATAAAATAGATTGAGCTGATCATTCAGTTACTCAGTGCATCACTTATGAGTTTAGAACCCAAAATTATAACTAAACGTTGTTCATGTATATTATTGGTCTGTACTGGCGATAAAATTTTGTGACATCTTATTATATTAATAATGCGTTAATATGTAACTTGTAAATCTGTACTTGTGGAGTGTATTGGACAGAATAGAGGTCGTAATATACAACAGGGCGCGCGGCGCGCAACGCGCGGGGGCGCGGCGCGCGCTCGGCGGGGCTCGCGAGCGGTGTGATGAGCTACCCGACAATCGACATCGATATCAATAAAATTATTACTTTACATAATATATTTACAACGGGCGCGAATCACCACGCCATAATGCCCATCTCCGTATCTAATATGTACACTAAATTTAAGAACATAGAGTTTTTCTCTCATTAGCTACCGAATCACAATTCAAATATTTGAGTAATTGACAACGGTGGACAAACTTGCGCCGGAGCACGAATGCATCTTATTATTGAAATTTGTACTTTGCTCTATTAAAAGTCGTGCTAGGTAGGTTTGGTCCATGCAGTCACAATTCCGTGGTTCGCGCGGAGCTGACGCGGGCGAGGGCGTGTGGCCGGCCGTAACTGAACAAACGAATGTTAAGTACGAACACAGGCATGGAGGGCAGCGGCCGGCCACACAGCCCGGGTCCGCCGGCCGAGCCCCGCGCCACACAACCCGATGTTACTAATGAGAGAACGTATCATCACGGTAAGTCTCGTCCAGCTTTGTTTTCGACGTTGTTCGTTACCTGTCTCTGTTAGGAACGACGGGTTGGTACACATCAAACTATTGTTACAATACTGGTTTGTTACAATTTTCAAATCTCAATGCATTTACAGAGTACATCAACGAACTAACTTTTGACTATCGAAAACCTAATCTGATATGTTCGGATGCCCCCTAACAAGAATATCGCAGTACAAAACTAGAAGGAAATGTGTCGAATAAATTAAAGATTGTTCTAATTAGTTTTTAATTACGTATTAGGAACTGCAGTTCACTGTTAGTGTAGTAAATAAACTATTCGATGAGAGTTTTAAAGTTATTTTGTTTTATGTCTAAATAAAGGTCTTAACGTCTATATAAAGTTAAAATTGATCGTTAGAAGGCATCCGAATCAGTGGACAGAACTCTCAATTCCGAAATATGAGTGATTTAAGTACCTAGAGCCACGGTTCAGTCATGTATTACAAATTCCAATTATTCAAATGCACGATTCCTGTAATCATGAAACTTTCATTGTCACAGCTGGTAAGGCTTATTTAATTGACATCCAGTTACCGAGTGCTGGCACACGCGAGTGGTGGATGTGAAACTAATGAAAGTTCACCAGTTACGTTAAGTACCGCGGTACTAGTCATTACAATTTGTTCGTCATTGTTCGCATCAACCATCGTGCTGCAGTAGCTTTACACAACATCCATGCGCTAGTCGAAACGGCACATGTCCACACATTACATTAAAACACGACCACGCAGAGACCTCTCTAGCCCCCGCGGCACCGCGCACCCGCGCTGCCGAGCCGCCGCTCGCTCCGCCCGGCTCGGCGGCCGGCGGCGGGCCGCGTCACTGAGAGGTTCCCATCCGGCCAACATAACCCAAACAAATCAAACTGCTCGTTGTTCAGATACATTACAATGAAAATATCAAGACAGAAATAATTTCAAATTGTCACTTTCTTCTTCTTCTTCTGGTCAACGAAATAAATATAGTTATTTTACCTAATTAATTACATAATAATTTCAACAAAATTTCAAACACCTGAGTTTTAATTTAAACGATAATAACGTCATTAGCTAAGTCACTTCTTTCGGTTTGGAATTCACTTAAAGAAAATAAAACTATCAAAAATAACTCGGCTCGCATTTAAGTCCTGCGTCACGTCCGAAGCTAGCACCTTCCCTTTAGCAATTACATAATACTAACTACTGACTGCGTGTATGTCCGACTAGAGGTGAGCGCGGCCGCAGGCGCGAGCCGGCCGCGCGGCCCGCCTCACCGCGCGCTATCACAGGCGCTCACAGCGGCGCGGGCGCGTCCTGCCCGCGCGCCGTGCACTAACTCGTCGGCACCAGCAGCCGCACGAAGCTGTCCTCGCTCCAGCCCCAGTCGTCGGGCCACGCGTCCTCGGGGGGGTCGAGCGCCGACCGGGACGACAGGCTCAGCACCGAGCCCCAGTCGATGGTGCGCTGCTCCTCGTCGCCGTAGCCGGAGTCGCGGTCCGGCGGCGGCGGCGCGGGGAAGGGGGTGGCGCGCCCGGCGGCCGGGTCCCGCGCGCCCAGCAGCTCGCAGCGCGCCACGCCGCCCGCCACGCATGCGGGCTCGAAGGGCGCTTCCTCTGCGCTTTCGCGCTCCATCTCGCGCTCGATGCCGCGCAACGTGTTGCAAACGAGCACCGACCGCCGCAGCGACGGGTCCGCCGTCTGGCGAAGGCGAGCCAGCTTCAGCGCACACAGGTTCATCATCTTGAACCGCCTCTCGCGGTAGCAGCGTCGCGAGGCGCAGCGGCCGGCGGCGCGGCCGTCGCAGCAGGCGCGCGCGGCGGCGCCGCCCAGCTCCAGGTAGGACTTGCCGTTCTCGGCGCGGATGGTGTCGTGCGCGCCGCACCAGCCGCCGCACCAGCGCCGGCGGCACGCGCGCCGCTCCTCCTCCTCGGAGCGCCAGCAGTCCCCTCCGCCGCCCACGCCGGCGGCCACGGCCTCAAGCCGAGCGATCGAGTCTTCCCAGCGCGCGACCTTGCCGCCGCCCTCACACGGGGAGCCGGCGCGCCGCTTGGCGCCGCACCCGCCGCCCGAGCCCTGCAAATACACAAACACACACGTTATCACTCACTGCGATACACATATTGACGCGTTCACAAAATACTGCGAAGTCTGTGACGTTTGTGGTAAATCTAATTTAAAGTCAAAATAATATATTTTATGTACCATTACCAACATCGTTCGAATCGTTCCCAATGACAGTGACACTTTTATTTCGTCTACTTTTAAATAAAAGCGACATTATTGTGTTAGTATAAGTTCTTATGTTCTGTAAGCATAATTATGGAATATCTCGAAATGCAGTGAGAATGCGAGGCATGGATGAAAGGCTGCGAGGTAGCCGGCGTGGAGATGCGGATGTATAGCCGCGCAGCCCGGGCGGCACAATGGTGCGTGGGCGCGGCGGCGCGGACAGGCGGAGCCGCGCGGCGCCGCTCTCTAACTACCACAAGTACCGTAAGCCGAGACGTTGTGCACTCCATGGACAACGAATACTACATTCTATATTATCAGTTCGGATGGACATTTTTTACAATACAGTTTGATAAGTAGATAAGTGTTCAATGAGCTTGAGCTACGAAATCTTTTTTAGGTACATTAAAGTCTAGGTTTATTGCTTATTAGTACATAATATTGATGAAGCGTCTGAGAAGATATTTCTTACATAATACCTAAATCCATAAACTATCTTTTAACCCTTAAATCTTAGATTAGATTGACAAATAACCCTTCATTTATGTCGACTCTCTTAAAATCAATAAACTCTACTTTTCGCTCTACCCATACTCTATGCATGTTGAGCTCGCTAGAGTAACATACGGGTAGCACACAAAGGTACCTGGTAGGGTGGTCTCAGCCCTATTGTGTGCTCCGACCCTACTCAGTTTTTTTAGCGACAATGCGCCCTGAGCGCAGCCCCTGGGCGCTCAGGTAAAGGGACGCACCACGCTCCCACCGGGGTACGAGACCCTTCTGACAGAACGCATTCTTTCGCCCCTACCCTACCACGACTGTTACTAGCTCACAGATGACACAGTTAAAAACTCCCGGATAGCTAGGCCATCACAAACTAGACAAGGCTAAGACACACTTCGTGCAAGCTACTTTATCTTTATTTAATACTTGAATAACAAGCTATCATGTTAGCAGCTGCAGTCGGCTCCGTACAAAATGACGGACGTGCAGGCGACGAGCTCGTTGACTTTTACCGCAGTAACGCATATTTATCGAATTACGAACGCACCAATACATTGCTACTTTCATTAGTGGTTAACTCGAAATTTTGCAATACGTTAAGCCAGTGGACAGCGTGCGTGGCGATGTACACATTGTGAAAAAATAAACTAGTAAGCGGCAAGTCCAGCGGCGGCAGATGCCCCCACACCTGCCGCTGCAATTAGGAGGCACACGCCTTGCCCAGAACCTGCCTAGATATTCTAGTCTTTATACCACCTATTATTATGCAGTAATGGTATCATTCAACGAAAATTACTGGTCTACTTATAATACCTATATTTATTAGGAAACTCAGCATTGATCTATTTTATCGTTGTATCTTGGTAGAGTTAAAGTAGAGTCATTGTACTATTTTTTCCGTGTTTAATGTACAATGTCTTTTTGGATGCAAATAATATTGATTGTATATAATATAGAAAAATCAAATATAATTTAAATAATTAAATTGATGGATCTGTCGAGCGATCAATTCATACTCAACATCAAACTCTGCAGAGTAGGGTAGAGTTTGAAGACGCACAATCAAAAGCTAAGACCGTATGATCGGTTAGTAGGTTAGATAGTAAGCGGAGCCGTGGCTGGCAGAATGTGATTACTTGCGATGGTTGCGAGCGGGCCGCTTCGCCATCGCGCCATCGCGCCGGCCCGTTGCGTTGACTCAGCGGCCACTCATCGCAACGCTGCAAATAATCACTTTGCGTCACCTCTTTATCGCTTCGCGCAAACGTGCCGCCTCATTGTACCGGGCGATTATTGCACCGGCACTACACCTACTGTTCATTAAAGGAAAATTATAAGTGAACGCGACGAGTTTTCAATATGCAGAAATAGCTAGATAATATCTAGCGTGAGGTTGTATCACGCGGCACCCGAGCGCTATATGTGTGTAGCAGAGCAGTGTCGTCGCCAGCGCTGGCGCTCATGAAAATAAATTTAGTAAATGACGTTGGCGCTCGGCGTTGCCGTTCAGTGCCTCTGGAACGCGGCTGCGCGCCGTTGCCGCTCCGCTCGCTCTTTCTAATCTTGTCGTAAAGTTCTTTTTCTGATGCGCAGCGCGTCGCTCGTTCTCTCCGTTCGAAACTTGGAAACGTCAGACGTTTATTTTATCGCTAGTCTCGGATATGCGGCATTTTATAACCGTACCGCTCGCTATAGCGCCGAGGCGAGGAGTTAGTGCTTATTCAAAATAACAACCATAAAGAATTCTACTATATGCGTTAAGAAGTCTTAGCCGGCGACGAGTCGTCGGAGCGGTGTTGTTATAGCGCCTCTCGCTCGAGGAGGTAGGAAAAGTTCGGTCGGCGAGGCGAGTCGAACGGAGACTTTCTATGGCATTGTGGAGACCAAATAGACGGCGGCACGGCAACGGCATTGCCTCACAGCGGCACAGCCATGTCGAGCGGCGAGCGGGCGCGGGCGGTGCGGGGTGCGGGGCGCGGGGGGCGGGGGCGCGCGGCTGTGTGCGCGCGGCGTGCACGTGCAGCACACAGGCGCGCACATAATAACATCGCGTAGCGGCCGCCTGTATCTAGCGCTACAGCTACCTACGCTCGTCGCGCGGCGGCGGCTCCACCGCTGTTATATTATAAAGCCAGCTATAAAGCGGGGTAGATAGCGTAGGGTGCTGCGCTGCACGTTTTGGGGTCGCCCCATACACATGAGAAAATACGGAGCGTTGTGCGACGAGTTGTGTGTGGGAACGTTTTAATAGTGTTTTATTCATAGAGCGTCTATTTATAAATCTTTATTTTGTTAATGTTTCGTATAAATAGATTTTTAATGTTTTGCAAAATTAATTCTAGAATATTGTAATGTGTATATTTGGAGATAAGAATATGATAGAGCACTTTAGAGGTAAGTATTAGTTTGGTAGAGTCGCGACTCGCGAGCGCCCTGTGACAGTTAGACTCCCACGTGAACACAACTTTCATGTTTGTGTGTGGAATACATCGATGCCTGTATAAATAACGATTGTTTACGACGCCACGGTCATAACATCGTAGTAGAATTTTATTTCATTTTTTGTCGTCCATTCATGAAACAACGGTGCGAAGAGGCTGCGCTATTGCAGTATCGGAACGAGCCGATTGAATGACCGATTAAACCATTAACGCTCCTTTTTAGTACAATAGAGCACGTGACCGGCGGTGCTAAACTCATTCATCTCAGAAGGGCTTGTTGTGGGCTGCGGACCCGTTTGTTGCACTCAGATTAGATTGTAAACACCTGACCTACGTTGTTGTTGACGATCGCGAATTGTTACATTTTTTTTGGATGATATTGCTATGACACGTACAATTTCATGGGTTATTCAATTCTTTACAAGTGAGTTTCTTTTACAAGGTCTCTACAATATATTTTGGAGCAAGTAAGTTGAAAGAATTTCGACCTGATTATTAGATGTAGAGCAGTGTAACATTGTCAAGCGACCTGCTTGAAGACAATGAATTGTCAAAAAAGTCGGAGGCTATCGTGGCAGTGTCGGCGCGGCAGTCGGCTGCGGCACGAAGGCAGCCTCGCCCGGCCAGGGCTGTCCGCGCAGCTGGCGGAAACACATTCCCAACTCAAAATAACTCCCGCATTTAGTGCACTCTCAGTTTCTTGCTCTTTGATATTGTCTGAAGGAGACACTGTCAACTCAATATTATTCTTTTTATGACTCTATAAACTCGCAAATTTGAGCAGTATGGTTGGAAGAGTTGATAAAAATAAATGATGTCTGAGCATGGTCGTGGTAGCGCAGCCCTGGCACGCACATTTCCGTGAGCGGAGAGCGGCGAGCGGCGAGGCCGCGCGCGCGAGTGTGCGCGCGTGCGCATGCGCCGCGCCCGCGCCTGTGTGCGTGCGCCAACCAGTCCCACATCCTGTTTCGTGGGCCGGCGCTCGCGCAGCTTCGCCGTGCTTCTGTCGAGCTTTTTATTTCACGCCTCCGGCTACTGCTCACCCGTACACGATTAATTTGAACAGTAGTTGGGTAATCTAATTTTTTGCCCACACCTAACCGTAACAAATGGCCATTTATTTGCAACTTGCAACTCAAGTAGGTAACACCGAGGATTGCGATGACAGCATAACGTAGTTATGCATTTGCGCAAAAACTTTTTACTGAACCCTGTTTTATAAAGGCTTTTTCGAGATGCGCAACATAAATTGATAAATCGATCAAAAATAACAATTTTGAGTCACAAATTGCGTATACCGGTTTTATATTATAAAGTCAGGAATTGCTTTGTCATTTAATGCGATATTGTTAACAAACAATATTAATTCTAAAGCGGCTTTAAAACCACATAAAAATCAATCAAATCTACAGAGTAATAAAAACATTAACAGCTATCTGGACAACATAAAGGCGCTTCGTACGATGATAGATGTTTTGAACGGGCATAACAAAAAGCTCGTAATCTATGCGCGTACCGTTATGCAAGTGTCAATAGAGTCAAATGACTTCAAGGTGAGAATAAGAAAAAAATGAACAACAGTTGAAAAGCAAACAAAAGGAATCCCTCAGGAATGTGATCCCGCATAAAAAGAGAGGGAATTCCCGAAACGCATTGTTTACAGTGAGCGCGTGCGAGCCGACGCGTTATGCGTTTATTATGATGAGCGAGCTGCGACCACTCGATGCAATGAAAGGGAAAATTTGTAGTTTTTGTCGGTAGAGCGCGAGATGACGCACGCTTCCCCGAACGCAGCCACCGGCGCGCGGCCGCCGCCCGGCGAATGATCGGAATGTCGGCGCGAGGCTCCTCTGCCGCCACGTGAGCCCCGCACACACGACCTAACTGTTCCCTGCAAGCCATTACCAACCCAAGCCACCACGTAACGAAGCTGCTTTACATCACTATCGCTCACACATTTTTTAACTGGCTTAAGCTAATAGCGTCGGACTTGCATTCGCACTGTTCCATTAAACTCTGATAGGCTAAATCCAATTGCTACCCTTTTACTGGGTTCCATTTTCGTTATGGGATTGACCGGATCATAGTGGACGGGATTAGCGCGGTGTCATTAGCAATCAGGGAATCATTTGGGTGGCGCAGAGCTAAATGCTGTCTCCGGATCTGTCGATCTACTAATTTAAGCCACTGCTTACTGTCGGTCCGATTTAGATAGCTGACATTTCGCTTCACATAGTAAAACTTTTAAAGAGAACGTTTTTTATCGTATATTATTATGAACTTTTGACAACTGAGTCAATATCAGGAAATCGGAATTCCCGAGTAATTGGGCTGAGAGATAAGATAACAGTCGCTCTCCATTGCACTACAGATATGCAATGATCTTGACGAACTAAACACGTATCCAAATAATGCTCCGAAGGTGGATAGCCACATCTGAAGAATTACTGATGAAGATGCAATAGAGGTTAAGCAAGGCACTTTTTTCAAAATATTATTTAAGGGAAATTGTTACCACCAACCCTTCATTATTATGTGAAGTAAATACTTTGAACTTGTAGACACATTCATCACTGAGAGTCAGTGCAGTGCACACCATACAACGTGTACATAAATCACGTCGATCCATAGGGGTGAGTTAATATTACAGTGTTTGAGATAATAAATCAGGTGGCAGCGTACGCAGGCTGATAATGACGTCACTGGCACGTATCTCGGAGAATCCCCGGAAGAGAGCGAATAAAATAAAAATGTCACGTAGCAATCAGCTGTTGGGCGGTGCGGCGCGAGCGTGACGGCGGCGGTGGCGGGCCCGCGCCACAGCCCGCGCCGCAGCGATACGCATAACGACGCCGCAATAAAACTTATTTTTATGTTTTTCGCTCACAATGGCCGCGCGAAGGTCGAGCTATCTAAATGGGTCAATACACTCTGCGTAGTACGAGCGGCGAACACGTGCTCCCGCGTTTGTAAATAGCGAGATATCGGCCGATTGTTGCAGTGATTAATGGGGGCGCGTAATGACTCGACGCCGGGCTCGCGCCGCCCGCGCCCGCGCCGCTCGCTAATATGCTCATTCATCGGTTCGACACTATTATTATTTGCCGGCCGGAGATGGTTTTGTTCGCATTCCGACAATCGATGCGACGACATTAGGGCGACGGCCAATGTCAAGGCTGCACTTGCTATGCGCCCGCTCGCCCGGCCGTACTCAATGCTAATTGTCTACGAGTTGACTCGACCCCGTTATGCCAATTTACAGAACTGAATAGTTGTAAGTGGGTACAGATGCAGCCACTGTGCATATTGTATTGATTATTCGTTCACTAACAAAATAGTGCAAAATTTCATTTGCGAATTGTATACTGACTGAACAAGAATTCAACTTTGGTCACAACATAAATGTGAAATGCGTTGAACTATTCTGTCCGGACTGTACATAGAATAAAATAAATGCAGCTTTCAAATTACCGATATAATTTGAATACGATTTGTTCGCTACTAATTAAAACGATGAAAGGCATTTTATTTGAATTCATCACAGATCCGCAAACTATGCACACGTAATTTCGTATGTAATGTAATGTATCTCTTTCTATGAACACATTGCTACATTCATTTTAACTGTTTAGTTAATCCGACATTTTAACGTTAGATGTTCGTAACTAATAGTGCAAGGAGATTTCCGTATAGGTCTCGTCCCCAAGAGGGCAGTCGGTTGCTAGGGATCGGGAGTTCGGTGCTCAGGTACGCGGCTTCGACGAGCGGCGATAAGGGCGAGGTCACGGTTATCAATGGAGACATCTCCATACGCGCACGTGGCGGCCGGCCACGACATCTCGCGCCCATTCACTATGAAGACGCCCCCGCGGCCCTCGCGCCCCCCGCGCCCCCGCGCCCGCGCCACCCGCACCCTCCGCGGTGCATCCATGCAACAAGTTAGGGCACAGGTTTGTCTTGTAAGGAGCCCGGAAGACGAGTCGCGTGATCGCGTTGCCTCGCGATACCGCCGCGACACTAATGTGTCGCACAAACATACTAGCTCAGTTTTTCAGATGATCTTTTTTCATTTGCATAACAGTTCTAATGTGACATAAGAATTCTACAGACGTTATTCTATAGCTTCATTTATTTAGTTTTCTCGAATGAACATAAAAGTTAGCTCTTTACAGATTTTCTGTATTCGACGTCAATTTCATAGAAATTACTATACAGAAAATCTAAAAACCGAGGTACGAATATAAATCGTTAATCAGCATAAAACATTTCACAATTATTGGTAAAACCAGCATCATTATATGTAACGCAATTCAAATAAAGTTCTCGTAAAACATGGCGGTTCAAACACATTTTCCAGCTTCGTGATGCCCAATTAAATATGGATGTGATTGAAAAACGCGTGTCCGGTAACGAGCGTGTACATAATTGGTGGGCGGCCGGGGCAGGCCCGGAGTGACCCAGTTGCCGTTGCCTGGCGACCCGGGGCTGCGCGCCCCACCTGCCACCCCCGCCCCCGCACTAAATAACCTGCCCGAAACCGACACCTTACCAGAGGTCGTTCAACCGTCACAGAGGCAGTTGCTCTCGCGATTTTTAACCTGACGTACATGCATCACGGTCGCTTGTCTAACTCACTAACAGGACTACAGTTCTTCTAGAAAAATCAATAATTAATCATGCACATGGTTTTCAGGAACAAAGGAAAATTTTCAATCATTTAATTTGATTATTTGACGCAACTCTACAGTGACATAGGTAGGACTTTTACTATATTTTGCAGTGTTACTATTTTTCCAACCCTTTTGGGACTTAGAGAAATTAGGAAAGTATGAATTGTACTGTGGCCGACAGGGGCGGTACAGTCATACTAACTAAATAATTTTATTTTCTTCAGCTCTAAACTTCCAATGTTTTTTGTTGAGTTGAATAGAAAAACCTGCGAGCGAATAAACTTAATTGTTATAAGCCGCGTTTGCCGACTGCCTCCCCGCGCTCCTGAGAGGGAGGGGGCCCAACAGTTGTATTTCTCCGAACTTGTGCTAAATTTCACTTTCTCTGAAGACGTTGTGCGTAGACTTAGCCACCCACCACGTCCCCGGCCCTTGCAAACTTTACAAAATAGTTTCGACACTACCAAGTACACCTTTATCCTTCAAAGTTACAAGACTGTCGTTTCATGAGTTATAGCTTGCATAGATATAATATTTTTTATCTATAATCTGTACATGTTACCAAGTCGTTGCATCCTCTATTTATTAAAGAGCAACTACTGCTGGCAAACATGTATCTCCTATGAAAACGCTTTCCACCCTCTGCGAGATGTCGTTATCTTAGCGAACCCTAACTGAGTAAAACATAAAAAACGTTAGTCAAAAAAGTCCTTCCACTCACAAAAACTCTGCTGCCTCCTCGCCCTCTGAAGTTATAAAACGCTGAAGGCGAGCGAGGCGGGCCACGGGGTATACGTATCTATCCCCTCGCCTGAGAGTCGAGAGTCGCTCGAGCCACCCGTGTGCACACCACCAAGCAGCGCCTGAAAGGCGAGCACACGAGCGTGGAAGCTTTAGCAAAATGAAAGCCGACTCGCTCTTAATTCACCAGCACATAGACACAGCGTACGGACGTCGATAGAGCCACCCTGCGCCGCCCCCGGCCCGCCCGCCCCCACGCGCCGGGCATAAATAAGGGAGGCGAACTCGGGTTAACAAGAGAGTGAGTGCCCACCCTCCCAGCTATGCTAGAAGGGAGAATTAAGGGGGCTGCGGCGAAGGACGAATTAAGGAGATGAGAGAGCACACGCTCTCTAGACGCGCCACCTCGCACCAGCAGGGAATTAAGGGAGCGCGCAAACGACCGCGCGACGCTGCGAGCGCGACATCTCTCCTAAAGCTATGTGTTTTTTTTTTATTTATGCTAGCACTCTAGCCCTAGCTTAGGCAGCACTCGAAGGATTAGATCCGTGAAATTTCTAAAAGCATGGAATTATTGATTATCTAGAGCAGGATAACTACTTTACTTTTTAGACTAGCTAGCGCAAAGCAAAACAACATAAAGGATGCGCCGCCGCCGCCCTGTATCCCACCTTCGAGGTTGGTGACGTCACTGGTGCGTTTTCGAAGCACGTGAGCCACTTCGTCACATAAATTACAAACTATATCCCACAGGAGTTAAGGTTTGTTTTCGACGAAATTGCTGGTGCTCCTTTGTCTTGCTCCATCGAAGCGAACGAAAACATTTCGTATTTCTATGGAGGCAAGGTTGAATTTAGTGTGTTCACTTCGTAATGATCTTGGGAAGAGGGTGGGTATAAATTTTCCATGGGGGCAGACGGGGCGACGTCGCGCGAGGGCGCCGCTGAGTCACG
Source organism: Chrysodeixis includens (assembly GCA_941860345.1). NCBI lineage: Eukaryota > Metazoa > Arthropoda > Insecta > Lepidoptera > Noctuidae > Chrysodeixis > Chrysodeixis includens. The sequence goes on along the minus strand of OW796108.1, from coordinate 6,053,600 downwards.
GCGGCGGCGGTGCCGGCGTCGGCGGGGAGCGGGGCGCGGGGTGCGTGCCTACCGAACATATTGTAAGTATCTACCACTCACATGTCACAAAGTTTTCCCCGCATCGGGAAACTTTGTTAACGTCAACGGAGCACGTGGCCTTGCCGATATTATACATAATTGCCGCGCGACTTCCCGCTCAACATGTGACAACTTGGCGACAACTTACTTTCACACTTGGTTTCGATAAAAAGTAAACGATCCGACGCTGGTTTGCAGGAGTGCAGTGTACCTATAGTGGAGTTGAAGTTTAAAGTGCGTTTGACTATCGTGAGTCATTACGTGTGCTGTTACCATATTGGATCCGTGTTATTGAACTTGTGTTAGATCGCACATGCATCGATATCTACTGAGCCGCGATAATTATGTGTTTTTATTAAGGTATTTCCAATACAAGTTTACTTTCATCCGTTTGAGGTTTTAAGAGTGATGGGAATACGTAATGTTACACAACAGTATTGTTGGGTCCTGTGATTGCGATCGCGTGTTATCGGTATAATTGTGAAATGCTGGATAGGACGAAATATAATAGTGAGCCGTATCTTCAGTCGTGCAATCGGCTGCGTTACATCGCCGCGTCACCTTGACGCTGATAACATAGCGAGCGACGTGATAACACGATACCGCCGACCCGGCCAGCTCGCAATCTTATTTAAAGATATTATTTTTACATTTGTCAATAATCACATTATAAAGTAAGTTATTGTGAATGTAATTTATTTGTATACAAATTATGAAATTGTCCAGATAACGATTCAAAACATTCTCTATCAGCTATGACTATTATACAATTTAGCAATAACATTGTTATGACGAATGTGTAAAGTAAACTCAAGTGAACCCATACAGTACTAAAAACGCCTTTGATCAATTCGGTATTCAATGTCTTAATTACCTAATTAAAATCTGTAAGTACGAGTACATTTGAGACTAAGCATACGAACATCATCGGCACGAGAGTAAAAACAATAAGTTTTTGTAAAGCAGTAAAGTTTCCCGCTCCGGTAAGTTAAGAGGCTCGCAGCGAGCGGAGCGCGGGCGGCGCGCGGCGCTCGTGCGGCCCCGCTCGAGTGGGCGCCCACAATGCTCGGCTCCGAGCGCGCGCTGTTGCCAATTACATTATGTACAGCGAGGCGGCCCGAGAGGGTGACTTATATAAAACCCTCCCTCTCCAAGGCTTGGAAACTCACAGGTTATAAAGCGCGGGAATGAGTTTTCGCGCGCAAACTTTATCGCGAAAGCTCGAGCGCTGACTGAGCGAAGCTTTTTCACGAGCTTAGCCTAGTTCGACGACATCGGCGCTTAGGATTAACTCTACAATTGAACTTTTTCTTTTCCAAATTATGTATTTTTCCACATTGTATTTCGACTTTATTCAATTGATCTAAATTCATAAGAAACTCTCTTATCTTTTTCAGCTCGCTTACAACACTTTATTGTTTTAATTAAAACTCTGTTTTATTTAGTACTGTAAACACACTGCATCGAAACAGTTGAATAAGGCAGGAAACAAAAGTCAGGGCGACCCTCGTGCAGGCGGCCGCGCGCGCCGAGGGAGAGTACAAAGACCGTCTCTCGAATTCAGTAACGAGCCCCGGGTCCGTTTGCCCATTGCCAACTCACAGATTAGGGGCCCGGGGAACTTCACTTGGCGCGATCCCTAACAAAGGACTTTATTTTGAGTTATCAGGTAAATGAAACATTCAGAATATAAAAGCTGCGACAGTTTCATTTGGTGCGGTGGGTCGATAAATCGATAGCAGTGTAAGGTCAATATTGATGGAGCCAGCAGGGTCACCGGCGGCGGTGCGTGCTGGCCGGCAGCCGCAGCAAGCTGCCCGCCAGCGCCGATGCTGTTTTGCATAAGTAATGACCACCGCCGCCGCCGCCCCGCGCCCCCCGTCTCCCCCGTAGGCCTATCGATTGCGGCGGCGCGGGGCGGGCCGCATCGCCGTAATTGTCACACTGAGCGAGCTGAATTTCACTCCACCCTCGCGTTATCGACCTTACTACCCCCGCATAAAACCCACTCTCCACCGGCAAGAATTACTGATTGAATACCAAATGCGTTATAGTCCGCTCTAAGTTTGGAGGCGGCTCGTAATAGAGCCTTCGAAGAGTCTATGACAGAGCTTAATTAGACAGGCGTGCGATGGCAACGAATGGATTTTACTTGTTCGTTATTTCAGCGCAAATTAAAGCACAAATTGTTGTGACTGAATTAAAGTACTTAAAATTAGTGGACCGGTGAACTGTAAAGAGGCAGCCTTCGGCGCGAGCGTGAGCTTACAGTTCGCTTTGTTTGCTCGATATATTAGCGAGCGCTCGCAGTCGCGAACTCGCGACAGACAAATGTGGTCATTTGTCAACAAGGCCGCCCGCCGAGCGACAGACGGACTAATAATATTCTCCGATGGAAAAAGTGCAATGTTTTAGTTGATCGGCGAGCCGCGCCAGCAGGTGCGCGATGCACCAGGGAGAGTCGGCCTGTATACCTGACACGCACGCCTGTCGCACGCAGAAAACAATAATTCCGTATCGTTTCGCGCGACAGAGCGTGCGACGTCGCATCGTATGTATTAATAGTCGTCGTCTAGGCGAGCTTCGTTTTTTAGCGCACCAGCAACGACGAAAGTATGGAGAAAGTGGCGCGTTGACGTCACTCACACACGCGCAGCACACGCGTGCCATACGCTCGGCGGCTCAACACAACGTGACAGCCGCTCTCTGTGCTCGATACCAGCGACGTCTTGCTACACGCCGACGTTGCAACATCGCTCTGCATGAGAAATACGCCGCTGGCACCGCCGATACGCAGTGCCCCCTCCCGACACGTTCACTTGCTCAACTAAAATTACTTTAAAATATACGTCTGTGTTGAACTCATATCGGCTTACTACGCGACGTAATAGCCTCACCAGACCAAGCCGAAGGATAATGGGCGTTCCCCAATCTTGTGATAATTGGTTCCTATAGGGGCATTTCATTATTGTATGCGGGCTACTATCTCTCGAGCGCAAGTTGACGAGTGTTTGACTGACACTTGCAAGGAATGCAAATAATACCCAGTAAACAGGGCACCTGTTTCGGTAGAAGTGCGTGGATAACTGAACAAAGGACCGGTCGTCTCACAAACACGATTCTTTATAGCGGTCCATTGCAGTTGTCATTGTCGATTGGTTACGAGCGAAAATCGCCATTGTTAGCGGTACATGACATAACTCGGCTCGTGCCCACGCGATCACAACATCTCATAGCATAATAGTGTGAAAACAAATAAAGAAAGAGTAATGATCATCGATTCAGAAGAAACGTTTAACATAAAGTGTCGCACGCGACGCGACGCGAGACATCTACATGTACAGGAACTAGATTGAATAGAGATCAAACATGGTTCATTCATAATCTGATCACAACGGCGGTAAACGTAGTAAGTTTGTAGAGGCTTTAGTTCAGCGGTTAGTCGGCTTAACCGTGGCCCAGAGAGCGCGCCGCCCGCGGCGAACAATTAATTAAATAAAGAGCAAGATGAAAAGGAAAACGGCCGCCGCCGATCAGCTGATCTGTGATTGATGCGTACATCATCACTCGGCTGCACGCAACTTACACCAAAACCGGTTTAGGACCGTTATTATTAAAATACCTTGTTTATTTACGATTCGACGGCGATAATATCGTATGTCAATTAACATGTCGCGGGCCTGCTCACTGGCTCGCGTATCTTCCCACAGACACTTTTTGCTTGTTCGCAGTTAAAGGGCATGACGTATAAAAACGAAGCCGCCTCTACACGTACAATAAATAAAAAGCAGTACGCAGTCGATTAATAGAACAGCAAATAAACAAAGCAACGACCTCGAAGACTTAAAAAGTGAAAGAAATTTGTAATAAATATAACTTCATCACTTTTTTCATTGCCAAAAAAGAGCTGTAAGTGGTGACGTCACTGGTAGGGAGGGCTGGAGGAGATTAGGACGGGGCGGAGGGTGAGGTGGGGCCAACCCTCGCCGAGCCGCCCTACTAACTGAACTCTACTCGATCACATTATTGCACAGAAAGTAATTGAAAGTACATTTTTCATTTCTAAACCAGCGAGATTTCGCTTGGTCTTTAATGTTACTTTAATTTTGGACCTGCATTTTAGTTTCTAGTTCTACTTTAAAATAAAGATGTAACTCAATCATTACCTATTAGAAAACTTGCACAATATTCGTCAAATGTACAGAATTGTGGATGTTAATTAAAATTTCCAAGAAGAAGAGGCTTGGGGTATTTCGTGAAAATGAAATTCATTTTGAAAACGAGATATTTTCGAGTTGGGGAGAACAAATGGTACGGCAGATCAAAGAGACGTGGGGGCCGGGGGCGGCCGCCCATCGCCCCCACTGGGGAATATGGTGAAACACACATACACTAGCGAATACATTACTGTAATTATCCAATTATTAAAAAATGTATGGCTATGCATTTAATTACGAATGGCATTGGGTTAGTGACACTTACGAGATAGAGCTATTATGCCTGTTATGTAAGCAAGTGCAAATAGAAAAGGAATTTAATAAGTTAAGTAAGTTTTGAATAAGTTCTCGAGATGCGAGGAGATTGGAGTAAATCCGTTATTGTGCTGGCTGAACTGGTGTTATCTTTTATTAGGTTTTTTTTCTTTATTTTATATGGATGGCTTTTTTATGTTTTTAGTGAAGTGTCTGGATTTTTTCTCTACAATTTTATTTCGCCTAGTTCTTATAAACTACTGAATGCCTATTGCTCTACATATCTATTCGCTTATAGTAACTCTAACACAGTAGTCTAAGCAGTTGCTATGCCATATTAGTTTTGTTTCGGTAGAGTTCTCTAAGATCAAAACTAATAAATCAGTAGCGAGAGAAGAATACGCAGAACGTGGAGAGATCCTCCCCTTTGCGGCTGATTACGAGGCGAGCTTCCAAATAAGAATGAATTTTTAATGAGCCCCTCCCCTTGTCTGCCTCTTCCGAACAGTACGCACTTAGGAGATTACTCCCGAGAGCGTTCCAGTTAACTTGCTAACAACCAACAGTACACCCGCTCGAATAATATCCACTCTACAACAAATAAATACTTTCCAGTCTAACTAACATGTAGTTCAATCGTAATTGCTACAGAAGGTTTACTCTAAATGACTCTCCCCAGTTCTACTAGACTTATAACTCGAACAAATATGCTCTACCAAAACCTACATTATGAAAACTGCTCCGAGTGTGCGGCATTTAATTAATATACAGTAACGAAATGGAAATCCTCTTCACGTAATTGTTGGTTCATCTGAGTGTTACGAAATCGAGAGACAGGTAGCCAATAAACGCAAACGAGCCATAAAGCAATAAAGTGATAAGACGACGACCCCACGAAACAATAACAATGTAAATACAGTTTTATAGTGTAAACAAAAAGTATAATAAATGTGTTAGGTCGGCGTCGGCGGTGGCTACGTCAGCGAGGGAATGCGCACGTCACGGGCGACGTCACAAGCGGAAGTCCGCACTAGATATATTTACTGTAGGCGTGCAGCCGCAGCGGGACGGGTTCAATGTCGAGTCGCGACTATCTATCGGCCATCAATCACCCGGCGCTCGCCGCTCCCGCCCGACGCCGGACGGACACCCGCTACCAAAGGACGCGCCGCGAGCTACACTTCTCCTCCGCGACTCGACCGACTCGACCCGTCCTACGCACTACCCCCCATACACCGCGCGAAAAGATGCCTCCGATTACAGCACTCTCGACACGATAACATCGCGCGCATTCCACACGTGATAATAGTTTGTTGTTGTACCCGTAGTAAGTAATAGTAATCCACCTGTCTTCGATTCGAGATATGAATCGAATCGATTGTCACGGTCGGTCGGGTGGTACATTATCATTTTCATTCATGGATTGATAGAAGTGTGTAATTGGATATCGGAACACGTCGATATAGATTGTGCGTGACCAGGCGTGTAGCGCGGCGCGGTGCGGGTGCGGTGCGGGTGCGGTGCGGCGGCCATGCGGCGGTGGTGCAGTGCAGCGGCCCGCGGCCGGGAGCAAGGCCGGCACTGTTTACAAACTTCCGTCACGACTCACGAGCACTTGTCACTCGCGCTGCCGTTCCTCGGCCGACGCACACGTGTCTACGCAAATAATAGCGAGCCCTCACAGTTGACATTGTCCCACTTCGAGCGACTGCCCGCCCGTCTAGACTTGAGATACGATCGCCGTCGATACGCTCGTTGCTAACATTTTACATTCGTTTGTCTCGGTGCGATCACAATGCTCTATCGCTCTATTATTAAGCGTCTTGCAGCATAAGGTAAACAACCGCGAGATACTACATCACGCTAGAAAACGTATTCTTAAATTTAGAAAGCATACACCCTTGTTGTAAGTCGTGCCCTATGCGGGGTGAGAACGAGGGGTGAATGCAGTAGGGTGGCGGGGCCCCCTCGGCCCGTTACCCCCGGGTGCACAGTAGGCGCGTAGTAACTGCAATAACGGAGCAGTGAAAGTGTCGCGGGGAGCTTCAACCGTCAATGGGTGAAGACTTACTCCCTTCGCCCCGCCGTCTTGTGCTCAAACTTGTAGCTAATAGTACGATCTACCCTGTGGCGGCCGCCGCGTACACATGTTGCCCTCACATAAACAAAGTGCCTCCTAGACTCATAGGCCACGCGAGCGACGACCGGACGGCGATGTTTAATAAATTATAGACGTTGTATGCGGTTTGTCTGTCGGTCGGTGACATAGGTGTGACGGGTGCACATACATCGCGGTCGGTAGATCAGCGCGGATCGAGTATGTAAAGTGTACCGGTGTACGTGCCCGCGAGCCGCGAGCGGACACCGTCGTCGGCGACAAGCAAAAGCAAACAAACGAGCGGAACGAGTGCGTCGTCATTATCTCGAGTCATGAATGAAACGGAACGTAAATTGAAATGTATCGCGTGCCATAATCCGCGCGCATTAATCTCACTCAAACGCCGATCGTTGCGTAACAGCGAGCACAACAAACGGCTCAAGTTCATTGATCCACTTAATGTCCGCGCTAAATGTGTCGTTGAATGTCAAAACATTGTTACATAATTATCGGCATGCGTGAGGTGTGCGCTATCAGCCGGCACCATGCGCGCGCGCAGGGCTGCGGACCCGCGCGCTTCCGACTCCGGCCGATCGGTGATCACCCGCGATACGTCATCATGTTTATTTATGAGCTTATGATTATAAAATGACGTTTACAACATTATGATATCGTTGACCGGTTGCCGTATAATAATAACATTCATTCATTCATAAGTGATTAATGGTTACTACCTACGAAATAGATTTGTAGTAGTATATAATAAAGCTATTATCATAATTATAAACAAGATTTTACGCTACTTGCTGGCTGTAGTAAAACATTATTTACAAACATTCGATGCTAAATCAAAATTACCACTTTTACGTTTTCATTCGAGCATAAATATTCTTGTTCACGATTCTTACATTATTTTTGATCTTACCTTACTAATTCTGGTGCACTTTACGTTACATTTTAACATTTCTATGTTATGCCATTTTGCTCATTTATTGGGGGTTAAAGAGTATACCTTTACTGATTAAAACCAATAGATTTCTAGAACAGAATAGGATTGCGTAGATTTGCACGTCACCCAGTTCTTAGCGACGCGCGACGGCACTTAGTCCGCCCACAATTACACAAAATTCTCTAGATCCTAAACTACAATAAAGTCCCATTTCCGAGTACCGAAAGTCCTGTAACATCGGTATGTAAGGTTGTGTACACCGCACAGGGCACTGGCTCACAGCCTCCGCGGGCCGCGACTCGCGCACAACACGTGGCGTGCGTTAAGATGCGAGGTGCAAACTTTAAGAGTTATTGTACTTGTTTAACTTTCGCCGCGTGCCGAACTTGACCGTCAAAACAAGATTGCAATAAAAACATCACTCTTATACAATGACGTGAATTTACATAAATTATTGGCGGCGGCGCGTCTCGGGTCCGGCGGCGCTCGGCGCGGCGCGGGGGCACGCGGCACCCCGCGTATTTACCCAGATGCAATGTTTACATAGCCATCACTCCGAATGGAGGGTTCAACGACTCATATATTGTTTTATTGCCAGACGTAATTGGGTCGCGGTGCGACATTGAGGCCATGGGAAATATATTTAGAGCGTGGAAGAGACACTCCGCGAATGCCAAAGATATTATTATCCCCCGTTCTCGATTCTCTGTCCGCATCGTTCGCGGAGCCTGATGCAGAACAAATCAAAGTATTTGTTTGCAAAACCTATCAAAATACGTTAACAATAAAAAAAATATCATGCCACCTTTACACTGAATAATTTTCATATCATGCTGAAACGTTTGGCGAAGATTAGATAGCGATACTTCTGCTGCTCATATCCGTTGTGGAATAATCTGATAGATTTTGTAAGTAATTATCAGGCATACATGCCAGTGGTTTTCCCCCGATAGCAGAATACAAAAGAAAGCGACAGTTTACATAAAATATTACGTGAGAACAACGAAACCTACGTTACACAAATAGTTTGTAAATGCAATTCTAACATGTCACCAGTCTATCGTAAAAAAATGGTAAACAAAGTTGGTAACGGGCGGCCGGGCCGGTCGGTCCTAATATAAATACACGCGAGTAGCAAGCATTGAATTGGGTGCACCTGACATTCGCATATATTTTTTCTAAACAGGTGTCGGGCGATGGATGGCGGCGTCATTCACCGCGCGTGTCGATGCCCTATATTATTGTGTGTCTTTCAAGTTCATTGAGTCACACAATAGCCATATAATTGGTCATTAGCGTATGTCAAAACACGTCGGCGCGGCTCATAATGCTTTACATAATTAGGCTCGTTTGCATAAGCGATTATTATGCGTGTCTTCGCCGATGACGTCGGCACCGCTATGGCTAATTCATTCATTTGTTTATGAGTTTACTATTACTTTTACTCCACGTGGTCGATTGTTTACAATGCGAGCGTGAATTTAACGGCAAATGTGTAATAAAAGTTGTTATTATTACGCGGTGTGCTTAAGGAGGAGCGGCTCATTGTGACGTTGATTCATAATGCGGCGTGATAGACCGTTTGTTTACATACATGTTTATTTAACGTGCGTGGAGTGAGGTTAGAATCTGTGCCGTAAATGGGAACTATTTGCATTGTTACGATCATTACGGTGTAGTAACATGCGGCAAGAAACTGATGCCATCGGAGACTCCCTAGTATTGTCTCATTAATATCTCGCCGATAACTACTGCGGTTGTAATCTGTTGAGTATGCTTGTAATAACTATTCCGAGAAACACTCGACTCGCTCTCTGATCTGCTAGCCAAACTTGCATTGTTACTAATTTAGCAAACTTTGCCCGGGTAAAGGTTTAAGGTCTTTAAAAATTAAATTCATTTCTTAATCTGCCTAGTGCCTACTAAACGAATGAAAATTACCTTTTTATCATTAGATAATACGTACAGCTTTTTTTTTTTTTGCAAGGATATAAAACAAAAGAAAGATTATTTTATTAAACTGACAAAACGTGTATTAAGTCCATCCCGTAGAATTTTCTCAAAATTTAAGAAATCGGATAATTTATTGGCTATTAAAAGGTAGGTGCTAACAAATAAGTTCCAATTGTATGCATTCTACCATAAACAATCTAGAGTAGACAGTCTACTTGTCTATTGTCTACATTTTTAGACATCACCTGTTTGACACTAGAACTTGACTCCACTTGACCACCATCAACCCTTTTTCACTATCGTTGGCAGAGTCATGATGACCAGCACTTTCGTGCCTCCTAATCACCAATAGTTTTTATGAAACAGTTAAGTAGTCAAGATCGTTCACACACTAAAGGTTAATAGCACGAAATGCGAAACAAAACTATTTATTATGGTAATGTTTTGTGGTCTGACGTTTCTTTTTTTTTATTTGTCTGTGGAAACGGCATTTGGATACAGACAAATTAAAGTTATGTAATTTGTATTATTACGTCTCTTGTTTTGATTTTTTTGAAAAGATTAAGATGAATGAATGTATCGTACAACGGATTCTATGACTTATACTTTTTTTTATTTAGTCATTATGACATATTTTTCTAATTCATTTGTATCGGTTGTAGTAAGTTTAACCTATTATTTGTACTAATAAGATTGATTGTATAAAAAACAAATGCCGAAACATGTTTCATTATAACATTTCTCATTAAAAATATAGATAGTCGCGTCGGCAAAGACGGCAATCAGCGGCGCGCGGCGGACGAACGAAACCGGGTATCGCAGCTAGTTTATTACATTGGGTAGCCAAACTAGTTACCGTAAACGAAGCGTACAAACGAAATTAGACTGTATAAGTTCAGACTTAAAGTTCTAAATTGTTTGAGGAGGTTAAATGTAAGTTGTAGTGCATAAGGGTAGTTTGGGCATAGTTTCTTAGCGCACGTGACTGCAACAAGTCGCATTCCACGCACCCCCACCCCCTATAGGTCTACTGCCAACTTTGATAACCGCACAACATAAAGGTAGTATACCCTCCTACACATGTCAAACAACCATACAAGTTCACATTCAATCAACATAATTCATTTATATGCTCAGTAAATGAAGAACAAAAATAGCCAAGAATTTAAATAATTTATTTGTGATACAGTTATTTTTAAGTCTTTATTTTTAGAAGTGGGGTTAGTATTTGGAAACATTATTGTTGCTGTGTACTGCGAGCCAATTCGTGGACCAGATGGGACATAATTACATGACATTATTTAACCCTAAAATACATCATCAGTAAAAATAAGACTGTCTATTTGGTGACGCACAAGTTTATGTGAATGTATGTGTTGTGGACTTCAGTTTCCAAAGTCGACATAATGTAGTCGAAAGACCCAAAAAGGTATTATTCGGTACTGAAATACTCATATGAATAATGTATTTTGAAAAGATTGGAGCAACGAAACAAAAGTTTCCAAGTCCCGTGAAGGACACGAGAACTTTGGTGACGTTTTATTGTATAATGCGGGCTCCACGACTGATATGGATAAACATAAACTTCAACAACCCTAAGCCACTATCGGAGTTGATGAAAAACAAAGGAATATCGGGATATCCACGTATTCCTCGCATACTAGTGTATTTCGTTCATTAGTGAATAAAGAAAGAAAAGCAAAGGTATAAAAGCGAGCAGTGGACTCGCCAATGGCGACTCCAGTTGAGGAGTAAATCTCAATAAGAGGAGTGGAGGAGGTGCTCTAGGCCGTGCTGGGCGGGGCGCCCCAGCCGTCGCCATAGCAACGCGCCCCTAGCCACGCCACCAGGAAAACCCACCAACATCGCATACAGCCCTACTCGCTTACTGTTTTTTTTTTCAAAACAAGACTTAAACTTAGTTCGCTGCATTTCAATGCTTGTTTTATAGTTCTAAAACTTCTTCAATTCATAACTAATGACATTTGTGTAATATTCAGTTTATCAAATCGCAGTCAACATGAATTTATTCATTATCTTCGAGTAAAAACTACGACGCATTGTAAAAGAGTCCAGTAATATCGCAGCAATATAGAAAGTAAAGTGCGTTAGCGCTGGCTGGCGCTGGCGAGCCAACTCGGCGATAATTAATGTGGAGTCAGTCGAGTCGAGCGAGCGGGCGCCGCGCGCCAGCCTCGCCAAGCACACAAAAAACCCGCTCCGACACAAAAACACCCGTCGCCAGAGCGAGACCGCGCCATGCGCCAGAGCGGGACGGCGAGCACTACGTATTTCTGTGACGAGTTCTCGCTCGCCTCGAGCGTCGCGCAGTTATCGAGATTCGAGCCGAATACCGCGCTTTGATTTAAAACTCCACCGAATGCGCCCTTCTATCTATCACATGGCGTTTGACAGGTCGCCGGAAACGCGCCGAGCTGTCAGATTCGAAAAAAGGCGCGCATGTTTTTATGAATTTCCCTATTATAATTTGGAAATGTGTAATTAGTACAAAGCTAGACAATAACTGATATGAGATGAAGGCAACATTTAATTATTGTTGCACAATGTTATCAACAGTTTAAAGTTAGTTAGAACTAGTAAGAGCAGACGAAATAACAATGACATAGTTACGTTCGAATGGAGAAACACAAAGAGAATATGAGAATGCTGTCTCACTTTTAATAAATTGCCCTACAATTCTGTACCGATATAAACTTTTTAGGAACTTATTTTAACTCATAAAACTTGTAAACTCTTTCACAAGACTAGGAAAGTAATATCAGAACGTTTCCTCTATAGCCCACGATTATCCTTATAAAGATTTCAACGATTCTACCCACTTGTTCAAAAACCTCAATAAGTCGACTAGACTAACTTAACTTGACGTAAACAACAGGTAATATCGTGGTATTATTCCACTATCCAAAAAATCCTTGCATCGACTAGATTTCGAGTTTCATCACTACAAAGTTGGTAACAAAACTGCAGACTACACAAAAAGTATAACTGGGAACACAAGTAGAATTTGTAATAATTACGATTTCTCCACAAACGTTACACAGAACTAACGTAGGACGTGTTATTACTATCACTTACCTGGAAATCACTCCACATTTTCATTGGGATACACCATAGTTCCGATACGAAAACATCACACGAATCACGATAACAACTGTCAAATATGTCACAGCACGGCGTCACTGACACAAGCGAGCAGGGTGGTGGCCGAGCGCAGACTGAAGCTAGCGCGGGCCGCCGTCCGTCACATACGCCGTTGTAGCGCGGCGCGGTCGTGCGCGCTCGGCGGGGCTCGGCCGCGCTCGGCCCACCTGCGACTCGCTCCACGAACAACAAAACTCCGCGCGCTGCTGCTGCCTGCTGCCCGTGCTTGCTGCCAGGACACCACTAGCCCCGCTGGAAATACCCTACTATATTCACTAAATATATCTCTCAATGTTTGCTGTATCTGTACAGATGTTATTTCGTAATGATTTTATTCCTTGCTCAATATTTTTTACACAACATTTATTTTTAATGGAAGCCTTTATATTTATTTACTAATTAAATGGATCGACGAAGTTTATGAAAACCTTCTAGATATCAATATAACACCGGTTGTTAGCCAGTGATAGCTGAGACACGATATCTTATTCAAGCGTTTGATAACAACTCCGAGTATTGAAATCTGAATCCTAATGCTCAATCATAAAGAGCTCAAGTTTTCAGCTAACTGATAACAGAAAGTGACAAATAAAAAAGCTTTCTGAACAAAGTTTTGAGTGCGCCGCGCTACGGCCGGCGTAGCAGGAAGTTCGTAGCAGTAAAACTTCGTAGCGCTCTCGTAGCGTGAAAGTTTTGATTTCAACGATTTGCGTTGCGGCGAAGAGGGCCGCGAGGCCGCACTAGCTCTGCGACCCTGCGCCCCTTACCACGTAGCCGCGGCGAGCGACGCACTACTGAGCGTACAGCTATGCGCGCGGTACATTACCGCGCACCGATTCTACACTGGCTGTTGGCACGGGTTGAACGCGGCAATGTATGTATCGTATAGAATGTCACCGCCGCAAAACATTTCTCTCAGATTTATCTGTTCGTTCATCTCTCACGAGAGTGCGCCACTTGGCTGTCGAGCGACTACGCCCTTACCGTGTTTAGGTACGTTTTGCAAATCACCGCATGACAAAAGAACCTTCAGTTTGTCGCGTTCCATTCCGCGTGCAGTTAAGGCAGCGCGCCGCGGCACGGATGGCGCGCCGGCAATGGGGCGTGTGCCGATCGATATTGTTGCTACAGATACCGCGCCGAAGACTCGAATCATTCGGCGGTAATTTCGAGTACTCGTTACTATTATAAATATTTGGGTCGGGTGATATTATTAAAGTATGGTATTACATAGAGTGCGAATAAATAAATAAATAAGTTAAAATCTCGTGTCGTACTGTCTGGTTTGTCATGATGACCGGGCATTTCTGACGGCGGCGGGTGAACGAGTTTGTGGCGAAATAAAATAAAGTTTCAAGTGCGTGTGCACTTTTTATGGAGTTTTATACTTCGTCCTGTATTGTCAACGAAACATACTTTTACTACCTTTAGTGATTTCTCGGAAAATTAAAAGTTAGTGGGTATGGCCTATCGGGTATATCCAGTGGGTATCGTTGGTTGTAAATAGTTCTAACTGTTCAGTGATACATCATGACATCAAGCAAGTATTTGATGAATCATTTAGTTCAAAGCCCCCATAAAGAGCAATATTTGTGTATCTATAAATCGGTGTAAGATTCAAATTAATGAAATATCATTGTTTTATATTTAATGAATAAATATATTCATTTATTACATATTTAAAGAATTTATTAAACTAGTATTTATTCCTCACGTGCGTATACATATGTATGTTATTCCAAAATACAATTAAATCAAGTTTATAATTATTCATCTCTTACATTTACAAAGGTTCCTTGCGCGCAGTGGTTACCGTCTTGACTTTCAATCGCAAAGAAATCGGTTCAAAGACAAATACCTTCGTATTTGCGAAGTCATCTTTGAAATGTGATATTTATTTTCAATAAAACCTTAATAAAATTGCATGTAGTTCGTAATATTTTTACTTATGTTAGACTTGAGGTAGGAATAATTTTGCAGTAATGTTACATACGTCACTATATTAAGCAATGTGTGGCTTGCCTTCACCTTCTCTGGGTTTTGGTACATATACTTGTAAGTTTGAACAACCTAACTATATTTTATTGTGTGTTTGTTTGTTACACTTTCACGGCTAAACTGCTAAACTGATTTTGATGAAAGGTTTTGGTAAGAATATTAAATAAGCTAATGTCCTATTTTTTATCAGCGAGGTAGTATCTATGAGAAAAATAATAATTTGTTGATGTAATTAGGCAACCCAACCCATGGTAATCTATTAAGTTTTTAATTTGTTTTATTTCATTTGACATGACCTTTACAAAACTGATTCTAAACTGAATGAAGTAAAATCAAATTTCAAAGAATATCACTTAAATAAGAATGTAGGTAAAACAAATAAAATAAATACCTATAACTAAAAATGACCAACATTCACATGTACTATACAAAAAAAATATTAATAGATTCAATTTCAAACACACAGCAAGAAAGTGTATGCGTTAAACGCAAGGTGTGCAGTGCGCATGCGTCAACCTGCCGCTGACATGCGCGGGCGCACGGTGCGACTCGCCAACCCTGCAATTTCGCGAAGTTGACTCCTTGCGAGTATCCAAGTATCGTTTTACTGCTGCACATGAAAAATATTTTGTAGGTATTATATGTAACTAAGTGGAATATATATTGAGTTTCTGTTTTTATATTGTTGTGTGTAAGCGTAGTTTGTTATATTATTTGTAAAGAATATCGGCACAGCGTTAATACGGTATTTAGGTATTAGCTGTTCGTGTCATTGTGGTTGATAATTTAGTTACAGGTAGAAAAGTTACCAATATATCTGTATTATCTGTATGAATGTATTTTTAAAAGAGTAACTTATGGAGTTTCTTCCCGGTTCATCTCCATAAGAATGAAATTATGGAACCGCATAACTAGAGTCAGTAACGTTTTGACAGTGATTAAGAACGATTCGAAATAAAAACCTTTTGATTATGATTTTATGGCCAATGGATAATGAATACCTTGGATACAAAATTATTGTCATTGAAGGCAACAAACAATCTTTCACTTATGTGTAGGGAACTCGCAATGTTGCGCGTCAGATTCGCACTAGCCTGGGTTTTTTTTATATGAATTAAAAAGGTTCATAGCATAAAACAACCGATTCTTGCTTAGTAACAAAATATATTTTTTGGGAATCTTGCCTTCTCGCCTTTCTTCGTAAGTATGGTTTAAGCCCCTAGCAACAAAAATCGATTGTTATAAGTGCTTGTATCTTCGCGAAATATTGCTTAGAGCTATAAAGGTATAAATTCTACTCTCAATGTAACTATAACAAGCTAAACACCGAGATTCGCCCGTCACTATAATCTTAAATTATTTAAATTAAAAATCAGGTCCTGTCCTTAATTTTATCGATCTTGTTTTGTTTGAAAACTTACTGTTTGCATTTTTGCCTACCATAAGCATCATATACACCAAAATTACATTGCTAGGAATGCCTTTTAAGGACATATATGCAAAAGACGTCTGGGTAAAGCTAAGTAAATAACGAGATTCTATTGGTTCATATAACTACTTGTATATCTTTTTCAACAGAGATCTGTTGGAAAACCTTTAGCTACCAGTAAACAATAGTACCAAAAATCCAACTCTTTTTGATACTGTGACTTTGTCAAGAGATCTCAAAGAAGTTTTGCCGAAGACGGCAACTTGAACACCTGTACACCTGTACCAGAAAGAGCATATCCAAACCCATCACTATCATTCACAAAACGAAACAAAAGAACATTTCTAAAGCAGTATACCTTTTTTAGTCATCAGAGATAGAGCCATTAAAATCAAACTCCCAACGTAAGGCACTATAACGCAGTCGGTTCAAAAATTAAGCTATGTATTATCGGCCCTCGAACACAGCACACAGCGCAAAACCAATGTTTGCCTCATTATCATAGCAAACGGGTGTTTTATATAATGAGGCACACCTATTACCCGACGGCCCAGTGGTTGGAGTAACGGGTTTTATCAATAAGGATAGTGTGTTCATTGTGTTTTCGTGACGGTGATATTTTGCCCTGAAAATTTATCTCTTATATGTTGAGGAATTTGTATTTATTTATTACCTATTATTATATATCAGACTTGTACCTCTCATTATGTTTTCATTACACTTAGTACAATAGTAATATTAACCATAAAAGTTCCTATTTCTGGGCAAAAGCCTCTTCCCATATAGAGAAAGCATAAACTTTAATTACCACGCTTGTTCACTTGCGGATTGACGATTTCAGATTCTATTTCGGAATCCAGCTTTTCTCACAGTGCTATCATCCACCGATAGTTTTATAATAATTCAAAAAACTGCACAAACAACGCGAACATGCGTATTTTTGTTAGGTACTTACGCTAAACATGTATTCTGTCGTTCATACACTTCGATCAATGATCCATTGGGCCTCCATGATAATATTCAAACATACCTTTAATTTCCCTATCACCCGGTAAAAAACTCCAAATTTTATAAAAGTTAAATTTTATGTAGATACCTGATCAAGTCTACTGCTTACTTGTTTTAAAGATTACTGTCGTGAATATAAAATGATATTATTTATTTTCCAGAGGACGTCAGGCCACAGGCCACGGACACAGGCCAGCACGGGGAAGAACCTCTTTTCTAATATCACGATAAAATAGATTTCCCACAACCATGTTTCTTCTCAAACTGTTAGCAACAGCTATCACATCGCAACAGGTAATATTCAATAAATAATTACAAAATATTTGTCTTTTAATATCTCCAATATATTTCTCTGTTACTTGTGTAAGCGTAAAAGGAAAAATACTCCGACGATATATCAAGGTAAGCAAGCATCTAATTTAGAACATCACAGAACGTGTCTCATCTATTCTTCTACCTCAAACTCTTCTACACCTATCAGTACAAAAATACGAAATACATTGAATACAAACAGCCTTTCCTTTAGTTTCGCGGCAGCCGAGTCATTATAACTATATTTGTCATTCCACAGCGTTTTAATCACTACAGCACTTTATAATAAGCGTCGTTTTCCTGTCCGCGCCCGCGCATGGTGCGTCATCACCATTGTTATAGGAATTCTGTGTTTTCAGTGCTTCAAGGGTAATGGCGAGTACCGACACTGACTTCACAACGCTTGAGACATGATTATGGGGTATTTAAGGCCATAGGGATGCTTTTAAGTAGTAGGTTACTAATATTCTTGTATTGTGTAAAGTGATGCGTGTTTTTTTTAAGGTATTTGTGGAATCAAATGCCTTGGATGTATTGTAAAGTCTTTTTTAAGCAATACTTAATAACAGTAACTGCAAAACCCATGTTAGGATTTTTAGAATTAAGATTAAACGGTATTTGGAAACTAACAATCAATTCGATAAGTAGATTTAATTCCTTGTTTCTATATTCCCGGGTTACGTTTATACTATGTATATGTTACAGTCATAGTGATTAATGAGCGATTATACATAATGACTAGTCATTATGGATAATAGCTAAATTCACTAGACAGTGTAATAAATTAATCACATTATCTAGTTATTATTCATAATATCGTGTCAAAGTTAGCCAAAGTAATAATACGGTCTTTATCTTAGGTTCACCCTTGTTTGATCGAACAACGTTTGATATAATATTACTCAATCGAACAACGTTTAAGAAAATCATCACTTTGTATAATGTCGTTTGACATAATTTTCAGTTCGTCGAATATTTATTTGCTATATCAACATTTGCGCTAATGATCAAAAGGTATAATGTGCATTTGATATACACACTCCTGCCTAAAAAAAAACCTAACATAACCTAAATTAGGTGAGGTTAGGTTTTTTTTTTTTATTTGTTAAAATCTATGTTTATTGAGGTGAAAATATTATCTTATGTTATTTTAATTGTTAAAATAATCTTTCTGATATGTATGCTTAAGGAAAATTGAAATACAAATTTATTCTTAAACGAATATCCACTTGTTTTATCACTTTATCCAATTCTTTGAAGATATTATGTATAATAGCTAGTTAATGTGATTAATTTTGTGTGAATTATCACTTTATCCAAATTGAGTAGATATTATTCATAATAGCTAGACAGTATACATAATATCTAGATTAATCACTTTGGCTGTAACATATAGACGTACAGTAGAGTTATCAGTTTACTCTCTGACATAACAAATCCAAGAAGGTGAACTTTTTATTTTCAGGACACACATTTGTCTAAAACAATCATTCTTTTGTTTTGTCTAAGACAACCTTCATAAAAAAAAATTAAAGATTTGACTAGAAACGGGCTGTCTTAGTCACTTTTAAGTCAAAGTTCTTTTTTACGAAATTAGATAAGTTGTTTGATGATTTTTTTTTTTTTTTCAGACTTACGCCATTTTTTTAATGCTATCTTTATTGCAATTTAATTATTTTACTAAGTAATTAGTAATAGTAAGTATATTTTGACACACTTAAAGGTTACCAAAATACTTTATATTTCTTTTAAAAATAGGTTCCCAACTAATAGCAAAGATATGCGTCTCTGAATTACTATGTAAATGAGAGAAGCAATAAAAAGTGCTAGGTGTGCGAGGGAACCAGCGGGGCAGCGTATATCGTATTAACAACGTTTGTGTAAAACATTAAATGTGGTACAATAAACTAGAATTATAATAGTGTAAGGAAAACGCGTTGATCTGTGTAAAAAGGGTATACAAATTTCAGTTTTAGTCTTGACCTATCATCATATACTAACTACTTGTAAATATTGTATTGAAAAAAATTGAAATTACTATTCTTTTTTATTTATCTCTTGATCATCAGTGAATAGAGTAAAACTATGATCCACTATCCTTTAATGAATGTGAATCTTAGTTGTGAATACAAGTTAGTTAAAATAAAAACAAAATAATTGAATATATGTATGATTTAGGATCTGGATTACAAATACGCTTTTAAGATGTACTAGATTATATTAAAAAAGGTAATGTAGTCTAATAAGATGAAGGTATCTTATTCTAAAGGAACCATTAATGAATGAAGCTGCTGGAATCTATAGATATCTATCACTATGTAGGTATAAGATATATCTAAGTACGCAAAACCTATGACGCTTCACGCTAGACCAAAATTTTAACTATTAGCACAGGCTATAATTAATTTCTTCTACCTACCTTACCATAGTCAAAAATGTGTCCAAATCTTGAGTTTATGATTGCGTTAAATCTATCAAAAAAAAAACAAACGTAAATATTATTGCAGTTGTGGAAGCGAGATAGTGCACTACACCGCGTAGAGCGGCGTCTCTCTCACACACCCGCTATAATCTTACTCAAAGGATTGTTGGTAAAATCTTAATCGAGTATCCAATAGTGATGATGATGAGGTCTATAGAAATCGCCAGACGGCCGCTAGCCAGGCGTAGTTAATTCGGCAATATGGCTTTACAACAGTTACTTTTATGGTTTATGAGCTAAATCTAAGGTAAGCGTGAAAAGTAATGAGGCAAGCCGAAGCGCATTTGATTAGATTAAACAATAGGTTTTTACTTTTTCTATACTTTATTGCCTTAAGAGAAAAATTCCATAATCTGAACTATTGGCCTACATTTTTTCAATTTCTCATCTTTTTTTAAGACGTATTGCTTTTAAATTAATATTAATCTGGCCCAAAATACAGCACCATACAACTATAAGGAGTTGTGATTATGTCTTATTTTCCGCCAAGATATTAAATTTTCTCCTCTAAGTCGTGGCATGGTAAACAATATCAGCACAGAATCCAACCCACGACGCCTTAAACCCAATAAACAACAGACTAACAAATTAAACACTGCACACTACAGCACCTGTAAACAAAATGCGTGAACAGCGAGAATTACAAGCAGAAATATGGCTGAATGAAATCCTCGAGCGAATCCTTTACATCTAGCCTACCATACTACTTAAAGTAGTATCATTGCAGTTGTGAAAAAGAGACGCCCGTCTACTTTATGTAATGCGCTGTCTCGTTTCCACACCCGCGATAATATTACTGTAAGAGCTAACGGCAGGCTACCAGAATAATTATTTTAAAGTCACCTCTAGGACGCCTTTGAGTCAGCTTGTTTGTTTTCATTCGCGCTGGTTTGTAAATACGAGCACTATCGGCGTGATGATCAATGCCTTATTACGATGCGCTGCTACTAGGGATTGACGGAATGTCTTGTATCTTCAAGCGTTTTGTCGGAGGGAGGTGAGCTCATCGTTTACCTGCTACTGCTTTTCGTATTGGTTGAACTTTGATTTAAAACTTGAACGAGTTGCATTTGTTTTGTACCCGTATTATTTGATACAGGAATAGATTTAGTTATCTATGAGTTATTTTTTGGGTAGTCATCCCGAATTATGTCAACTTTAGTGTATAAATAACTGAAATGTTTTGAAAGTTATACAACGCGTGTATGGCTATAAAACAGTATGCTATCTTGCAGATATCGGGAAAAGTTGTAATCACACGTTCAAAAAATCGTGGTTTTATTGAAACTTTTCCTCGAGAATCAAACCCAACACCTAAACACTAGTGACTCATTCGGATCGAGCGACAACATAACAAATAAAGATACCAATATCGATGACTATTATTTTTAATCTATCTATTTTCGGAGTTAAGAAGGCTGGAAAATACGCAAAATATGTCAATATATGACCTCAAAGAGGGAAGAGGTAGGATCTTAGCCGCAAAGTAAATAACGGATGAAAAGGGTTCATAATATCCATACGACATAACGCGAAGGTGAGGTTAGGACTGTCAAATCAGTTGTTAGGTTGTCGACCTGAGTCAGACGTAGATAATGTGTGATAATGATATCAGCAGATCGCACGAAAATATACTGCTTGTGTGTTAAAAATGTGAAATTCTTTCATTACTTTGCGTCATTTTTGGTAGGTGTATATGTGAAGTATGTTGTTGTGGTTTGGTTTGGTAGCGACTCTAGATGTACTTCTGTTAAAGCTATGAGGATCTTGTTTTCACTACTAGGCCTCTTTATTGTCACTCAGCAAAGAGTATTCTCTAGTACTCCTATTGATACGTAAAATACTCTTTGTAATGTTTATAGTAAGTTTCATAGTAGGCATGTGTCGGGGTGTATAATTGAGGTAAAGGATAGAATTCCTATTATTTTAAGACCTACATTTGTACCTACATCACTTAAGGCAAATAAATTAGTTCATTTAATTTGGTTTTGAATTGAAGGCAGATTAAAAATGATAAATATTTTTAAGATGTAAATCAATCGGTACATACAGCTTCGAGTTATTATAATATTGTTGTACTGTATTTTAATGGGTAGTTTTAAACCTATAAAGAAAGTTTCTAGTGCATAGTAATTTAAACAGACGTAATAATGGAAGTGGCTTTTCTCTCTAGGCATGTTTTCAAGTCTTTACAATATTTTGGTACAAGTCTCGGTGTTTATATATAAAAATGTGTAATCCTATTGAGGCGACTTGTAATCCTTAGTTTTCTTTAACACTAAGCAATTTTCTACGGCTTCAAATTAATTATAATGTGAACACTTCGTGTTTCTTTAAGAAGCTAATTATTTTAATTAATTAAAGCATGATATATGTTATAAGAGAGTTCATATAAAAAATTAGAGTCAGTCACTAATTTATACAATTTTTTTATCTAAATTTTAAATAATCATTATTTTTTGGTTTTATTAATATTGTCAGCCTTAACCCTTAACAAAATAAGAATAAACGTTATATATCATTTAAATTCATGATAAAAACATAGTATTTAACTTTTTGCAGATAAATTGTTAACCTAAGGCCTATGTGCATGACAATACGTAATAATACTTACCAGTTATATATCGTATGCAAAATTTTACAATTTTAGTTCTACTATTTATATTTTAGGCCTTTTCTTAATATAATTTTAATTTAGTGACTTAAACAAGCTATTGTTTTAAGGTTATATTACATTTTTATAGGTTTCCGGAAGGTATAGAGAGCTGTTTCAGTTTTTATACCAAATTTGGGTTTTGGACGTAGTAAGTGAAAATTGAATGAGTAAGTTTAATTGAATGTTAAGCTTCGCTAACCACTGTTGCTTTGTGTATAGATGTCCTATTGAATATCTCCCGAAATCTCCATTTTACCAGATGTGTGCAGTTAGCCAGAATGCAGGATTCCTTCTCTCCTCCATATTTTCAAAAAAGCGTTTTACTTTCTCTATGTAGGCTTTGTTTTTGAGAGGTTCAGTCTAAATCTGGAAAATCAGTGTTTACCGGAATCTGGAAAAAGTGGAACCCAACATCGCTTGGTAAAAAATGGCAGTAGTAGCCAATGTTAAGATCTAAGATTTAACAGAATGTAAACGCATCTGAAACACGGATATCGACTGCGCGAATAGCCATGTGATCACGCCAATTATCACTACGCGCTCGATCCCCGCGTAGTACAAGAATTTGTGCAAATGCTTGTTCTGAGTCTGGGTGTCTTTGTGCTTGTAAATTGAAGGTCTGTGAAAACCCCCGCGATACAAGGGTTAAGCACTTTAGTGCGGGAATTGTTTTTTTTAAATAAATAAACCAGGCTATATAATGTAATGACTGGCTAGATTTCTTTAGATATAATACAATAGAATTATGTAGGCTGAATGGTTTATTGCACTAGCAACTCTCATGGAAGGCATGTAATAACTTGTAATTAATATGATTTGGTGGATATGCCTATTGAAGTAAGAATATGAAAATTATTACATTATTGAGAAACTCTTTTCTTTTGTTTTGTAAAGTTAAGACTAGCAAAAAGTATTGAATGAAGAATGGTTTCTTTTTAAAGAGTACCATAGAAATTCCAGAAAATAATGTTTTTTTTTTATTTTTGTACTTTTTCTTTCTAGGGTTATATACTATGTATATTTTTTTTTTGTACTGAAACAATTGACAGAATTTGTGAATATTAGATAAATAAATACAATGCATTCCTGATAGCTCTTTAAAGGAAAATACGCGGGATATATATTTATCTGCTATGTGTAATTTGAGTGTTATTTACCTAATATTAAACAAACAATATTTGTGAATAATTGATTACTATTTTATTATTTATGATACTGTTTTGATTGAGTAACTAAAAACACAAATGCGTTAAAAGTTCTCTGTAATTAAGGAAGCACAAGAATTTTGAACTTTTTTTTCTTTTTTCTAGCATGTAAGATGTGTTCTTTGTTGGTGATCCATTTAAATAAATAAATAATAACTATCACGCTAAAACTTATTTCTTCCACTTCACGACAACTATACAGTAAAGAAAACTTACCTTTTCAGTAATTACCATCTGTTTAGTATGGACCCTTGAGCCATCATTATAGGTAGTACGAAGTTGACTCGTCCAATAAATTGACGAGGACATTGACTGGCACCCTCTAAAGGCTTGATACCCGATGCCAATAATTCGTTCACGGCCCATAAACGTTGATCAAATTACAATTACATCTACATAACAAATGATTTTTACTGTGATCTTTAGTACGAAGAATACTTTGGAAACGGTGAGTTTGTATTAGATCTCTTTTAAACCTGATAATGTATTTCTTGAATTTTCTTCTTTTCCTATGGGCTATGGCGATGGCTTTTGAGTAGGCTGTAGGGCCTCTGATGTGGTTTTACAAACCCTTGATAACTCTCAGGTTTGCTGGTTTCCTACACTGTTTTTAGCAAGTGTTAATATTCCGTCCTGTCCTAAAAACGTTTTCCTTCATCATTTTAAGCAAATGTTAAGGTTCCTTTGTAATACGCACATGAATTTGAAAAGACATTGGTGCCGGGATTTGAACCTACAACCGTTTAGTTGGCAGTCCAACTGTATACCACTTGGCTATCTCTGCTATTGAAAGAATTTACTGGTAAAGAAAGACAAGAGGTTTACCACCACCTTCATACTTTTTTTAGCCAGGACTTGCTTCTACAAATGTACCAGACTTATTTTAGGAGCTAGTGGTAGCCCCTCAGAGAAAATATGGGTGTGTAGTGTGAAACATTAATTGAGAAAGAAATGAGTAAATTACGTGAGGACTAGAGTTATTGGGATGTATGATAGAAGAGGAAACATTGCACCAACTCAATTTTTTCAAGATTAATTGTTGTGTAATTCGCATTGTCATATGATTTGAACGTCTAACTTCTAGTATTAGATAACGATTCATAAATTCAAAACAAAACGCACTCACGCATGCAATATAATATTAGTAGCTGTATAGCAATTATTTTCTAATAGAATAATCCAATAACTTGTAGCTGGGAACCGTATTCACGATCTCACGCTCCGCAGCCGCATTGACGTCGCGCGTACTGCGGCGGAAAACGGTACTATACACTGCACGGACTGGCTGAGACAAACATTATAAAATATACTGAGTATTTGACTTTTGTGATAATTGTTGCTCTTCTACATTAATTTGGAATTATTTGGTAATAAATAAATAAATGATGCTTTTCGGTTTAGCCTTGTTTTAGGCTGGTCAGTTCCAATAAATAGCGAGGAAGGACGCAGAAGCAGAAGAAATGAAGCATATATTTTTATTTTAAATAATTAATTAATTTAAAGTTTTAACTATAATAAATGATAGTCATGTAAAAGCAAAACACTCGCACGTAAACTTTCATATTTGATCACAGTTCAATAGGTTTACAAAAACTGTCTAATTATATCTAAAGACACGCGACCATATCTCAGCGGGTTCGCAACGACAAGCTGTAAGAAACCATCCACGTAATATTTGGAGCTTGCTTATCAGCTGTTGTGACGTAGCCACGATATAAGTGTGACGTAAACATGCTTAAAATAACTTCATTATTGACCGCTTTATGACATGAATGAGTAACCTTTACCTTGTGTCAAGTTTAAAATATAAATGACCGCTAAAACAATCTTTTCCTATACTCTCCCGTGACTAAGTTTAGAGTGGGTATTTTAAGTCTAATTTAAGCAGCTCAAACCACAGAAATGAGGATAAAGAGGGAAAATAGGTGCCGTTGTTAGTCAAACTTATTGCTAATTTATTCGCGAGTGTATGTAATCTTTATTCATTATTGCATACATCGATGGCGTGGTGTACGCAGCGTGGTTCGCGGTATGGCGGCGGCATGGTGGCACCGCGGAGGAGCTCGGTACATTCTGTCACCACTTGACTTGGCCCGTCAAGTGTGTGTAATTCTGTGAAGGTTAATTCTCGCGTCGTCCGTCGTCACCATCAACGTTTATTAGTGTTGATTAGTCTCTACACAGCTCTGCCGCTCTTATCTACAGCACACACTTAGTTTCAATTTCCACTACGTGTACCGTACATGAACAATTTGTTGCCAGTATACAAAAATACGTATGTATACTAGACTCGTGCTACGACTCTGCTGGCAATCGGTAAATTGTTGTAAGTTAGAAAATTACGATTTCACACTGTTGTGTTGCGTATTGGTTTCTTTGCTTGTGATAAAGTTTAATATTCAATTTTCAAATCAAACTTTGTTAAAAGCAACAACGCAAAAGGGATTTTTTCAACAACTGTATTTACTGTTATAGTGTTTAAATTGCTATAATACATGTATAGTCCTATACGATTGTATTTTTGTACCAGTTCAATTGCGTTTATATTGAATTACCGTAGGCGTAATGTTGTGACTAATCATTTTCGTCCAAGACGAATAACTTCTCTGCTAGACTATTTTTTTATCATTTGGTCTAAAATAATATTTAGGCCGATCTGACCATTGATACCATTGCCCAATGACATTGACAATCTAAACCTAATATGTACATGATTAATTAAATGCATAGATTTAAAAAAAAAGTTGTATCTTTTAAACAACACACGCACACCTTCTTCCTTAATCATTTGACTTCTTTCTTTGTTTTTTTTTCTTATTATTTTGATTTTTAGAGCACAGAGCTATGATAAACGATAAGAAGTATCTTCGGCAGCATCTAGCCAGTCGTGTCCAGGCCTAGACAAGCCGTAATGTCTGGAAATGTCCCCGGGAGCATCCGCAGCTGATAAATCCCTCCTTGGCTCGGATCTGAGCTCGCCCCTGACCTGAATGCGAAATCTGCTGGCTACGAAATACCAACCTATTTTTTTTTTATAAGAAAACTGCGAATTTTCTTTTTATTATTTAATTTCATGAATAGTTAAAGATAGAGAAGAAATCGGTCTGCTTTTGTGTTGCGGTTTTGATTCCAGTTTTGCGATTAATTTCAAGACTTAACCAAATTTTACTATTAGGTCAATAAGCCAAGATGACTTTACAAAACAAGAGGTTTTTATTCAAATATGTAGTAATAATCAAGTGGCGGGTATCCTATTGATTAACTATAGTTGAATAAAACCCACAAATATTGTGACTAGACCATTCTTCGTGTATGTACGATATTTTCCGTCTGAAAATTAACTCAATGGAACATTTTTTCATACATATAAATATGTACACTACCAATACATACAGTACACGATATATATATAGTTAGAATGAGCAGCGCTAATTAATATTACAAAGAATCCTTCTGCGGGCGAGCAAGCGCAAATCGTTTATAAATTCACGTGAATCATTCCAACCGGCTAAACGTGATGATGGAGAAACAACCAGCCATGGATAGAAGATAAAACCTTCTTTAATTTATCCGTACATTGGCATCTAAATAATACTTCTATTGTGGGTAACGCGACGATTATCACATTTTTGACTATATGCTAATGACAAAAAGTAGAATCGAAATTCGACTCTATGTTTTGTTGGTAGAGTTTAGTTTCGGTTGTATACCAACTTCTAGCTGAAACGTGATGATGAAGAATTAACATAAAGTCATCACCGTCGTACAAAGATAGGATAGTAAATATTAGATTGTTGAGGGACAAAATGAATTAATTTATCCTTGTATACTCAATACGGAAGATCTAAATGTTTGGTTGTTGGCATTTTTGCTTTGCTATGAGTTCAAATTAGGTGTCTTTCGTTTATAGTTTGGTCTGCTGAAAGAAGTTTCTATAATAAATAAGTAGTATCTCTATACTATACTCACATAATGCTGTCCTTAGTAAAATGTTGTGTATACATGAATTGTTATTAAATAAAAATAAAGAGGTCTAAACCTGCCTGATTCTGTTAGAAATAAGCGTCTCTATGTGGGGTTAAAAATGATACAGTATTTATTTGGTAAAAACCCCTTCTTATGTAAAGAAGGAACACGTTGATCGACATACATAGGTACTCACTTAATATGGTGCAACGGTACGTCATCATGATCATCTTCCTGCCCTTATCCCATTTTACTTGAGGTCGATGCAACACGTCAAATCGGTGCAGCGATAAGTATTAAATTATTTTCTTAATCTTTTAACAAGGCAAAGAGCACCCACTTCTCCTTCTAATAAATTACCTATACTTTAAAAACTCACCGATAGCAGGCTTTTTTGCCAACCAAACTAACCACTTCGAAAAGCAATTGTCAAAATATTCGGTACAAGAATTAGCTGTCGAAACTTTGAAGAGTGGAAAAACAGTTAAGCATTTGTTAAATTGGTGAGATAAGGAACTGAATTACATATGTGAATATCTAGGTAGGTATTACGTGCTAAAGTTAGTCTTTTTCTAATAGTATTACTGGTTAAGCTAAATTAAAATGTTACCCAGAAGTTAAAGATAACTCGAGAACCAGTTAAACTATTGTTAACTGATTACTGCGGTTATTGACTGTTGACTGTGTAGTTTTAGTTTTCAAGGCTTTTTATTTACACAAAACAGTAGGAAAAAAAAGCTAGAATTTCTAGAAAATTCATTTCCAAAATCTAGACTTTAGACCGAAATTAACGCCTAGTATTCAGGACCTTTTAGTCTTCTTAGTTTCGTTTAGTTGAACGAAATGTGTACAAAATATCAGCTTGAAGAGAAATCACGGTTAAACTCTGAATTGGAACTATGACCGGTTAAGTAGGCTCGCCTATTATATGTGGAATAAAAACAACGTGGAGTTAACTTTATAGTTCTAACAAAGAGTTTTTATATTTAACTTATACATCTTAGTAACAAAACGACAATCAGTTTTAAGTAGCTGTCAAAATCATTCTGTCTCTATCATATTTATGTGTACAGAAAAGATAGACAGATATTTAAAAATATCTTATAGATTAGTTGCGTTTTAAAATTCGCAGATAGTCAAATACTTTATCTTACTAACTCTTTCACATTTCCTTTAAACTTCCCTATAACATAACTATTGCTGACGTAATTGGTAAAAAAAATGTAGAGACAAAAATGGTAATTTTCCTTAAATCCCAATTTACATCGAGTTAGTCTCTTGTTGGTGACCCCATAGAAATTAAACGCGTTTCGCTAATATTATGTAAAAATATAATTCATTAGTTGGTTACGTTGCGCGGAGGTAACTCCGTAAGAGATTGTTCTCTGATTCTCATGTAGAGCGAGATAACAATACTCACTATTCTATTTTTACTTTTGTATCTTTACCAAAACCAGGTTTTTGTTTTGTGTGACTTCTGATTGGTTAAGTGACATCTTGGATATGATATTGTAGAATATACACTAATATACAGATTATAGAGAAATTAATAGAATTGTTTCGTTTTAGTAGTAATTGTGTGTTTGTGCGCCGTCTCGTGCCGTCTTGATTATTTTTGTAGAGTCAAGTTGTCTAGTGATTACGATTTATTATGATTTGTTAACTTTAGTGTGTTACGTAGATATTATAATAGTAGAAAAAAAATATTAATTCTAGTATTTTAGATATGATAAAATATCAAGTCTGTTTTGTAGAGTCATGGAATTTAATGTCTTTTGATACTTATCCTTCCAGTACTTGCTCTATAGTAGATAGAAAAATATGATAAACACGAGTGAATCCGCAGCAACAGCCATATTTCATTATGATGTCATCATTTCACCTCTCACCTCAGTTCATTGCTCTATTGATTGAATACCTTCGTAATTAGCTCATCAACAAACACCAAGCAAAACGTTCATAGAAGAAACAAGCAGCCATGAATAGAAGATAAAACCTTCTTTAATTTATCAGTACATTGGCATCTAAATAATACTTCTATCGTGGGTAACGCGACGACTATCACATTTTTGACTATATGCTAATGACAAAAAGTGCAATACAATTTCGACTCTATGTTTTAATGGTAGAGTTTAGTTTGGATTGTAGTGGTAATTTTGACAGTTACCGCCTGGCCAACGATGGTGGATTTAGGTAGAATAAACAGGTTTGGAACGCCTCGCTCGTCTAGTAGTGTGAGGTGCCTCTGCCGGCGAGGTTCTAGCTTTGATTCTCGCGTTGCGCCACATACATCCTTGACTAGAATGTTTGGACTGTGTTGTATTATCACTGAAACATATTTGTACGGCTTTCTAAAAAAAATATACTCATCTCATTTTGTTTTTTGGTTCCCAGTAATAAATACTGTATAATAAAAAAGGATAGAGTTATAATTTTCCATTCAGAACAATTGTTAAATACAAAACCATTTATTTTACCATTTTCATCATAAACCAATGTTAATGTAAGGTTTTCAAATCGGACGTTTTAACAAATATCAATCGGAATAACATGAATATGCCAAATAACTACCGATTTTTGTATGGCATATTCAACGAGATACGAATTACTAATTAACATTAAATAAACGTTAAAATGTTGGTTGAAAGGGTTAGTTGAAGCTTCAATGTTTTATTCTGATAATCACTCAATACTATAGGAATACCATATACTAGAAAATCTGCTTTGACATAAATACAAGTATCTATTTAATACTGAATTTAACGAAGAAACTATCGCCACAATTAAGAAAACATTCATCTAAATACAACTAGGGCATTGCTCTACAATACTTTGAAGCAACGTTTCTGCCCACCCCAGTGTATGAAGCGTGATGCTCGCTCCCAACACAACACCCGACCCGCAGGGCGACGGGTCGGAGCACCGGTTGGTAACAGCGTCAAGTAACGGGAGTACCCACCCAAATTACCAGCAAACGTACCCATTTGTAGAAACACAGACCCTCAGAGATATATCGAAAATTGAAGTAACTTGTAACCAGCATAAAGAACTAATTTCCTTTTAATATTAAAGTCATATTCTGTTGACTCTCCCAAAAATGCAATCAGATTTCACAAAGTGCAAAGACGTCATATCTATCTGTCGTGAAACCACTAATATAACTAATACAACCTCTCTTAAACCAACCAACATATACCTCAAATAATCAATTACTTATTTGTAAAATAACACCGTACTTCTGTCTCATGAATTAATAAATAAGCTGGTCCCAAATGTGAGAGACAATATATTACAAAGGAAGGTAGAGTCGCCTCCATGGTTACCATAACAGTAAATATGGCACCTTCCGAAGTTCCAAACGGGAGGCTCCGGCATCGAGCAGAAAGTTACGAGAACCCATGGAACAAGAACTCTAAACGGCGAGCTCTAGAATTCAAGATCAAGCAATTGGAGACGAATTAGTGGAAAGCTAACCCTCTACAACACAACGCAACGATACAAAGAAGATTGGTACCCTTTTTTTGGCACAAACAAAGCCTAATTCATTGCTCCACCCGAAGGAGCGCCGCGGCATTCGTAAACAAAGAACCAGCAAGCTACAGCATCGTCGAAAATAGCCCCCTACGACGATGCCGAAGACGCCGTTTTCTCGTTATAATTTCGTGTTTTTATCGAGTCGAGACGAGCCCTGGTGTCGTAGCGCTCGCAATGTTTTCCTCCAACGCTTTATCTCTCTCTGCCTCTCTGCTCTTTGACATTGGCTGACGTATACAACTCCGAATACTTTCATTATCGACCTTATTTTCAACGAATAAAATAGAAATTCCCACGAACGTCCTTTCTTGAATTTTCAGACTCATTAAGCGTCATTCGGAAATTTTGGATTTAGTAAACAGCATTTTAGAGAACGAAACAAATGAGAAATACAAAACAAGGTTTAATTTCATCCTGATTATATCGATCAAAGTAAGTCATTGCTTCTTTATTGTATTTAATTAGCGCCTTACTAAAATTATTTTCTCCAAGTTAGTTCAGCTATAGTGCGGAGCTGACGACATCAGCATTAGCTACAAAATACGGAAACATGACTAGCGCTGTGCGTTTAGAAATACTCAATGTTTGTCAAGGCTAGTGTATATTTCGGCAGTGTATGTGAAATGCGCGAGCGGTCGGCGGCGGCGGCGGCGGCGCGGTGGCGCGGCGTCGTCGGCGCGTCGCGATTGTCAAACCGCTGGTTGGTGCGAGGCCCGGTCGGCGGGCGCTGACGCAACGCGCGACCTCTTTGTCCGGCCCCACGGACTCCGGCGGAATGTCCGCGGAGCCGGCCTCGCCTGCGCCGCACCGCCGTCCGCGCTCGAGTAATTACGAATGTCAAATGTTATCGCACGCAACCGTCCGCCGCGCCGTCCGCACTCCGCTGCGCCGCTCTTCATAATAATAAAACCTGATATTTAAAACGGAACGTCCTTCTAACGCCGTGTAGTTGCGCCGACGCCAATCTACGATAATAATAAGCCGGCTACCTAGAAAGCATTCCGCTGCAGCGCTCACCCGTCATGTACGGTTAGACGGCTCCGAGTGGCGCAGCGCTCCAGCGCTGTAAGTGTGCGCCACGTAGCGCTCACATAAGTACGGCCAGTTCTATGCGCGCCTGTATAGCTATTAAATGTATATAGAATATATAGTAGTAATCGCTCGACGCAGCGGTATTATGTCGGAAATATACCGGCCGCGCCGCGCCTCAAGCCGGTATACGCTTTTGCTATTTAGTTTGTATGGGAAGCTTATTTTCGATTTTTTTAAGTTGTAGAAAGAGTTATGGATTCGGTTCTTTTGTTAAAATATAAAGTGTAGGGTAAGCTTTCATTGAAGGTATATGGGGTGTGTCAAGTGGCTCAAGTTTTTTCGAAAATTTTATAAAGTGTAAAATCTCGATATCTGCTTATACACTTTTGTTTAGGTCTAAATACTTAAAAACTATCCATAAAACACGAAAATAATAACACTGTTTTTTTAATATATTTATAAACGAAGTAATTATTTTAAAAATATTTCAATAATGTATGTATTTATGAAATTAAACCTGCAAGGTATAACTATATTATTTATGTTTGTTTCGAAAAAAAATATATAATCAGAAAGGATAAGCCGTACCGAAAAAAAACAGTAAAAATAGAAAATAAATTAAACATTATGAATTAAAGAATGAACAAAACATATCATAGTACTAAACATGCCAAAATATTACAATTTAAATCTTTTTATACTTAAATGCAAAAGTTAATTTAGTTTAAATCGTTTGATAGTTATTTTTATCCTTATTGTTATCAGTCACTTTTTTAGTGACTTATACGACAGATATATTTTTTTATGTTGTCGTTTTTTTTAAGTTTTACTGGCTGTTCTTTTAAGTATTACTTTAAAATGTCTAGAAGTATCTGGGTACTAAAAACATCTCCTAAAGTATTTAGCTGATAACAACCAAATGTTGATAAATAGTCGATTAAAATACAGTTTAAACGAAAAGAAATTAATGTAGTAAGTAAAACGTCACTCTCATGCAATATGACAACTACATAAGACATTTTGTAAGTAACATTTCCAAAATCTACAAAAGTAATGATAATAATAGCAATACTAACTCACTAAAGATACATAAAAAAAAACTACAGGAATTCTAAAATAAACAAAAACACGGTTCTAATGTTAAAGTGATAAACTTTTGCGCTTTTTTTTAATTTAGAAACACCCTAACATTCTCTGTTGTAAAAATTCTTGCATATTGAGAAACTGCAGGATTTTTAATATTTCTGGAATGTAAACCTCTCTGAAGCTAAACTTGGTTTTTAAATTTTTGTTAAACTACTATAATATTTTTTTTCTTTTTTTGGTTTTACATCAACATCTAAGTATCTAATTATTTTACTTTCTATAATTTTTATTCATACATTTTTTATAGAACACCAATGCAGCATAAGCTTAAAATCATTACATGAAAGTAAAACCTCGATAATAATACACGAGAGCGTTAATTTCCTAAATACATCGGATACCTAGATATAAATATGAACAAAGAAAAACCCAAATATGCAACCGGCCTGTGGCGCGGCCCGTCCCTCCGTCAGCTATAGCGTGGCCTTATAGATGGTTGTTTGCGCTCACAGAGTGCGGTGAACAGCGCTCACCGGCGGCGCGGCTGTGTGCGCGCGTGTGCACGACGCGCACACAGCCGCGCGCCGCACACACGCGCGCGCCTGTACGGGTGCGTTCCGAAACCGCTCTCTATTCTATCTATGCGAAGGCGTCGTACCGCCACGTATAGCGGGCACGCTCGGGGCGAGGAATTTAGAGGCGGGGGTCGTATCGTTAATTGTTATGAAGTTGATTTCGGTCCTGAAATTCCGAAATAGGTATTTTGAAATAACGCCTCTTTTTCGTCAACTCGCTGCGACTCTACCACGCGAAGAGTTCGCTAGTGTTGTTGTTAACCTATTTTGCATAAGGTGATCTCGAAGCGTCGCCGCGTCGTCCCGATGCGTTCTCCGATCGAGCGCGGCTCTTGTGATTGTAAACATATGTTTTCATTTATGAGTGTACGTCGAGGCGGCGTGTTATCACTGCGCGTGATAACGATGTAAATGCGGCCTTGCGGCCCGCGCTTACAGTTTAGAATTGATTGTTGACGACGCCGCGACGTATTGCCAATCGCGAAACAAGTCCATGGTTAGCGAATTGCTGACCACGAAGGGGTCTCCAGGTCACGGCAATGGTGCTGATGACTCGGTACAATGAGATAGAGGAGCACAAAAAAAGAAAATGGAATTCTTCGCTATAACAATAACATTTTACAAAAGCGTTTCGTTTGAAACTGAGCGTTCAGAAGAGGACTCTATCAAAAGCCTGATAAAGGATTACTAGGAATTTTAATAAATATTTCTCTTTCTGAAACACGCTTGGAACGAAACAAAAATGTACTGCTGGACAAATTGAAAATGTTATTTACGGGCTTAGGTATAATTTCACAAACACTTTGTTCATAATTCGCTACATGATTGGATAAAACATAGCAAGAGCTAATCTACTAGGAGCTCATACAGTCGGAGCTACAGGTCGAAAATACTTCCAGCACGGCAACAACTCTGACTAAACACAGTTTATAACATGATACATTGCGTGTTCTCGAACAACGGCACTGTAATGTCGGTATGTCGCGAGCGGTGTACATGTAAATAGTTTTTTCGCCGGCCATCTGGCAGCAACATGCGGCGCAGTCCGAAAAAGATGTCATTCCCCTTCATTCGGTCCGTCTTCGACTATCATTCAAAGTCGACGCTCTGGCGGCCTCTATTCGTACACTTGAACAAAACATCCGACTACTAATGTACAATAACTCGCGTACAAACTCGCTTGCCGACACCTTGGTAGAGACAATGTCAAACAATTTCGCTCAAAACGAGAGTCGTTCGAGATTGAGCACCTTAGTTGCTAACTTCTGCTAAAACTCTACTAGGAAAGAACAAAAGACGATTCTAGAGTTTTAAGCTTACACAGTTAGGAGTTGTTTCTTTAATATGTCAAGTATAGTGACCGAAAGTGTGGAGAAGTTTTGAAAGTCCGTGAGTTATGCCGCCGTTGAGTCACGGAGAGTGAAAACAGATCGAGATCTCGTGTTACTGGCGAGATGAGGTTAAGCTGGCTGAAAAACTGAACATAGCTGATAAACAGCGAAACTAATTGAGCGCTCATTAAAAATACACTCGTACGTGTATTGTGAATTTATGTTCTAACCAAAATCTTCGCTTTACCAGACAAAATGGTTTATGTTATTTAACAATATCAGTACATAAGATAAAGATATGTAATATTCTCAAACATAATTATGTAACTAATTAATATCTAATCACTATAATTATAAATAGAAAATCATTTGTTATATGATTAGAAAGTCTAATAAAACAAAATAAAACTTTGATATCGCAGGACACTAAAACTCTACATGTAGGTACCAGTCCCTACAAGTGCTAAAATGTAAGTAATAATCTACCAATTCCTACCAAAATACTAACAAATCTACCAAACATAAATTATAACGAGAAGATTTAAAATCCTTGTGAGAAAACCAAACAATAGTTGTGCATATTATTACAAGAATATTTTAAACTGTTGTCGCGTTTTAAAAGTATATTATGATGATATTGTTTTGTACGGCGCGGCTCACGTGGCCGTCAGTCATGGATGGTTGCTCGAGACGTATCGCAGAGCCACCGGCAACCGGTTAGGGTCACGAAGACCAACCAAACACTTTCCAACCACTGCGAAAATCAACGGAAACTCACAACTCGAAAATACCCCGCTATTTCTGCTGACTCATTCTTACTAAGAACTACTTTACGAAATTATCACGGTTACACATTCTAGATACTCCTCTAAAATGAAAATACATTCCAATATGTAACTATGTATTACCGTATGTTATTACTAACTTATCTTGAAGTAACTGTAAACATATTGACAGTCGCAGACCTACCTACGAACAGCGCGGGTTATGAACTCTACGCTACGCAATCCCAATGTCTTAATTGGTCTTATTTTGCAAAAGACATCAACGGCTGGCTGCTACGCCGCGCGCCGCTACGAATCCTAGGCCATTTGAATGGTAATTGAAAAGTCGGCGCAACTCCCGAACTAAACTGTCGCATAATGTAAACACCGTACTCGAACCCACGCAATGACATACATACACCCAGAAACCCCATCTCCCAACCAGCCTCAATCTTCTTCCAAAATCATAAACATATCAGATTAAAAAACAATATAACATTAGTGGCTTAGGAACATGGTGTCAAACGAAAAGAAAATCTGAAAACAAAGCAATATACTCTGTGGCGGCGCGTAGTCGGTCCGGGCCGCTAGGTGGCAGCACATAGCTCGCTATTCACAGCGTATATTATTTACCGCATTTATATATGTATGTCGTTATATAAGTGAACAGAAAGCTAGGTTCGGTGGGCGCGCGGGGCGGCGCGGGGGCGGGAGGGGCGCGGGCGCGGGGGCCGGGCAGCGGCCGCCGCACACGCGCGCGCCGCACGCACACACGCGCGCCGCGCCGCGTCCGTGTATATCGAACGAGCGAGCGCGCCAACCGACCGACTCGACGTATTCTTATTATTATGAAAGGAGAAACGCTTTTTGTAGGGCAAGAACTAAATTTGTAGTATTACGGCTGCCGATAATAAAGATCGTAAACGCATTTCAGTTCGCTGAAGTTTGCCTCGTCGCTCATAGATGTCGCGCTTCCTACCGGCCTGTAGCTTGCTGCGAATTAAGTTTTCCGCGTTCGACTTAAAGTGACGCGATCATAACGACGTGATGTGAGAAGCTTAGCTAATGAATAAAGACCACTCGGGACACCGAACTCTACTTTTACTCGTAGTCCGATGCAAGTTTGAACGAATGACAAATAAATTATTTATTTCCACAAAATTGTAAACAAAGAAACATTAACTGCATATTAATTTACTTTGGGTCTCTAATGCGGCTTCAAACAAGTTCAAATTCCTCTGATTACATTCTAATCCAGAATTCAAAGTTATTTAGAGTCCTCAAATATAGTATGATAAGTTTACGAGGAATATTAGTGGTAGAGTGGGGTCGCGAGGTGGCGCCGGCGTCGCGGTGCGTCACGTCGCCCGTGAGTGGCCGGCTTTATGCCGGGAATAGGATTATTCCCGCCGAAACACGCGGAGCGCGGCAAACGCGGTAACTTTCACACGTAGAAACTGTGACACTGCTCCACACTGCTTCACACCGCTCACAATGCTCACCGCGGCGTGCGACGCACTGCAAACTTACAAACATCTTCGCGCGTTGCCAAATAATAACAAACAGAATAAGCTAAGCTTAAAATCGCGGACGTTTTGTTGTTTACGCCCTTCTTATGTTTTTGACCAAAAAGTAGTGACAGAACCCAAACTTATCATATAAAAGTTTTATTCAGTACAAAATACAAATCTACTTGCATTTAAACGTCCTAATCGGTCATATCGTTAACATTATTTGCGATACATTATCATAGGTGCTAATTTTGTTACTGATTTGTAATGTTTTTCTTTCACTTAGCACCTAGAATTGTACAGACTATTGTCAACGAAAATGTAGAGTTTGTACTACACATTTAACAGTATTACAGGTAGAAACTATACAATTTTTGTACTTTAATCATAAGACTATTGGAGAACATAGTCGAACAAGCTCAAATAAAATATATAAAGCGAGTAAACAAAGGCGCTATATACATTGAAACAGCTTTTCGAATGAAATGTTGAAAAAAAAACGTTATTATTCGGTTCTAACAGTAACTTTTCATTCCTTTTTCGTTACAGAATTCCTCGATTTATTGGGTTAAAGTACCTAATCGGAATCGAAACTTATTGTTTAATGTGTGTTGTGATTACCATTTATTTACGTTACAGGTTCATTTTTGGTAACCTGGACCAAAACGTTTCTTACCTAAAAAATCTAGAATACATAACAAATCCATTCCGGGACCAAGCAAGATTAAACCTAAACATTTAAAAAGTCCTGGCATTGATTTGAGTGACATTCCCTCGTGTTCTAATAATACGTTGCTCCCTGTAAGAGCGAGCGGCGCCGGGTGCGATCCCTAACGAGTATAAGTCATTAAACTCGGCCTGTAGAGATCCTCAAGCAGCTTCGTTATTTGTGTCACCGCTGAAGTTTCAGCTCTCACTGAAGGTCCTAGGAAGTTGCTGTAATTTACCCATACTTTAGAATTGTAGAGAAAATATTGTTGGATTTTAAGGTATTTTTTTTGTATTATTTATTGTTTCTTGATCTTTTAATACTCGTCGGGAAACGTTGGAGTTCAGATCAACAAATTATGTCTTATGCCTTGCGATCTTACTGAACCATGACTTCTGAACCCAACTTTTTTCTGAACTCAACAGCTCTGCCAAT
Organism: Chrysodeixis includens; assembly: GCA_941860345.1. NCBI lineage: Eukaryota > Metazoa > Arthropoda > Insecta > Lepidoptera > Noctuidae > Chrysodeixis > Chrysodeixis includens. The sequence goes on along the minus strand of OW796108.1, from coordinate 6,014,873 downwards.
TGTGATTAATTAAAATTATATTTCAATCATTTGATGAAAACTACAAAAACATATTGGATATTTCTATGTGCAATTATACTACCATCATCTAGTTTTAGCTTGAAGGTGCTCGCACTGTCTTTTTTCGTTTTATGTTCTTGTTGGACCTCCTAATTATATGTAAAAAATACTATTATACATTTAAGAACATAAACTGTATATACATAACTAAATTAAAAAAGAATTGAATACGAAACTCTTCTTTTATTTACCTTGATAATTTTCCCTAATACGTGCCAGTCACTATTTTCAAACCACTAAATCTTATCTTAAAAAAAATGTGTCAATTTTTTCATTTGACTAAAATTCTTGGGTGCCAAAAAATTGCAGCACGAAGCGACAGGTTGGTGCAGGTTCGATTCTTTGTTAACAAAGGAAGTAAAGCTACAGGTGAGCAGGTACCTGACTTTCGGTTAGGCTATCGCAATGACAATAGAATGGGACTGTGCAGAAATGGATATTATGTATAAGTATTGTTTAACAAAATCTAAATACTGGTCTGTTTTCAAGACTTTAGTATATAGATTGAAAATCTTACCTATTTGCTTTCAACGTTATTTTTTTAGAGATTAACTGAGTCTATTTGAACTTGCAAATACTAATGTAATAAAACAATATGATCGTATTTTGAATAGGTACATTTTTTGTGTAGTCCGAAACAAAAGGATCGGACCTCTTCTCTTTAGAGCGGGAGTCGCTGTTTAAAAAAAAAAAGAGTTGTTTTAAGGAACTCTCCTTTTTAATATAAATCAATATTATTATATATAGGTAAATACTACGTTACGTGGAAGCGCCTGCTGTCTGAAGGCAGTCACGAGTTCTCAGTACCATGCGAGCCTATTGCTTCGCCGTCATACCCGTGACGTCATATACCTACATATATGTGTAATGTAATACATGTATGTATGTATGTACATGTTATCATGTGGGCAATTTCTGCACTTTGATGTAATGAATGTGTGTTTATTCCTTCCTTAAGGAATTATAATAATTTTGACTTGATATCTTAGAGTTCTAGTAAAATTTAAGCAAGCTGCAGCTGTAATAAATACACTTAATTATTTCTGATGTCTTTCTACTCTACACATGTATACGTTTATATTTAAAATATTACTATTATAAAATTTCACCAGCAAAGAGGTTTTGACTGTCAGATCTTAATGTCTGTGATAGAAGGACGTGACAAAATCTGCTAAACACCTCTGCCGATTTCGGTGGTATTAATTAAAATTTATAGATTTTAAGCAATACAGCAACTATCACAGATCATACATTGAAAGAAAATCCTGATTAAACTTAAAAAAGTGACTTTTATCAGTAATATTATCTAAAACAAAGAGCGAAGGAAAACATAATGGATCCCAGGCTTAATTGTGTGAAATTGGCAGCACGCAGTGCGCATGCGTGATGACTGATGATCAATGCTCGTTCTCTCTCTAAAGAATAGACCGGTTAGCAGTGGGATAGTTGCTAAATACTGCTACTTGCTACGGGAGTTGCTTGTAATAGTGCTATTTAATAAGGTAGAAAAAAGTGTTTTCTTTCGCAATATAACTAACAATTACTACCTACTAACAATTTATTTTTACTTTTTAAGCCATGGTACATATATTTTTCTGAAAATTAAAATACTTTGCGGATTGTAACCCAGGGTTCTAACTCTCTTTTAAAATAAAAACTCTTTTCCGTCAAAGATGACACTATTACACTATTCATTGTATTGAAATTCTATCGAAGAAGAGTCACGTGGGTACCATATACCTACATAGGACTTAAGACATCAAAAAAAAAAATGTTTCAATTTATTAAATATTCAGCTGAAAAGTCTACTTTCGATAACATTAATAATACAGTCGTACTATATTTTATTACTAACTATAAATACTGTCCCGAAAATAATCAACAATTTCCAATTCAACACCACAAAATAGATCTACACCATAAGCCATAACTAAGAAAATACGTATTCCCTCTGAGCTATTGCCAGACGACAAATCGGTCCGTCTTGAAGGCGCATCAAGCACCCCACTTGTTGCTTACCTATCCCTCACTTCTCACTTCCTTCACAATAAATACAGCGCTGTCTAGAGAAACCACGCTTCTAGATACATTTTAGGCTATTCAATTGACATAGTATAAACTAAAGTTAGTTTCCCGCGTCTGTCTATCCTTATGGTATAGGAAAAAGTGCTATATGACTTTCTAATTAGCTATAATAGTGTCTACATCACACTAATATGATAATGCTGGTAATGGTTTTTTATTTATTCTTGCTAATTCCTTAAAACTACGCAATAGATTTTGATGCAGTTTCAAAAGATGGAATGTTTTAAGACGTAGGTAATAATACATTAGTATTGCACCCGTGCGAAGCTGGGGAGAGTCTGAACTGAAACTGAGAGCTGATCTATCAATAAAGGATGAGCCCGTTAGTCCAGTCATTTGGTAGAAAATAAGGGGGTTACCTGGAAAGTTTTCCGGGAGTTTTGAAAATTGAGTATTTTATAGATTTGAATATGCTCTTTTCGAATTTTAACTTTGCCACCTCGTACCACCGCCGCTCGCACCGCCATTTTGAAAAAATGGCGCCCAAATACGGTTTTTTGAGAATATCTCCTTTCTGAGGCATTTTACGAAAAAAATTCATTCTACAAAATTAAACTAGAAAAAATTTACTATTCTTTATGCCTTATTCACTTTTTCATAAAATCAATAGTTTTGGATGTACGAGCGCCGCAAAGTATTACTTATTCATCTGTACCACCACGTGTGTTTCGTGTATTTTTCTAAAATGTTCTATTACTGCCGCCGGTTTTCAAGTGAATTGTCACAAATAAATCAATTTTCCGTATAAGAAGCCATAGCTCTAAGAACATAAACAACATTGTACGACAATAAACATACACTGATGATTCATTCTAAACTAAATATTTCTTCTAATATAGCTTCTACCGACAAATTTTTCGTTGAAGTTTCGTTCATAGTCGAGCGAAAGGGCCCGATTCAAGGTGACATATTACCCTGATACCTGCTTCTTGAAAACCGGCTGTAGTAATAGAACAGTTCAGAAAAATATACGAAACACTCGTAGTGGTGCAATTGAATAATACTTTGCGGCGCTCGTACGTCCAAAACTATTGATTTTATGAAAAAGTGAATAAGACATAAAGTGTAGGAATTTTTTTCTAGTTTAATTTTGTTGTATATATTTTTTTCGTAAAATGCGTCGGAAAGGAGATATTTTCAAAAAACCGTTTTTGGGCGCCATTTTTTCAAAATGGCGGCGCGAGCGGCTGTGGTACGAGGTGGCAAAGTTAAAATTCGAAAAGAGCATATCCAAATCTATAAAATACCCAATTTTCAAAACTCCCGGAAAACTTTCCAGGTAAAACTACCAAATGACTGGACTACGTATATAATAGTCAATTAATATTTCTACAATCGTTAGTGTATACAAAACGCTCAAATGTGTGGAAATGACATTTAGTCACGTGACTTTGACCTGTCATCTCCATACATTTGACGACTTTAACGATTGTCGAAATATTCCTTGACTATAGTTAAGAAACGTGCTTTAATTCATAAACAGTAATAAAGTATTTATTTGGCGGGCAAATTCTCGAAATCTGGTCCTAAATATATCATGAATTTCAGTTGTAAACCTTATTACCGTAAATTAAGGATGATTTTCAATTGATGTGCCCCTTACTGAAATACCTTATTGTTCTATATTTTATTTATTATTTTGATTGTTGTTATAAAATCAAGATTGGCAGAATAATGACACGTGTAAAATGTAGAGACGTTTTTGACAGAACAAGAATAGTATGAAAATAAAGCTAAAAAAATCCTTACAGTGGGTTGACAAAAGCGGCAAGGATAAATATTGTGAAGGAAAAAAGCAACATGTAAATGATAATTAATTTATGTACAGAAAATCTCTTTATATTTTCTGTAAAAAAGTTCGAATAACTTTGCTACACGTGGCAAGGTAAACCGTCCTATAAGAAGATTCTTATCTATCGAATATTACCACGGTTGTCCAGAAAAAACAATTGCTAAACCATATTCAATTATGTAAGAAGATGATACAAAAAAAGATAGGAAAATATCGATTCTTCCATTGTGTATCAGCATCCATTTGAATTATCATATGTGTACTTAAAAAAATGAAAAATATGCAAATATCAAGGATGAAAGGGGTCGGTAAAGAAAACATACAATTTTAACAATCCATTAATTTTTTTTACATATGCAACGTATTGGATAAAAAAATAAGACCTATAAGGAAAAAAATGGAAAAATGCTACAGTCCAATTACTGAAAACGACTGGCGAAAGTTCATAGAGACAGGCGTAAGGAAGGGCCTCTATGGCGTTATGTCTTTGCCTATCTATGGGCAAAACATACCCTGTGTGATAGCTATATACTTTCTTAATAATCCTGATTTATTATATAAATTAAAATGCCAATTATAAGATTATTTGTATGACTTTACTCTTCCTAAATTCATTGGCCACTAAGTCAGATTCAAACAAAAATCTATTATACAACTAGCTGTTGCCCGCGACTCCGTTCGCGAAAACAAAATAAAATAGGGATGATAAATAGATAGTAGCCGATTCTCAGACCTACTGAATGCATATACAAAATTTCAAGAGAATCGGTCCAGCCGTTTCGGAGGAGTTCAGTAACTAACATTGTGACACGGGAATTTTATAAGATAAATACTAGCCTATGGTATATGTGTGAACTAGCACGTAAGCCTTCTCGACGTTTTACCGTCAAGATATATGGTTACAATCACGTCAATACGATGTTTTGTTTCAAAGTACTTAGAATTATCAACGGTTGCTCATCGAAACTGACCTAAACTCTGAGGTCGATTTCAAAACAGGACAAATAAACAATTATGAGTCACTGAATTTTAGCACACAATGTTACTAATATGGATAAGTGTGTGTAGTTCTATCTATCCATAAAATTATTTATCTGTCTGATGCGCTTAGATGGCTAAACCGCTGATCCGATTTTGATAAAATTTGATGTAAAATGATATAAACTCGGATTAAAAAAAAGAAAGGCTTCTTTTTTCTGCGATACTCTACAACCCTGTGGTCGCAACGACAGCCAAAGTTAGTGCAAAATATTAGTTTTATATTAGGTATTATTTTATTGAAAATTGTTAGTAGGTAGGCTCCTATTGGTATCTCTATACAATTGTATATTGTTTATTGACGAACAGACAAACATCACCTCATATCGCATACCGTTTCTTGAGTGCCCAGGCTGTAAGGAAGAAATCATCTACTCAAAATTGTAATAAATTCAGCTATTACAGCATTAAGAAAACAAATAAGCAAGCAACAAAACTAACTACCAAGTCAAAAATATTAATAATCAAGTCATAAAAAAACGTATGAAAACAAAATCTAGTCCCAGCCTCCGACCTCCTATCTCGTGTATTTGTATTTGCCCAAAACCCAGTCATCCAGTATGACTTTATTAACAATTTTAACATATATATCGTTATGACGATAATCCTGAAGGAAGGCAGATAAGTTTAATGGTGTATAAATGCAAATGGCATTAGGTACCAATGTATTAGGGCGTGTCACTCAGTATTGGGCACGATTCCAATACTTAGAATTACGGAATATTATTTACTAGTAAGAACATCCTTACTTAACCTGACTTTCTGGATTGACAGGAAGTTGCCTTGTTTATGGACTGTAGATATTATATTTATCTACTTTTAATCGCTGAAGAAAACAGCGCGAGGAAACTTGAGGCTCTAAGATAAAATCTGAAAATGATAGTGTGTATTTTTTCCTCGAAAACCAATAAAAGAAAATCTTTGACAAAGAACAAAACAAGCAACAATAATATTTTAGCAAAAATCCTCTTCAAAAAATGAAGTAAGAAATTCTTTTTATACACTTGCTAGTTTATTATCACAATCACGTAATACCGTATAGATCTTTTATTCGTTTTAAATAGGTATCTGATAGTTTACAATCACAAATACTGCCTTATCACATGTCTAACCAAATGACTACAAGTCGCGTACATAACGATTACGTAAAATTGTGTAATGTTTCTGAGTTTACGCCTCTACTCCGTAAGTCTGTAAGTATATAACTCCAACAACTACTGTAGAGTTGCAGTTTTAATGCTATTAAATATCCCACAATTGGGCATATAGCTATCTTTTTGGTCTTTTGAGGTCTAAGTTAACTGATAAACATACTTATGTATTTCTAGATACGTATATTAGAGATAAATTACACACAGACACAAACAAATGATCAAACAAATGATCGTGCTCATCACACAAACATTTGTCCTGGGTGGGGATCGAAAGGTAAAAAAATACAAGCCAAACTACTGACCGCAACTAGTTTAGGTTTGGTTCAGATACTCGATCTTTCCGGCTTCGAATACCTTTAAATATTAAGAATCTGAATGTCCATATTTAAAAGGAAAATTATAATTACTGACGTCTACGCTCAGGCTAACTGCAAAATCAAAGGAACTACTGTAACTTCTTAAAACATAACTGTAGCCGTTATTGAAGCGAGGTAGCACTCTTCATGGCGTAGAGTGACGTATTTTTTTGATTCAATTTTCTTTAGACACAGTACAATGTGTACAAAGGGCTTGTTCGAGGTGGCGCAAGACAAGAAGACATGAAAGGTTCTGGCAGAGGCCTTTGCTCAGCAGTAGGGCACTATAAGAAAAACAAGTACAATGTGTAACAGAAACTAAAGTAAACAAAAAATATCTACATTTTAAACTAAACTTAAGTATGTACCTTACCTTATTTACAAGGCTTAAAAAAATAATTTCTCAATTCTTTGCGCAAAATACAGCCCAGCCAGACCACGGGTGTAGGAGCAGTGCTTTGCGAGTTCCATAGTACAGTAAAATAAAATCAGTGTGGACATATAATAAAATCATTATCGCCGTGGGAAATATGTATAAGGGCACGAGTGGGTGTGTCTTACACTTCTGCCACCTACGGAAACCTTAGGCGTGATAGATGGTGCATTTCATTAGACGATACGACTCCAAAATTATAATTATCTATGTATTTTAAAAGATAATAATAATTACGTAATGTTTAATTATATCTATTACGGCACCTTTGGTATTTGTTTAAAAAAGTATTGATTATATTTTTTGATGTACAGATAGCGCACTTGTCATTAAAACTATAATGAACATTAATTTTTGGTCTGTTCCATACATTAGAAATTGGTTTTGAACTCATTTATTTAAACTCTAGCATGCATATTTACCTAATCCTTATCGCATCTAAGTCATAAGTTAGAATTGAAAAATCATTGGTCACAAATTATTAATAGCCCACATTTTAGTATCTACAATAACTCTAAGTTCACCTCAGAGGTTATGTTACCTCCATTCAATAACCAGTACTCCTGTTCCTCAGTGAACTGTTTGGTTCGTTCACTCGCTCTCCCACGGCCCTTCACTTTTGCATAACAGTTCCTTTCATTCTTTCCTTCACCGTTCTTTCGACACAAGAGACATATGTTGAAAGATTTCATGAAAAGAACATCGAATGAGGTTTTAATTAGTTATTTTCACGCTTATTATGTTTTTGAAAGAGCAACACTTGTAGAAATACCAAAAAAGTTATGTAGACGTGTTGATTGCCTAATCATTTTGTGAAATTCCAAATATACCGTACTTAATTACGTATCCAGAAATTGTCAAATCACTGTAGCCTAGATACGAAACATATACGGTTTTATAACATGACAAAAAACAAAAAATATAAGGTTTAATTATCTTATATATAAAATTCCCGTGTCACAATGTTAGTTACCGTACTCCTCCGAAACGGCTTTACCGATTGTTACCAAATTTTATATCCGTATTCAGTAGGTCTGAGAATCGGCCAACATCTATTTTTCAGTCTTATTTTTTTAGCGAGCCAAGTCGTGAGCAGCAGTTAGTAGGTATATAAATAAAGCCTATAGTTTGCAATTTTCCATACATTTGACCCCATTTCTCATTCATTATAACCAAAAATGCTGTAAGTCTTTTAGTATTACAATTCAGAATTAATTGTCTTGTCTTCGACACAGTTTTGTCCCGTGGTATCCTAGCATACCTACACCTTCCTTTTTTTTTAACGCTTTTTATCAAACAGCTACTGCTTGTCTCACCATGCCAATAAATTCACAACTAAACGACACTCGCCACACCTGCATGGTCAATCGTGTCATTTTATGTTATTTATATTACCAACTTTCAAGAACTGTCGCAAAGTTTACTCAATTCGGCAGTTGACTGACTTAGGTTTAAAAAAAAAACTAATTAGTTCGTCAGATAGGTTTCCAAAAATATTGAATACGTATTTTTTCTTTTACCACGTAAAAAAGGGAGACGACATAGTGAGCTGAAATCTCGTATGACGTCACATTTCAATGCAATTTTTAATGACAAGTGACGTTACTACGCCCCGCCCCCATATTCCACCATTTTTGTTTTGTATTATTCGTATTATTGAAGATAAAAAAAATACTTATCAACAATGGTTTTTAAAATCTAACGGATTAATTAGATTTTTTTCTACTACCCAAATATTGTTACAACATGTATGTATGTATGTTTCAAAGTTTATATTACGTATTGTAATTAGATAATGGTGCGTCACTACGCTCGGATTGTCTTAGACAGCTTGACGGCGATATGTAGGTTAGGAGATATAAGTTAAAACTGGTCAAGATCAATTGATATGCATGATAGATTAGCGTTTAGTACTCTTATAACCCAATGGCTGAATATATGATGATATAAGACTCTCTCTTATAGTCATCGGGTTAGAATTTTAGAGCTTTGACTACTAATATTCAGAAATGTTACCGGAAAGATTTAAGTATATTATTAAAATTGCATTATTGACTTATTTCTTATATTGAAAATCTAGTTCATGAAAATAATTAAAGGTCTTATCATAAAGGTTCTATAATAAGTATTTCTTTTAGATCTTGGTGTGTGCGAATAGTATACGAAACTACAAGTTCATATTTCAGAGATTAGCGAGAACCAACAGACAGACAGACAAAAAAAGCACAAATGCTTTTTCGGTGTACGCACCGTATATATATTATATTCATATACAAGAAGTAAAAAACGCTTATATCAATATTACAGACAGACAATTTAATTATTAATAACACTATTACACCTATACATTTTGATTTTCTCAATAAGACAAGCATTCATCCTTTACCTAGCTGTAACCTATACAGACATGGAACTAATCACAGCATCTCTCCTTCCCAGTGCGTTATCAGCGTCAGTAGGAGTCATTACATACATACAGATTACGAATCAAGTGAACTTCTTCCAAGGAATTTAACAAAAAGTTCAACTAATATATTTACTAAAACAAAATATCTTTTCCAAAATGAAAGTAGCCTAAGTTACTTTATATTATTTCAGCTACCTGCCAATCAAATCAATCATGTAGAGTCCCGTTAAAATCGGTCCAGCCATTTTAAAGCTTAGCGGGAACAAACAGTACGACAAACAAACAAAAATTGCACAAATGCTATTTCGGTGTACGCACCGTATATAATATATATTCATACATAAGCAGAAAAACGCGGTTATTTCAATACTACAAACAGACAATTGAATTTTTAATAACACTATTACATCAGTACATTTTGATTTTCTCAATGAGACAAGCATTCATCCTTTACCTAGCTCTAACCTATACAGACATGGTACTAATCACAGCATCTCCCTGCCTCTCTCAGTGCGTTATCAGCGTCAGTAGGAGTCATTACATACATACAGATTACGAATCAAGTGAATGGCTGGCACGAGACCCGGACTAACAGGGTGCCTTGATGCGTCCTGCACTGTTAATGAATGGTAAGTGAAGCCGGGGGCTCGTACTAGTGTGTAGGAGCAGAATTATAGAGTTTCGGTTAAGAGTAATCTATCTATATCTTAGTTTATATTTACTTGGTGTTAGTGTTTTTGTCTGCTGCATTTAGGGGTGTGAATTAGAATTATACTACTAATATTACTAATGTTATGAAGGCGATAGTTTGTAAATATGGATGGATGTGTGTGACTCTTTTATGCTTAAACCGCTGGAGCAATGTGATGAAATATTGTAGATATTGAATTGTATGACAGCGTAGATTAAAACATAGGCTTCTTTTTGAGCGACAGTTATAACCGACATTCACGCGAACGAAGCCATAAGCAATAGCTAGTTTCATGTAATTGTTAAAGAAGAGTTCTCTTGTAGAATTTTTACTATCACGAAACTTAGCCGAAATTGATGCGAATAGATCAAGAGAAAACAATTCGACTGCGACTCTACTGAATCATTCCAGAGTTCAAGTACCAGTTCAAAAACTGTAAACTATCGATTTATTATAATAATTAAGTATAAATCAAACTGATATAGCGAATACTTTCTCATCTGTTAAGAAAAATAATTCTTTCACATTTCCTCCTGACAAAGTTGCCAAATCTTGACACCGTCTTGTCATGGCGCCACTATCGATTTTCGACATCTCATCCGAGAGGCCCATAGGATACCTTAATACATTACACCGTGGCCTAATTGTTGTTGACAGACGCTTATATGTCCTGACAAAGGGTCTGATCGCCGATAACTAAGCTAGGGGTTCAGGCTAAGCTGAGATTAGATCTAAACAGGACGCATTGTGAGGTGCGGATAACTGGGTCTTACCTCTAACTAACGTTTGAATGCATTTCCAGATATTGTGTTGACTTGAATGTCCAAGTCATTTTCGTTTTGATTATTTGTGGTGTGTACCCACAAATCCTTTAATACATCTTTGACTAGGACTTAAACTTATATTGTTTGGTCGTGTATATGACAAATTAACATAAGTGCAATATGTAAAAAATAGGCCTTTCACAGTATACAATAATGAAAATACTTTACCAATTACCTTTAATAAATACATATTTATCTTAGAATCGTATATTTCACACCTGTTTCTATAAGTAAAACAATGACGTCACTCAAAAGTGAATGCTACAGCTGTCTATCGGATTCTAATACTTAGTCAGTTATTACGTCATCCACAGGAGTAAGGATACCAGACTGATACGGTAACCTCATCCAGCATAATAATTAAGGGCACGCTGATTGACAATGTCTAAAGAGACTTGTTATCTGACTTACTATACTAGTGATCCGCCCCAGCTTCGTATGAGTGAAATACTGATGTATTATACATATAAACCTTCCTCTTGAAACATTTTGTCTATTAAAAAGGAGTATTAGAAAGGAAGACAAAGAAGCTTGCTTGTAGGAACCAGTGCGGTAACGCACCAACTGGACCCAACATCCTGATGCGTCCTGCAGTACCAACGACGCAGCTGTGCGTGTCTCGTCTACATCACACCACGACGGTGGAGCAGGTCGTGGTGTATGTGCGATCAAAGACTAACTGGACCTTGAGGGTGGCGAGGTTGGAGTCGAAGTTGGAGTTCCAACTCACCAAGTCGAGACCTTCCTCCAGAAAGAGTTGGCCAAAGGCTGTCGTCTATCGAAAATTCAGAGGAAGGATACGCGAAACCACGCAGCGTAACACGATGCCGACACTAATTATTTATTCTTGTTAATTGTATGTATTAGTTATAGATATTGTGTACTACTTTTGAAGATCTAAGCTTACATAGGACAGGATAAGATAGACGCGGAAAGCGAGTTTTAAGGTGTATGTTAGTTACAAAGGATATTGGCAGTTACAATTTTGAGACTGTTGTTTACTTTCCTCTCACACTGAAACTGTACTGAAAATGAGAAATTCTAAATGGTTATTGAGAACAAAATATCTTTTAATTTTTTTTTTTAGATCGTTATTGTACCTAATTCTACTGTGACCGTACGTTTATTTATATTGTTTGTTATTTATTTTTAATATTTTTCTAATTTAAGTTAATTGTAATTTTTATGAAAAATAAAGATATCTCAAACCTCAAAATATATGTAAAGCACATCGTCTACTAAAAAGTTGTCATAACAAATATATTCTAACTCCAACAAACACAAGTGTACAATGTTTGTGCGCGTACGCAGAGGAATAGACGCGATGATGTCATCGCCTAGATCGAGTCAGTTTCGGATGTCGATAGCCAGGAAACCTAGCGAACTGTATACTTATACAATCATACGTCATTATACATATATGCTGTGTACCGTTTTAATAATGTAATGGTTCCAATTAACTGTTGACTTCGGACCGCAGGGGTCGCGGGTTAGGTGGCACGGAACATATTTTTTGGAGACTTAGGCGTTTTTTAGGAGATCTATGCAGTTAACCTGACAGCAGGCAGATACTACTTCAGACTTATTGGCAAGACTTCTGAGTTTGCAACCAGAGTTCTTCAGATCCTGTAACATTTATTGGTACTTTAGATGTACGAGAATAATATATAGAATTGTATTTAACTAAGGTAATCATAGGGTCTATTTCGTGGCCAGAAAGAGTAAAAGATAGATTTTTTAAAGAAAATGGCGGCCTTTTTCCAGCAGTGGGATCTAAGACAAGCTAAATAATAAAAAAAAATTGGTAATCAAAATTGTATTCCAACAAGGAATCGTAAGTAGATTACTGTTCTAAATTAGATAATAAACTCTGAATAAAAATTATAGATAAAAAGTACTGAAACGAAAGAATCCAATGACTATTCATTGATTACTTATATTGTTTCCTTTTTATAAACATACCTATGAGTAATTGAATGATAAGATGATAAGCCAATAATTATAACATTGATTAAAAACCGGTTTATTTCAGATCCGAATTATAAGTCATGTCTTTCTTATACATTTTAAGAACTAGGAACTATAAATTCTTTGTGATCTTACCGATAGCCAGTTACTTTTAAAAATTGCGTTAATATTGCATTTGTGAAAGTCGGCCGTCTAAGAACGTAGTTGGTTCTTATTTTGTGACTTCTAATGTTTGGCTTGTAAGCTTAACCTTGTAAAGAGCTTTCAGCTGTTTTTATATTGGTAGCTTTATATTTCATGAAATATAGGAAATTAGGAAGAACTTGACAGACTAAAGAGAATCAGAATCTGCGAATTAGTTTGGTGGCATTTATTTATAATCTATGGAAGATATAATGAAAAGCCACTGCTGTCTTGAGAACTCTAGTCTTTTTAAATAATTATATGTATCTAGGAATATCTTTAGGTTACATTTGTACAATTACAGGAAAATAAGGACAAAAAGCTAAAACAAGTATTGAGCTTAAAAATTACACAAGCAGTCGCCATTATTCATACTCACACTGAATTCCTTCAAAAAATTACCATGTATAATACTTACAAACATTAAAGTAAAAGAAAACATAAGTATTTAGGTAATTAAGCACGGCTCGGTTGACGATTTCTTTTGCAAGAGACAGAAAAATAAAATTCGATTTAAAAAGGAAAGTAGTGCACACGCTTAGAGTAACGAAGCAAAAGTTTGCTCAGTAGCGACCTCTACTGCTTACAAAACAAATTACAATAACACAATTCTTGTTTTATAAAAAATCATTGGTTAGAAATTGCAAGGTTTGGAAAAAAAGGAGGCCTTTGCCCAACAGTACACATACAAAAAAAAACTACAGCTATGTATGAGACATGTAAAGCTGTAAGCACCTATATTGGAACTTATAGTCGATTGGAGTAACAACTACGCGCGGTCTAGCTGTCTGTTCAAAAAGATCTTTTTATACTTAGACTAGCGACCAAGCCCAGTTTCGCACTGGTGCAGCACTGATGTATTATAAACCTTCCTCTGAAACATTCTGTCTGTGTAAAAAAAAATTATCAAAATGCATTTCGTTGTTTAAAAGATCTAATCATGGGGACAGATAGACAAGAGAAAGCGACTTTGTTTTATACTAAATACAAGTACAAACTTCTAGAATTTTGACCTAAACTACAAGTGTAGACTTATTACTTACTTTTTAAACACTTATTATTATTAATTTATTTCATCAGCTAGTCTAGGAAGTTCGACATAAATTACATTTACAAATAGGTATTACAAGTTTCAAAACCTAATGATTTTTATTTTTCTGGCATAAATAGTAAAATAAAACAGTTGCAGATGTAAAAGAGAGATGCAGCTCTACCCCACATTGTGCGCTATCTCGCTTCCACAACTTCAGTAGAACAGTCGTACGTTAGGGAATTGGTCCTCAGAGATCTAACTTTAGGCTAATAAAAATGATTGTATTATTTCATTTCAGGATCTTTGAGTTTATGCACATCTATTTTATTTAAAGGTTAGGATTTTCTTCTATTCAGTAACTCTATCTATTTTTCATACTAAGGCTAAATCAATATTAAATATACCATGTTTTGTATAAACCCTGCGACAGTAAGTTATATTAAAAAATGCGTTCATAAATACACGTATTTGTAACAGTTTAAAAAATTACCGCTCTACATTTTTTTTATCTTTGTCTTTACTATCTTGAAAACCCACCTTATGCCATTCCGTTTTTTTTAATAAACAATACATTTTATATGACAAAACTCTTCAAAACATCGAATAATGTTACACCTTTCAGAAATAATCCTTGTAAGTTGAATTAATATAAAAAATAACGTATCAAGTAATGAATAAAAGCATAAAAAAGCGTCGCTTTGCCTTTCGACTAAAATACTGGTTCTGCGTTATTCCCACCTGCCCCGAGAACTGAGATCCTACTAACATCACTTAAAGTGATATTATTGCGAGTGTGGAAGCGGGACAGAGCACTACACGCCGTATAGCGGCGTCTCTCTTCCACGACTGTGAAAATACTACTTTAAGCGATCATGGTAGACCCTCTGTTCAGTTTTAGTCGCAAATGCATTTAACCATTTTGAATTAGTGAAAGAAAACAGCTTTTGTTGATACGTACATATGTATTTAAAATAATTAACATAATGTATTACATGTAGCTACTTCCAATCTATACTAATATTATAAAGCTGAAGAGTTTGTTTGTTTGTTTGTTTGTTTGTTTGTTTGTTTGTTTGAACGCGCTAATCTCAGGAACTACTGGTTCGAATTGAAAAATTATTTTTGTGTTGAATAGACCATTTATCGAGGAAGGCTTTAGGCTATATAATTTCACGTTGCAACTATTAGGAGCGAAGAAATAATAGTAAATGTGTAAAAAAACGGGAAAAATTTTTCATCCTTGAGGGCTTCTGTTGCGTGCGCTGCGAAAACGGTTCAAGATACACACAATATATGTATGTAAGAATGATTCCTATTGAAATGATCTAAAAAAATGTCCGCGACAGTATATGTCTATCTTTTAAGATTAACTCACTAGAACCGTTTTTATGGTAATCAAATTCGATCGAAATTAATGCATCAACGCACAGCCCAAACTACTGGACGGATCGGGCTGAAATTTGGCATGCAGGTAGATGTTATGACGTAGGTATCCGCTAAGAAAGGATTTTGATAAATTCTACCCCCAAGGGGATAAAATAGGGGATGAATTTTTTTATGAAACTTTGTCAAAATTAAACCGATCGGGCTGAGACTTTACATGCACATAGGTACTATAACGTAGGCATCCGCTAAGAAAGATTTTGATAAATTCCACACATAAGGGGATGAAATAGGGGATGTTTGTAGAAATCTTCTTAGATTTTTGACTAGACCTTAACTATAAACAAGTCTCAGGGGCAAACTCTCAAATTTGCGGGTATTGACTTGAGAGAACATTGCTTCTCTCATGGGCAGTTCTATGTTGCTTGCTCACGAGTAAGTTCTCCCAGTAGCTTGATAGGTTTAGCGCCAAATGACAAATTAGTTAAGAATATTGTGTACAAGGAAGTTTTGTAGACCCTAATTTTTACACTAACTTGCTAAACAATAATACTTCTTAACGCGTGCGAAGCCGCGGGCAAAAGCTAGTTTTTTATGGAATGACGACGAATGAAAATGTATTTTTTAGTTAAGCTGTTGGAAAATGTTACGATAGCTCTACTTTCTTTCTAAAAAGAGCTTTATGAGGTGAAACTAACATAAGGATAATAAGGCCTTAAATAGATAAAATAAACCAAGTATATACTGGTCCACGGCTGGGCAAAAGGCTTTCTACAATTCTCCCATAAACCTACTGCCTCTTCCTGGGTCGTCCTCGACGACTTCGTCAGTCTGCTGGCTCCCATTGTGTAGAAAACTTTTCATCATAATTATATCATTTATTCTTATTCTTTATAAATAGGAAAGTTATTATACCTATTATAAGGTTAAATTATAACTGCATCACTGCAGGCTAAACTACTTTCCTTTGCCATAAGTTGAAGTTATTGGCTTTTCACCCCCAAATCTTCAAAACACGTTTGCTATTTTTGAAGTTGATTTTAGAACAGAAGGATAATAAATTTTAATTTTAGGTCTACAATTTCACTTTACTATGTTTTACTTTTTCCCACAGAAATTCTGAAATAATTTAAAATAACTACTTTACCTGTGTCACCTTAGTAAAAAGTTAAAAATAGTATAATCTAGAATGACATTAACCTCCCTGTTACGTCATCATGGTGCACTAACCAGGTTATGTATGGAAAAATGTGATCTCTCATCTTCATTTAACGAGGTTATGACGGTGAACTAAAAATAGTTTGAATTTAAAAGCTTGAAATCTGATGAGTTATGGGAATAGTTAAGATTGATAAATATTTCAGCAGGTTTGAAAATACTGTCGAAAAATATACCACATCAGTAAAAGCGGTAAGATTTTTTTTTATCAGTAGACAGGAAAGTTTAATGAAAAAAACAGCTGGCGTTTTATTTAAAAAAAAAAAAACGTAGAAAAGAATATTTTATTTTAAAATTAAAATGGGTTTAATTAAAAAAAATAACTATTAAACATTTTTGTACCCGTTGACTTTCGTATAAATTGACGTCAGCGAAAATGATGTATAGTGTACACTGCACACGTCTACAGAAATTAAAAAAAAATAAGGGATACGTTGACCTTTTCACAGCTAATAGCAGGTTCCAGTTACTCGTAACATTTTAACACTACATAATAGCCGCATAATAGACGTAATTAAAATCATATCAAGTTCGCCGAAAGACTTAAAAATAATGAAAAAACACGTTATCACACTATCAGTGTGATAACGACGATGGACGACGCAATGGAAACTGTTGACAGTGGACTAACACTATCGCAAAACGTAGCTTATATTGCGCGTTTTGTTCCGCTTGTTAAACACGTCACTGGCTTTAAAGCAGCAATGTAAATGAATAGTGTAGTGAGTAGTATGGTATCGATTTACAAACTATGATATAGTACTGGAGATTTTGTTTTTGCAAACATTAAAGTGATCTCTAGAATTTTCGTGAAACTGTTTTCTGTTAAATTCAGTTTTAGCAAAACTATGCATATGAATGGCATTATTTCTGATAATCTGGACACGATTTTTAAGGTAGAAAATTATATTGTCCGTCTGTCCATTGCAGTATACCTACAAAAATCTAAGCCAAAGGGTTTCAGTACCTTCTTGGTAAAAAAGTAGTATACCAATGTAAGTACCGCTACCCAGTAACCACGTAATTCGTCACCCCTAAAACTTCAAGCAAACAAAAAAAACAATTGCAAAATCTAAACTGCCAGCACTCGTTACACAACGGTATGAAGAAACACCACTGGTGACTGTATAACGAACCGCCGGAGAAGAACGGTGACGCACAGAGCCCCCGGTGCTACCCTCGCGCTGGTGACGTCATTAACCCCACGCCCACACCATGCTTATACAAAACTACGTTCTTCGGCATGTTATAAAACAAAAAACAAAATATATTTATAAAAATAGTTTATGGTTAATGGATATTTGAATGTTGGTAGCTATGTGTTCCGATTTCAAATTGATGTTCTTTGTGATGCCATCGTTGGAAGAGTCTATGATCAGTTGTCATATGCGTGAGTCTAAGTATGAGTATTTTTTTTTTTAATTTAAAAGCAGAATGTAGGTAGTAAAGACAAAGAAACTGTGATGAATTAAAGTACTGAGTAGTACAGCACAAAAGTCTATGTTAATCCAATCGGATGTCTGTTGCAGAATGCTACCTACTGGACCTAATATTTTTTCTGAAAAATACTAGCGTCGTTAATAAAAAGAATAACAATGAAAACAATATCTATACAGATAGAGCATCTATATTTAAACCTTTTCCTACAGGTACTTAAATATCATTCGGATTAAGCAGTCGCAATAAGTGTGGAAACCCCTCTTAAAACGAAATTTGGCATAAATTTGATACAGGTAGATTTAGCTACGGTACTAATGACAGCCAGCCGCTCAATGCTTGCTCTCTTTCCAACTCACCGTACCCATCGCTCCGTCTCGCTCACCCAAACGTATTGTTTTAGTGGTCATCACAAAGGTAATTTTTCAGATATTTCTGGAGCTAGATGCAACTTGCACTGCGGCATTTTCAATCTTCTTTTGTTCGTCGTTTATAATTTTAGAGCTCGAACGCATGTTCTTACATAATAAAGTATTTGTTTGGGAATTAGCTGGGAATATCGGTTGAATAGTTAAAGTATCAGAACATAAAGGTTGGAATTATTTAGACGTGAGCCGTGTTGTCGGATCGATGGCGTCGCTGTGGCCGCTGCCGCTCTCCGAAGATAAAACATCACTGCTTTTCCACTTTCATTTCTACAAGTACTTATTAATTTTCGACCTTATTACGTTCTAATAACAACACGCTTAGTATCGCTTTCCGTAACCGCTTCCCGATACAGTGAACCAAATGTAGGTTTCCAAAATCTATAATGTTAATGACGACAAAACGGCGGCAGTGCTCCAGGCATTAATCTATTTTAATTGGTGTGTGTGGCTTATAAAACAATGGGAAGCTATGCTGCACTGTTAACAACACAACAAACATGCATGTCCTGTTTTTAAATAACTATTGCAAGCATACACCTTTTAAATTATTCTTACATCAATTAGCACCAATATTGTAAAGAATGTCATAATAATGGATTCCAAGCGTCCCGGTTAATGAAAATTAATAAAAAAACTATCACTATCCCGGAACTATGTCTGCCTAGAAAACGCGGAGATTCCCCGGCAAATTAACTAGTCCAATATCAAACAAAAAGCAGGAAACGTTACTATATATAATTTTAACAAAAGCGTTAAAATCAAACAAATAGCTACATAACTTTATACAACACTGCATAACTCCGTTGTCATTTTGTGAGAAAGCCGTAGAAACCAGTGCCTAATATAAAATAAATAAGACGAACTGAAAAAGCTCTCATCTATTTTGAGATAGCATCGAGCGCCATTTTGCGTGTCCTAGTTTATCGACGGATTAATACAATTTCCTAGCTCGTGAACGGCCGTGGAAAACACTGAGCTATTGAAATTTGATGATAATTCTGTGCTCATCACATACCAATTGGACTTGGAATACATTGGGAGATGTTTACTAGTTTTATAGAGATTTCACAAAGCTTTTATTGCGTATTTTCAAAGATAGAGTGATGGGACCAACTGTAAGTAGAATGGAGCCGCAGACGAACCAGAATAGAACTCCCCGGCTATTTCCGCCATGTCGGCAGACTATAGGGCTACTATTTGGGAAATTAAGGATGCTGGCTAGACAATTACACATAAGTACACATATTTATAGACCACAAGGTATACATAGTACCTAGTTTATTGAGGTAAAGAAACATACACAGGTTCTGTGGCTCATTTCCTTTTAATACGTTTATAGCAGTCAAATGATTTCATCCTTCAACCATGGTCTATCTTTAATTATTTTCTCTTTCTCATAATGTTGCATACCCGCTTTGACTAGTAACTACGTCCATATGAGAGTCGGTGGGTCAGCAAGAGGTAGCCATTGTCCTTTCTTGCTTAGCCGACTGCGTCAAAAACAACTATTTTTTATATGTGTTAGTTCTATTTAAACGTTTTAAAAGAGTAAACCGATATACAAACCTCCTTGCACATATACAACTAACAAATAATACATTAAATGCACATACAATTACTGAATTGGATGAAGTAATACCAGCAACATTTACTCACTCGCTCATCTAAATTTCTTATGGAGTCAGCCATCTTGCTTTTTGACATCCGAATGTACACCACAAGCTAAGTTCATTGAGTATTGAAGCTACAGCTCTTTATTAATTAACTCCTACTCAATGTTTTACCTTACATTCACATTATTTGAAGGAAAGCTCGTTTGCTGTATCGAAGTACGAGGGGTATTGATCACGTGATGAATGTATTTACAAAGGGTTGTTTTTGTCTATTCCTCATTAGCTGTTTGCAATCATAAAGGTTTAAAGAGGTTGCAGCCTTTTTAGAAATTATTCATCAAAAACAAAAGCCGATATAGATGATGTTTTGCTCTTGATTTGAAAGTGTCGATGACATTGCCGCAAAACAATAAATAAAATGAAAAAATGAGTTTTAGACCCTACCACCAATCAAAATTATACTATAATGCTTATCTTTACTGAACATAAAACTGAAATAACTTTTATTTCAACTTTATAATGCTATTCAGGTAACAAAAGAATCTGTACGATATAATGCATATTCCGGGAATCGGTGTACGCTGTGCAGAATTGCAAGGCTCCAATTAAAAACATCGGACAGTAAACAAATTCCCCGAATGGAAAATATCATTTATTTATATTACTTTAAAACAATTAATGCTTCCTAGAAAAATTGATCCTGTTGAGATTCAACGGTACCTGCCATTTTCATTTGCGCTTTCGTTAAAGGAATTTAATCTAAACTTATTAGAGTAGATTCTGTTTTGATACTGGCAATGTTGTGTTGTTATTTATTTATTTTTATGTTATAGTGATGTTTGACGAAATAAAAAGTTATCTTTGACTGTACAGATTATACCTGAAAATGTATGTTCAATTGAATGTTTTATAGGTTATCACAACGGGAAGATTTCAAAACGAAATTATTTGCCATTCAGAAAACTATAGCAAATAACAAATGGAACAATAATTCCAATATATTTCAATCAACTTATTTTTTATTCCTGATCAATTAAAATATAACTAAATCTATATAAAACAAAAAGACTGTTTGTGTTGAGAAGGGAACTAAGACAACCAAGTTTTTCTGCATTTTGGGACACGAGCTGCATTTATATCTCACCTTTGTTGGTTCCCAAGTTGAGTTTTGGTGGAGCAATGGTTCACTGAGATGTCTTTGTTTATTTTACCGCATCAGCCGCCTGCAATGGCGTGATGGCATAGCATGCAGACTCTGCCGTCTTACAGTCTTCCAGACAAGCATAAAAATGCTCTGAATGAATTAAAGACTAAGGAAAGTACAAGCAATGTACGTTGTAATATGTACCTAAAGGAGAGAATTGACATTTTAGTAGTTGCAATAAAAGACGGGGCTTTTTTCCTGCGTTTTCTTTGTTAGTGCATGGTAAAATTGTTTTACACATTCTTCTGCTTCTATCACTCTTTGGTTATGGCTGTTATACTCATGCCAATTTTTATCGAAGACGTCGTTTTCGCTGACGAATTCGCTTAGGTCTAATACGACGTTTCATAAATAGAGAGATAGATAAAAATAGACTTAGTAGAATTATGTAACAGTGATATTTGTTCATTTAAAAGGTAAAAGAATAATTCAGTTTAAATTCGCTTAACTATTTTCTAATGTTCCAGTTTTTTTCTAAACTAAAAAAAATGGTAGTATATCCTGTATGTAGTGTATAGTGGAAAGTATATCCTGGACCAAAATAAGTAAGCGAAACATAAATGGGTGAGGTCCAATTATAACATAATCAAGAAGCTCTTATTGCTAACACCATAGAGTCCAAATTAGCGTGTGTGTATGCAGATAGTTTTGCGTATGACTAAGTGTTTGTGCTACCTACTTCGCGTTTTCCTTCTTCGTCCGTGACTCAGACTTCGGAGAGCTGTGTTCAATATACATGGCCAATATGACCATTTCCTATTGATATTTTAGATTTAAGTTATTATTAAGACAACCTGTAGTAGTATTTCTAGTATTTGGTTCTAATTGTGCCAATTACAAAACAATGTTACAATGATAAATATTTTTGGTTATACATATAAGTAATAATAATATGCTTTGTAAGTTTAGTTTTGTATACTTTCTGTCACACATTGTACTGTATTATGTATAAATGATATCTTTTTAAATTTGCTGGATATATCAATCTAAACATGACAATATTTAGTGCTACTAAGGCTTGTACCTACCGTCGATACTGTTGAGATTCTCAGTAGCCATCTACATGCATTTTCTACAATCGTGAGTCCACAAATGCATGAAAATAAGTCTAATGCCCACCACACGTGCTTGACAACAGTTTTACAAGCGCATGTAGACTGTAGGTACTTGTACTTACTGAAACTTTAAAGTAATTTGCAGATATTACAACCACTTCTATCTTCGGTCTCAATAATAATCCTTTTTTTTATTGTTTTTTTTTTTTAAGGGAGAGCCTACACCTAACCTAACTTAAACCTAACTTTCGAGTTTTATCAAAGTGTACTTTAACCAAATTTGATAGACGTTGGTTAAGTAATTTAGAGTTCCATTGCGCACAAACAACGTGATTTATAATATTAAGAAATGTTTTTCAAACACGCTGTTTTTAAAAAACCTTTAGAAACTCCTATGTACGAATTGTAGTATCATTAAGTTTGTCAAAATGTCATTAATAAATAAGAATCAACACAAACCTATGTAGAAAACTTGTTAGATTCAAATCCTATTCACATTTGTGTTTCATTGATTTAATAGTATGTGTATGGAGATGTTAGGTTGTGTGGAGTTTTAAGTAGACAGAAAAGGGTGGGTTATACTTACTAATACAGTCTGGAGTGATTAGTCCTGTGTCTGCCGGCACGCGCAGGGCAACCCGCGCCGCTAGTCCGCTGCCCATGTGATATACACGAACATTCTTTTTACATGTATGTATGAAATATAATATTAATTGCAGAAAAATATATCTATTAAATATTTGGAGTCCAGGTATTTTTACAATATTTTTGGCAATTACATTTTCAGAAGATTTATGACAATAGTTATGCAATAGTTTATACGTCTCAAAATGTGTATATATGGACATTGTTACCAAATATAAGTATGTAATTAGCTTAAGCCCATTTTTGACGGTTTCCCCGGTCTATATCTGTTATGCTGCTGTTTTCTGCAGTCAAGGTCGGCTGAAAGTCTAAGCTAATCCGCGAACTTAACAATTTACTTGTTTGTTTAACTTTGTGCTCAGTGACCGGATTTACATGCACAAGGTTGCAAGTTCGATTCCATTCTTGTAACTTCGCAGCTAGTGGTGACAGCAAGAAATATTTTTATCAAATAAAAGCCTTGGTTCGTATTCCTGAATTTTAGTTTCATAACACATATTACTCCTTACTATACGGTGAGTACAAAGCCTAGTTAGTAAAGCACCTGTAAAACAAAAAAAATGGTACAGTCAACAACAAAAGTTGAAATACACATTCAGATTTGTAAATCAACTTAGCACCAAAAATACGACAAATTCTTTTTTATGGATACGACTGTGTTAATGATTTGTGACAAAGCTAATAGTTGGATTCAACGAGCTTATGTTTAAAATTGACAGGTAAAGGAGTTAACTTTTATACTATTTTCAGAATAAACCATTTCATTTGTTTATTTATTTGGTTTTCCAAGACTTCATTTCATTTCTGTTTTAAATACATCTGTTGTAATTGAGTTGTTGTTTTGTAAATCTGATAGGTTACTTTTGCTGCTGACCATAGCAGCAAGATGTAATCATTAGTAGTAAGTAATCACAGGAATGGGTATTCAATTAGATAATCTATCAATAACCTAATTATCTTAATAATTTAATATATTATATACGCTATGTATATGTATAGGCACATAAGCTTGCATATTATGAAATGCTAACAAATAATAGAGCTTAGGATAAGCGTGTAAGGTTTATTATCGTACGACCTGTTAAAGAAAAGGTCTTGTAGTAACAGGATGAGCGGAGAAAATGACAGACTTTTGAACAACACTGGGATTAGAACCAATAGAAAAGCGAAAATTTACTAGTAAATTGTACAGAATACAGCCAAATTTCATGTGCATTGTTTTTAGTTTTGCAGGATATTTTCCAAAAATCTGTTCTACTTATAAAAGCTACAACAGCAAAGTAGAAGTACAAAAAGGTCATCCAAAGGCGGCATCCTGGATGCCTAGGATGCGTGGAGACTCTAATAGCGTCCTAAAGGTTATTGTAGAGATATCAGACTGTTCTTTCCTGATGCACTGGTCACGTAAACCTGCAGCCCCGATGTAGAGAGAAAGTATTTGAATTAAGAGGTCCTTTATATATTATTTTTATTTGTAAAGATTTGACATTCATTTGTTTATTTATTCACACATAAACTTTGCCATTACAAATATAACTTAATGTAATTCGACAAAGTATCTTAAAAACATGTTTCCTTAACTATAATACTTAACACAATTCTATAAGTTTTTTTCTTATGTTTGTCTATGGAATATGTCACTATGGAAATTTAGTATGAAATAAAGTTTATATTATAAAGACCAATTAAACAATGTTATGTACTAAACAAAAAACACAATATTTAACCAAACATTCACATTCATACAAAAAGAAACCCATTAAAGAAATAAAGTGAAAACAAAAATTTCGAGTGGTTTCCAACAACTACCCTATTTTTGGAAGTCGGTAAGAAAATCAATACTCATGGTGGGCCGAGACAATATCTGCCCAGTTGTAATGAAAACGGTTTAGAATTAACTTTGTAATACTTTGTGATGGGTTTAAAAATATGTCATGTAGTATCGGATAGGAAAGGTATAATGTATCAATGAGTTATTTAGGAGGGAAGATTTAGCATTTGACGTTATTTAAACTAAGTAATGCAAGGCTAAAATTTCTTTTCCTAAAGACTATATCTACTCGAAAATTAAAAACATCCAAATGAATTTTTTGATAGTTTTAAAAATTGCCATGCTTGTAGAAATCTGGTATTGGTTTGTGAAAAATAGTTTTTAAAGTGAGTCGTTTTTCAAATAAGATTAAGAAATTAATAGCTATCGAAAACCGAATATTAATAAATAACCATAAAAACAACTGGTAACCTGGAAAAATAAATAGGTACGGATAAAAAGCTAGGCTAAAGAAACCAGTGGTACCTTTATAACCACATGCAACCCAAAATAGTTACTCTTTAAAAAAATTGGGAGTATTAAGTATTTTTAATTTAATTTGATTGTACAAGTGTTCGCTCGTGCCGTCGTGTTCTGCCTGACATCAATAATTTCGGCGTAATGATTGAAATTTAAACTTCACGCTCTTATTCCGTCGCACAATGAGCAGAGATCCGAACTATGTCAGCATGCGTCCCCGAGGTACCATGTCACATTGACATAAGCCTTCTAACTGTTCCTCTTTTAAAAGTAAGCCAGAAATACTTTAAACAAATAAATATTTCTCAACATTCACACAACGCCATCTAGTCTCAAATTAAGCATACTAAGTAGCTTGTGTTATGAGTACTAGACAACCGATAAATATACTTTTATATTTCTAAATACATACGTATTATAGATAAATTACATCCAGACACAGAACAAATGGTCGTGCTCATCACGTAAACATATGTCCTGGGCGGGGATCGAACCCACGACCTACGGTATATACGGTAAGCTAAACTCAGTCAGACTAAAATACCTTTTTGGAAATGACTAGACCTTACGTGACTTATCGAATATAATAACATATAGTTCCTGCGATATGTATCATCGTTACCCAAAGTAGTCCTCTTTTATCTAATAATGTAGGTATCTTGTGTATTCTTTGTTGGAGGTCCTTAATATAATTAAATAAATAAATAGTAATTTCACTACTACGAGTATATGGCGCTGATTTCAACATCTAAGTAATCATCATCAAATTGTTACAACCATAATCTGCTCTGGCTAAGTAAGGTCAATGTCGCATTTGATATGCAATTGGGACGCCAATATACCAGTATACAGCATGAATAATGTTCACTAAGCCATAATGGCTACAATTAAAAAATATCTTTGATCCGATATCAATTCGACATCATGAAAGATTTGATGAAAAGGTACTAAACTTAGACTGCTAGGTTATATTAGTTTAGCTTAGCAATTAGAACAGTAATATTTAAATTAGTATGAAACTAAAATATAGCTTGTTTTTTATTATATTTTCAGCCGACTTCAAAAAGTAGGAGATTTTTAATTAGTCGTCATGTTTTATGCCGAATTACAAAATTCTTTTTTTGTTTGATAGAGTTTTCCATTGCAGGTGGTCCAACGTATGGAAGTCGAAGTTTGATGATTGCAAACCAGAGAAATCGAGAAGAACTTAAAAAAAAAGCGAAGGTGCGGGCAAACACACGTACGAAATAAATAGCCCGAAACAGATCGGTATGCTGCTAATTGTACTGTACACTATAATCTGACCCCAGGCAACTAGAGGAGTTATTACCACCTCTTTACCCAGTCTCATTGCAGTTGTGCGAGAGAGACGGCGCTCTACGCCGTGTAGTGCGCTCTCTCTCTTACACAACTGCAACAGTTTTACTTAAGCTGGTGGTGGAGTACTGCGAGTAACTCGGAGTCTATGCTTTACGTTTATTTGTAGTATTCTGAATTCTAAGAAATGAGCTCGTTATGAGAGGAAAGCTAATAAGCTAGTCATATTTATTTATGTTAGTTTTGATATCACCAACTTACAGCTTAATTAAAGATTATGTGTCCTTTTTAATTTAAATAATAAATAACCAACTCCTCGGAATATTCCTAAAGCTGAATAAAAGACTCCTGTAGTATTTTCAATATCAACTCTTAACACACACAAATAAACAAACAACACAAATAGTTGATTCTCCATATTGACTTCCCATACAAAATTTTTATCACCTGATCAATAGACAATTGTATGGGATTTTTTTACGGAATGCAGTATTGCTATCTTCAAGCGTTCTTTGTTAATTTCCATGTAATACACATGCAGAATCAGTATTAAAAACTTAGCAAATGAGCATTTTACACTTAAGAAAGGACTTTGGATCGACTTTTACTGATATCCTACATTATTTTACCGGTAAAAAAATCACCATTACATAATATATATCAGATTAGGGCTTATCGAACTATCACATAGATTGCAAAATATTGTGCAATTATAATAATGTCCTGTTTTTATCTATGACCCTAATTGGCTTACTTATATAATTCTAATATAATTGGACAGGAGACAATTATGAAAAATATATTCAGGGAACCTTATCACGGCGCCGCACCATGGTAGACATGTTACAATGTTGGATAATATACTAAAATGTGATGTAGTGATAGCCAATAGGTGTAAAATTGACGTAGAGTAATAATATGATAGACATATCTTGAAAAGTATCTCGGAATTCAGCTGCGGTTCTTCTTTTCAAGTCTGTGGACGACTATGTAAATGGAGCAATTACATTGGTCCTTAGAACGAATCCGCTAAGTGAGGTGTACTGTGTGTAAGTGTGTAGTCCTTTAGCTTAAAAAAAAATACAGTTTACTAGCTAACTCAGAAAATCTTAATTTGATATCAAAATTATTCCTAAAGGTAGAAGAATATCCTATAACCTATTATCAGACCTAACAATCATAAACAAATTATAAAATATTCTCAAACCTATACAAAAACCATACTCGTACAAATCGGTCAAGCCGTTTCAGAGGAGTACGATAAGACAGAGTACATTGTGATAGACAGAAACACAGACACACCCACAGAAATCTCCTTTAATTCACGGATAACTAACTTCACAGGGACCCAGGTCCAACATGCAGAGGCCTTCCTGAGAAGATTAATCTAAAATGTGATGAAGCACCAATGGCCATCCGCCCTTGTTATATGGCAGAACAGACTTGGACGGCCCAAGTAGTTATTGTAAATTGTGGATATATAACTGAATTGGGCTATTGATTTCTGGTTTATGTTTGATGAATGCACAGGAATCTCTTATAATTCACGGGATTGCTTCAAGGAAAGAATATACGGTCCTTTTTTAAAGGCTTACATTTAGTTTCGTATGTAAGACGTCACCATTAAGTCTAAGACTATCTAGACTTGAAGGTGTTTAATACTTATTATGCTATCTCTACCTTTGTAGTGTTCAGTCAAAGTACAACGATGAATTAAACCATGATTCAGCGATTCACATTTCTTATCGAAACTCAATGGCGGTTTGTGATTGGGATATCTTATAGATACTAGAATCTTTTCTTTTAGATAATTCGCAATTTTAAAAGTCATTTATATTACTCATGTTTCCTAATTTAAAGATCACCTACTGAGTTGCTGAAAAATGTTTGAGGCTTATAGTACTTACTGATTTAAAAAAAAAAACATCTTAATTCATATTAGGTGGATTATGAAAAAACTGTTTTATTGTTCTTGCACTCCTTATAGTGTTTAATTAATGAGAATGTAATAATTGCAAACAATATAATTAGTAAAAATATAATTATAAAACTAAAAATTTAGGAATATTAGCTTAACTGACTTATTTTAGATAGACTGAAAATCATGAAATCGTCTTCTACTGTCTAGATGTCTATATTCCCTATCTCTAACATCAACTTTACATATCATGGAAAATCGTGATGATGATGTCGTCCTGTTATCCCTCATCAGGGACATAGGGCTTGCTTCTGCGAGTCCTATTTTTCCACTCCTTACGATCTTGAGCAGCTAGTTAGATGTCCTATAATATATATAATGGACTAGCTGTTTCCCGCGACTTCGCCCACATGAATGTCAGTTATAGCTACACCACCCCGGATGCAGTCGGTTAAAAAGTAGTATATGTGTTAATCCAGGGTGTCAGCTAACTCCTTACCAAATTTCAATAAAATTGCTACAGTCAGAGCGTGAAAGAGTTACAAACATACCTACATCCTTATAAACTTTTACATTTATAATATTAGTAGGATAATATAATCAATTTCACAGGTAACTAAGTATCCATAGCACACACAACCAGTAGCATAGTACAAGGGCACGTAGAATGACAGTGAGAGTGCCAGTAGGTCTTTACATGACATTACTTGGGACACTTAATCTGTCAAAGCTTGTCTTCACAGCCTCTAACTCTACATTCTTCTATACAGTAATAGAGACAGCATGCCATTTAAAGCACACTTTTAAATGAGTGGTGATTTAAATGAGTAAAGTTTCTTGCCGGTTCTTCTCCATAAGAAAGATATTATGGAACCGCGCAACTAGAGTCAGCAAAGTTTTTGAGAGAAGAAAAGGCCTACTCGAAATAAACACCATTTGAGTTTGATGTGAGGGTTATAAGCTAGACTTAAAATTATGAGACGCAGTTTAGACTAGAATTAATCGATTTGTATGCGATAGGTAAGGATGACTTTCCAAATTTATTAGTAATCAGACAATTTAAATCGAATAACATTAAAACTCGCTTTCTAGGAGCCTACAAATGTAACAATAAATCAATAATAAATAATCAGTAACATTTTTTTGCAAAATGAATATTTTAGTAACTGTCGCGTAAGGTGATCATTCAAGTATTCTAGCATAACCTCATTGGTTTAGCTTTTTAGAAGTTCCTATGGAATAAATATTTTCACATACTAAACCAAAATACCTACTGAAAAAACTGCACTCATTCTGAGCAGTCGCCTAAAAAGCACGTATTGATCGCAAGGGATTCTCATACCTTTTCACGACTACATTTTTCTTTATCAATAAATATATAGTACTTACCTAATTCATTGTAATCCAAGATAATAACAATAGAAACCCGTATAACCTAGATTAAAAAAAAACTAGTGTTTAGAATACGTTCCTTATGACACATAACACCTAAACTTACCACTTTACACTTTAGGCCAAAAAAAAACATTATTAAAAAGAGAACCCATCAAAAGGGACTTACGAAGAGGTTTTTCCTATCCATAGGGCATGGGACATGACCACCAGTATCATATGTCTAACCTTTTCCCTTCATGGGCCCCATAGATCACATTCTGTAACTCCACAAACACTGGCATACCGAATTCTACCCCAAAATCGTTCGATACAGTCTACGTTCAGACCTCACAACTCCAAAAGAGCTTATATTCACTCCAACATACCAATGCACATTGGACTTTATTTTGTGAGGAATAAGGTATATTTTGGAAGTAAGAGAGGTGTTATGTTGTTTGATAAATAATCCACCTTCAGATCCTTAGAACCGTGAACCAGTGAAAGGCTTTTGACTATGAAACTCAGTTTTGGGCAATATTAATAAATGTTAACTTGAATTAATTATTTTAGCATTTAATTTAAATATTTTTTCATTTTACTAATAATAATGAAGATTTTTTATTAATATTAGAGAAAATCATATTAGAATATATTTTTTAATGCAATTCCAGACATTACATGTTCACAATCACAAGAGTTTTTCAGACACGTTGATTTATGTGAGATACAAACACTAAGTTTGACCTTTACCCCACAGCTAAGCATACTAAACTCTATACTCACTATATAAGGTCTAAAATCAAACGCAGCTTTTCTTTTACAGTTCTAGTGCAGAGCAGTTGTTGTTTTCTATCAGAAGTGTAACGGGTTCTAACCCCGCATCGCGCAGACCTATCGATTAGTTCTAAATCTGTTAATACTGTGTATTGTAAAACTAAAGAAAAATGCTTTCGAATAAAATAGAAATTAAATAAAAATTAAGTGCAGAAAATATTTTAATTTAATACTTTATAATATCGATTAGTAATCCACATTCAGTCTCTCACAATATCCAGAAAATCAGTGTTGCGTCAACCTTTCGTATTTAATTTAAGATTTGTTCCATCAGCAATGCCGAGGCTGTGACCTTTCTGAGGGCTCCCCATCCCGGACCGGAGGCCGCCGCTTCCGCAGCCGCTGGAGCCGGCCGGCACCGGATCGCCACCGGACCGGCCGGGCGGCCTGCCCGCTTCCGCCCGACTTCGGCTGCCCAAATCATTATTGATACGAAATAAATTAAACATCTTACCTATGGCATTTGATCGCATGAGGTTTGTTCTCGAAGCTTTTGATGTAACTTGTCAACTAAGTTTTGGCTGTTTGTGTGAAACTACAATTCTTTATGGTACTTAAATAATAGGTATAGATTCTAATCGATAACATATTTTATTTACCTAACTCACATCTGTATATAACCCCATAGCTACAGGAAGGTGGGTAGGTAAATACATACACCACCATAAAAATAAAGTAACACTCAAACAAACATCAAAACTTCAAGTCATTGTTTTCTAACTATCCTGAATTTATATTCCTGCGATGCAATAATCATGGTGTGTAACAGAACAGAAACGTTCAGAAACCAATAACTCCGTCTATGACAATATTCCGGAGTGAGACCAAAATAGATAGGCCGGAGTTGTTCTTTGTAGCAGCCCCTAAATAGAGTGCGTAATAGGAAGGGGAGGCCTGGAGCGACCCTCGGCCCGCGCATGCGCGCACACGGCTACCGCACTAATATCGGTTTTATTACAACGGTTTTGTTGTTCTTCTCCTGTTAATTTTATTTCGACAAATTAATTGTAAAGTTTATAGAAAGTTTATGATTTAGTGTTGATAGGAAAGAAGATTCTTAATCATTTTATTTAATAATTAATCTAAAGACTAATTTTAAAGATTTTAAAGAAAGTATTTTTGAAGTAGGTACTACATACAGACAGAGAACAAAGGAACAAGGGTCCACTTAAATGTTATTAGCAAAAGTTTGCCTATATTCGGCTATGTTGTGCATTTTATTTTCGATAAATTATATAGTGAATAAGGTGGTCGAGTGAGCAATGGTTGGGATGTAGGCAGGAGGGTGCCGTGTCACCCGCGCGGCAGATGTGCTCTGCACGTGGCCAGCCGCCGGCCGCGCGCTGCGCACAATGGAACGCAATCCAATATGGCCGCCGTTGGGGAACTTTCCCGCTCTTTTCACTGACGTTTATTATGTTGACGTAACAGCCAACATTATAATTTTAATTAAAAGTAAAACAGTCTCTTACTTTTCACTTGATTTATTAAAATCTATTCGGCCTTGACGGTTTTACTCTTTACTTGGAATTATATTGTTTATTACAGTTCATTTTATGTATTAACACTGATATGATAACTGCATAAATAAATTGAAATTATAGTGCTGTATCTTTTCTCTCTGGAGTAGAAATCCTTGTTCGGGAAAGTATTCCTCGATTTTTTAAGACTGATAAAAAACTTTTGTTTCAATCTCTGAATAGTTCAATTCAATTTCAGTTTAATTTTTACCAATAATTCTGATGGATTGTCGTCATAGTGCTATTGTACACAGTGTACACATTATTTGTAAGGCAGTATTTTGTGAAATACATATAATGCCACTATAGTATGTTAGCATCATGAAATATAAATGTACGCGGGGGCGGATTGAACAAGACATGCTTGTAATCGATGACGGACTGGAAAGTTTACTTGACTTCAAATATAGTATGTTCTAGGTACACTTACTTACCCTAAGTTAAACCATAAACATTCACGAGTAAAAACACCTACACGATCAAACAGTTGCAGTAGACTTCTTATGCGAAATTCATGAAACTGTTTTGGAATATTCCTGATATTGTTATCTAAACATAACATGTTTAATTTGAAAAATTTTACGATTTCATAAATCATCGCACTTGGAATTAAACTGCAATGGTTTAGTCGTGTTACATACATGTTTTTGTCCGAGATTGTACCAAAAATATACGGTTATTATGTACAATGGTATTCCAAAATTAGTAAATAGATACTTTTCAAATAATTATGACCCAAAGTCTCGTGTTAAAAAAACTAAGCATTCACTTAAATCCAAGCATGTCTAGTGAGTTTTTAGCTAGTACTATATCAATATTGCTAGTGCTTCTTCCTTAAATAAGTTGACACTTGATATACTCTAGCAAAGACATGAGGAAATTCGCTTCTATTTCCTGTTAAAACCTCTTTTCTTAAATTTTAAATCTCCTTTCAAAGAATTTTTACCGTCACACGGCTGTAATACTTCAGATGTGAAGACCGTACACTGTACAGTAACTACACTTACTACTATGAGCATTTAATAAAAGACTATCGCCAATGTGCAAGCGAGACGCCATTACATAGTCTGGAGTGCTATCTCGCTTCCACAACAGCAAAAGTCCAGCTTAGAAAGATTTTTATTAGACGCACTGTTGCATTTAGGTTCATACTATAACATAGTATATCAAAGGAACTTACAAAATAAACTGTTTTTAAACTTTCGCGGCTAGTACACATATTTTAGACAACAAACTTGTCTTATTCGCGATATAGTGACACTAGCTGTCATCAGTCCACCCGTGACCACGGTCGGTGCAACTCGGCGGAAACGTCAAGAAAAAAAAAATATTGAACAATATACTTAACTCCATCAGAAAATCAAAATAATCCTCCAACGACCTGTGACGTAACCTAAATGAGTGAATAGCTACTTTCCACTTCTTTCTTAAGGTGTGGAAGAGAGACGCCGCTCTATGCCGTGTAGTACGCTGTCGCGTTTCTACACCCGCAATAGAATGTATTATGAGTTCTTTAAGCGGTGGTGGTAGACCTAAGCAACACCAACCAAACTATTTTGGTCCTTCACAAATATATGTATTACATATTATTCATCATTGCCCTGCCCTTATCTCAATTGTTATTTAGAGTCGGCGCAGCATGTCTTCTTCTTCCACACGTTCCTATCTGACGTCATCTCGCTAGTAATACTCTTTACAGCCACATAATCTTCCACAGAATCCATCCATCGTTTCTTTGGTCATCCTCTTCCCCTATATCCATCCACATTCATGTCCATTTACATATTATTGGTAGTATTTTATATCTGATCTACAATGTGACAAAGGCATGAAGCTATCCCTAAAAGCCAATGTCGAAACCACTGAACCATTCGCCCTTCAAAGATGTCTGAGAGATGTCAACTGTCATTTGAATCTAGGTCTTAAGTAGAGTAACAATACACAATTCCTTTAGTATAGACTAATTATAGTATTCCAAAATCATGATTTTATCGATCACTCCACGAATTGCCATAATGTAGGTATCCATTATTCCCTAAATGTCACATTTAGGTACTTTAGTTCTGATAAGATGACACAGATTATAATAGTCTAGATAATATGGACCCACTTAGATCACACTCTAAATTTACAAAATATCTAGAGGTCCAGATATTATGGTTGTTACAATTAATTCTTGTTCATGTTTTACGATGAGAAAACACTTAGAAAGCCTCGAGTATCCTCAGCAAGTATTGGTGAAACTCCATTTAATTTGTTCCCAGGAACAATCAACCAACAAACCTGTAAATATAAATTTCTTTTGCCTCAATAAAACTATTTCTAATAATGCAAAGTAGGTAGTCATTCGATATTTACCTACACCGATTCTGTTAGTCGTTCGACCACGGCCGCGCGCTCGTCATTACACCGATGGTCAACCGGTTTCTGATCGCATCAGAAAAACAGCTACCCTCCCACCACGATATCCAACCAGCCAGCCACACCACGCAGCCGTCGACCGGTTTCGATTGAAATGAATACGGTGATAAGAACCACCAAGTCTCGTGGTACAGGGTGGCCGATATTGTAGAGAGCACAGATTCGGTGTCAAAAATTTATATAACGCTGCGAATTTAAAACTGGATGGTAGGTGCGACAGTATACCGTACAGAACCGATACTAACTATTTAGCTACAGTTCCTATATAGGTTCCACACGCAACAAAAATTGATAGAGAATTACAAATTCAATGTAATATCGACTGAATATACTATTACGTCCTCAAAAAATCTCTTCTCTTGCAACGATGACATTAACACAAGCAGTTGAATTAAATTCAAGCTTTTATCCTAACCGTAATTGTTATAAATAAATAGTGTTTACCGTAACTTGTCCAAAATAATTTGTATAAAATGCAAAATAAGATTTAAACAGATTTATTACCCTGCTTTCTTTGCGTTACATAATTTTTCTAGCATACAATTGCAGCTATATGTTATAAAATCAACAGAGCTTGTTAAATATAGTATTAATTATACATGCGGACAGGGAAAAGGGCAATGTTATGAGATCATACCCTTTGCGTATCTAGTTGTCGCAGACGCTAAACTTCTGGGCCCAATCGATGCCGGAATGATACTCAGCTGCTCCCCCGAATTAAAACCAGGACAGAAAAGGTACCTATAATTTTCATGTAGGTATGTTTATATATGTGTATCATTATATAGTAGAAGAGTTAACTTAATATTTGTTATATACCAAGGATTTTTAAGGAATGTTTATCTAAAACCTGTTGCTGTAAATAAATAGACAAATAAAATTTTGTTTTTTATTTGTTCCCACAGATATTTATCTGTACATTACACACAACCACATAGCATAATTATTAATATATCAAAAGAGTTAACAGTCAAAGCAAACAAGTCTGGTCTACCTGTTTGTATACGGGGATTTAAACAATATTTTCAAAGTTCACATATTTAATTTGATTTGTGTGCAAAACCTACTACGATTCCGGTAAGTTTTACCACTGAGCCACAGTATGTAGAATGACAGAAAATTATGAGTTCTGTCAGAGTTATATTTATGCCCAAAATGTAGAAAAAGTAACAATTTTCACCTGAGATTTTTAAGACAAATATTTCTCTACAATAATATTGGAAAGCATTGTAAAGCAAAACTGTAATCACAGACAATTAAACTTAATAAAAAAGAAGGGCTTTGAGAAGTAAAAATGAGGTTTTAATTCAGAAGTAACTAGCCCTTTGCTTAGAAAGAGGGCGTAGCTACGGGCTAGATAAAAAATATGCAATCTACGGATCTACTCTACGTAAGCAAATATAGAAAAACTGACCATTTCAAATGTTTAAAACCCAATTTCTTAAAATCAAATGATACCTAAGATGGAATGGTACTTTTTTATTAATCTTTTGACAGGTAGATGACATCAACAAGAAGACGGTGTTGTGCATATCTGCAACAAGAATCAACGCAATTTCGGCCACTAGCCAAAGGATCTTTGTAGCATCATTATTATACACTACTATATTTTAATGTATGTTACTTATTATAATTATAATTCATTTAATAAATTATTTTTATAGGAGAGGAGGCCTTTGCTCAGGAGTGGGACACAATACGCTAGGAAAAAAAAGAAAGTATATTAAGCCAAACCAATTCGAAACTCCGTGGAGTAAAGTTGTTTTACTTAGAGGTAGATCACATAGATTTTGACTCGTCCTTAACATTTAACCAACTCTGCAGTTACCTTCGGAATATGCGTACCTGCTTAGTGGCTCATTATGCCCAGTGTCACAAGAAGACTATTTTGTAGTAAGAGGCCTGATACCACTGGTTACAAACAACGTATTCACTACAATTGAAAAAAGGGGTCTAATCGTTTCAGGTTCCAGTAACCATATTTAACCGATTTAAAAAAGACGGAGGTTTCTCAATTCGATCGTATATACCTAAGCTTTTTTAGTTTATTTATTCTATCACAACTTCGGATAGTTTTTAATGTTAGGGATATCGTTAGAATTCTTACTTGACTCTGGCTAAACAATAAAATAATATACCTGCAATATGAATCCGTTCACAAATTTCGTGAGAGAAGTATTTACTAGTTCCATATCCATGTCCTTACCTTTCCATCATATTCAGGTTACAATCAACTGACTTAAGAACTAGGTTCCCTCAACGTTGTTAATAACAGTACCATCTACCACCCTCCCGTGGTCCTCAGATCTCTGAGGGTAACACAGAGGGAGATGGATCCGCCTTAAATTATTAAAGGGATATAATTGAAGGGAAGTAAGACTGGTACGGGGACTGATAGGCCGTCAAAGATGTGCGAAAGTGAACCTTATGGAATTGAAATAAGGCTCTGTGCGCTGCTATATGATTTTTACCCGACTGAGATAGAAGGAGGGTTATGTTTTTCGAGAGTATGTATGTTTGTTTGTATAATTGGTTTGGCACGCTCTGCAGCCTAAACGGCTCGATGGATTTTGGCTTGAGAGGTGTCGTTAGATTTGTATTGACTGTGAGAGTGACACCGAACATATCAAAATAATAAAAAAAAACAAAATGACGAAATTATGGCACCAAATTCGAATATGGCCTGAACGACTCGATGGATTTTAGGTTGATAGGTGTCATTAGATTCGTATTTACTGTGAAAGTGACACTAGGTATATCAAAATATATAAAAAAAAAAAACAAAATGGCGGATTTTTGGCGCCAAATTCGAATATTGCTCACTCTATACCCTGAACGACGAATTTTTTTAGTTGTGAGAGTGACACTGGTTGTAAACTTGTACCCGACTGCCACAGAAAGGAGAGTAATGTTCCCGACTGCCACAGAAAGGAGAGTAATGTTTTTCAAGTGTATGTGGATTTCTATGTTCCCTGAATGGCTAGAAGGATTTTACCGAATGTGATGTCGTTAGATTCGTCTTGATAGTGCGAGTGACATTAGGTAGGTACATAAGAAAAACAAGGAAACAAAATAACAGATTTCGGAATCCATATTGTGAGGTAAAAAAATATTTTTTACTAGTGGAGTATCAAAATGAAGGGATTTAAATAACAATTCCAAAAATATATGTAACTTATAGTTCCAATTTCTTTTATGATAAATGCGCATATTTTTTTCAAATCGAAATAAGTAGTCCCTGAGGTTAGCGCCTGTAACAAAAAAAAACAGTATTGTCTATTAGTTTTTATACTTAACTTCTAATTAAAACAGGATACAAATAGGTATTGGGATCTATCTTAAACTTGTCGAATGACTCAGTGATAAACATACTAACTCACGCATATAAACGTTAGCTATGTAAATTTTCTAATTTTGTGAGATATCTAGTTATACGTAAGTCTATATTTATGTATTTAAATGTTTCTTAATTCAAGGTTAGTTTATATTAAAACGGAACTAAGTTTTAGAATTCAAGCTAGCACGACTGTGGTGGAAGAAGCACAATATGTGATGTCTCGCTTACACAAAGTTTGCTCTATAAAGCAGAAAGGCAAAATTCTCAATATACTTGCTTTCTCCGCACCAGAAGATTTTCCCTAAGTGTAGTAGAACATTACAGGCTAAATTAACTTTTAAAATTTGATCGCCATAGGGGTCACTGGTGACCGATAAACAATACACATTTTATTGTTCGGCAGTCAACGTGTTAATTATTTTTTGAACCCTTACCGCAATTGCAAAGTTATTGCAGTTTCAATTTAAATGTAAGCATATTGCAAAACCTAGACGATGTTTGATCAGGATATCAGGAACATTCTTTCTTTTCATTCTTACATCCTTCCAAATACCTGCCTACAATTACTTTAATCAATGCCATATTGTGAAGAATACACAGAATCTAAAAAGTGAATGTCAAATGGGGAGGTCTCTTTTGTTTGTGCCTGCATTAAGTATAACAGAAGTGGCCGCCTCACCGCCAATTGCGTTGCTAGCACGGGTACACCACACCCATCGCCTTTCACTCAAGCTAGCAAGGCCACAATATGAGTAAGAACTAAGAAGTTATCCTGAAACAGACAACAAGACGACAGGCACTTGTTTATATTGGTCGATAAGTGGAAAATGTTATATGTAAAATTCCCGTGTCACAACGTTCGTTCCCGTACTCCTCCGAAACGGCTGGACCGATTCTATTGAAATTTTGTATTCTCATTCAGTAGGAGGTTTGAGAATTGGCTACTATTTTTCATCCCAATTTTTTTTTTCGCGAACGAAGTCGCGGGCATCAGCTAGTAATCATAGAATTTTCTTATTATTAACGGGGGCCCAGTAGCATTTCTGTTGCATTCCTGGAAGCAGGATGGCGCTCGCTTTCAATTTACAGAGAACTTCAACAGTATTACTTTAGGAAGCCGTGGTAGGTTTTCAATACTTTTCTTATTTGAATATGGCAATTCATATTTTTTTATTCAAATCTTTAATTTTAAAGATAGATGAGACATTTAGAGAGGTTTTATGGAACCAATTTATAGTGAAAATAGAAGAATATGTGTTAATTTGGTCTTGAAACGGTGTTTAAATAAACAGGACACTGAATCACGGAAGCAATATGAGAATTACAGGGAAAGCTTATTGGAAGCCAGAGTTACATGAGAAATTCTGATACGTGATCATGTTCCCGTAAACCAAATATTAATGTTACAGTAGTTATAGATCCGATAAAGTTTATCCAGTTAAATCGTTGATAGTTAACGTCAACGGAACAAAGACTGTGAGATCGGTAGACCATAGTTTTACAGGTCATTATTAACGTTAGGGTCTAATATCTAGGTAGTTTAAGAGGAATCTAGAAGTTGATTTGCTTTGTAAGCTTTCAAAGTTTTTATTTGTACTCTGTTAATTGTTATAAGTAGGTCAAATAAGTTACACAAAAATGCGTACATTCAAAATTCTAATCTTTTAGACCATGGTTGCCTATTTCAATATATTGGCACTTTTCTTTAAGCTTTAGTTATACCTGAAAATATTCTTAAAAGCCAACAAGAAAAACCGCATTATCGATCATTCTGGACAAAAACATGTCCCAAACAGAATAATTCAAAGAGCAACCCCTCCCGGGCATAAAAAAGATTTATTTAAATCGATTCAAAGGTTGCCACAAAAATTACGGATATAAACCTTATATGCAATGTAATGCACGGGTCAAACGGACCTCTTTGGAGGCGGTTAAAAATAGAAAAACTGCGTGGGAAAATGTCGGTAGCACAATATTAAAGAATGGCTCGCTATTCGCGGCAGCGGCTGCCAAGCGTGACGTCCCATATTCAATTCCCAAGTCCGGCAAATTGTTATTAAGTTTTTATAGGTAAAGTAACGGCCGGTTAATGGACTAAGGTACTTGTGTAAGACGACATTGTTTGATGGTGGAATGTTTAGTATCTAAGCGTGTTTTCCCGAAAACATCTAACTGTAGTTAGGAAGTGGATAATATTAAGAATTTTGGTCAACACACAGTCAAGGATATTCTATTTTATTATGTAATAGCAACATCAAAGATACTTAAAAAAAGTAATGACGAATCATGGTATCAACCTCTGTAAATAAAAAATTGCAATCGCCACAACTAGATCACCGAATTTCTGCAACAACCATATTAATAGAGTAGCGCAAATGCAGAAGTAAGTTGCAAGTGATCGAAGTCATAAGAAAAATATACATCCAAAGAAATTAACAACTATGAAATGTATAGTTTTAACAAAAAAATATAGCTTCGCTCAAAAGTAAAACAATGATGGGAAACTTTAGTCGGATTTGAACACAAGAATCTTCCATTGAATTGTTTCAATAAAACATTGTTTCTAAACACCTTTAATTTTCCTACTAGGGATAACTCCAGAAGTTTATTTCAGTCATTTTATTTTGC
Organism: Chrysodeixis includens; assembly: GCA_941860345.1. NCBI lineage: Eukaryota > Metazoa > Arthropoda > Insecta > Lepidoptera > Noctuidae > Chrysodeixis > Chrysodeixis includens. The sequence continues at coordinate 5,974,227 of OW796108.1, read as the reverse complement.
AGGTAGATTAATGAAAAATATTTTTTTTTAAACCCTCAATACCACCTACTTTGATTAAATGAAGTTACTTTACATAAAAAAAAATTAAGTAGCTAGGTACCATGGCATAAACATCTGAATTATTTAGATTTTTACTTTTTATTTAACGTAAGTTGTCCTTTCATATATTACAGCGAATAAAATCAATAAGCTAAATGCTTAGGTGTCCATTTTCAATAACACAGTTCTGCGTAACCCTTTACATTAGGGAATACATAACACACACATGCTGAAACATAGCTATTCTAGGTATAACAGACATATCTAATGTGCAACGATAATTACAAATAGATTGTTAATTAGTGATGTATTGATGTGACGATGTGTAGGTAAACTAGGTACAGACTATACAGTATTACTAAGTCACGAGATTTGAGGAAAGCATTTTTTAATACTAGCTGTTGCCCGTGACTTCGCCAAAGAGAATGTCGGTTATAGGGGCTCAAAAAATTACCTCCCTCTGACTTTGTCGATTAAAAAACCGTCTATGCCTAGCCTATGGGTTAATGCTGGGTGTCAGCAAACTAATGTCCTTGATGGTATGCCTAGCGAACAGGGAGGGGGGGGGGGGGGGGGGAATGGCCCGCACAAATGGTAGGACTCGCCGGAGAGGGTCTGGAAATAGAGGCTCAGCCAGTTTCCCAGGCCTTCTCCACTAGAGCGATGCCGACTGAGGGTTTTTAGTCGGTACACCGGGAGCTTCCTAGCTCCCAGGGACTCCTAGGTACATACCCCTCCGAGTTGGAGGGGATGCGTTTTGCATTTTGAAAAATTGAGCGTGAAAGAGTAACATACCACCGTCTATCCATACTTACAAAATTTCACGTTTATAATATTAGTTAATAATGATCAAGACTGTGTTGACAGTTTGCAGTTTTTCTGATTTATGAACGTATGTCAGCATTTAAGTTTATTTTCACTATAAGACCTAAACGACTAAACCAATGTAGTTTTTTTTTAATTTAAAACTTTCACTTATCTAATTAGTGTTAGTTTATAATATAGGGGAAAGGCGTACAAAATGACATAGGTGGGTCATATGACATAGCACCGTATCTTCGAATCTAAGGCTCATTTAGTTCACCCAAAGGCGTGTAGAGGGTCGCTTAGTAACGTGTCGAAACCTGTGGTATTGCCAATAGTGCAACTTCGGTCATTCGATGTCGGCCACAATTTAAATATTTTTACTCGTTACGAGTTCCGTTTTGTTGGATTTTGTTTCATCCTAATAGTAAGTAAATTCAATTTATATTCTAGTTTCCACTATCTTAGGTTGTTGTCAATATATTAATTTAAACTGAGAATATGTTAAAATTGATATCTTTTGTTTAGATTTTTTGTTATTGCAGGTGAAGTTATAAAACTATAAAATGGACAAAATGACATACCGCTTGGTAGGCCAAAATGACATACTATATGGTTTAAACCACTTATATTTTTTCTTTTTATGTTGGTACCTAATATCGCCAGTTTCAAAAGAAGTGTATGTTTCTGGACTAGGATTTAATAACGTAAGCCATGCAAAAAACTAACGGCCTTAATCCTAACTTCAACTCCAAATATGAAAAAAAAACTAAAATTGAATCTCCACCGGTCTCCAACAAAAGAGACAGAAAAGTGACTAAGGCAGTGAAATTCAGTTCTAGCAGAGATGAAGTTGCAGACTTATACCGCCAATGTTGTTATAGACGGGGACTGCCCTTGCATCTATTGCAATGACTTGTTCTCCAGGTCTAACCAAAAGAGGTTTGGTTTCAGTGTTTGCCCTGCAAATAATGGGCTCACTCATCATGTGTAGACGTTTCAAAGAAAACTAAATCGTTTATATGCAAACTTTGCCAATAATTTCTCAATTACTCATATTATATTTTTTATATGCCGTTTTGTCCGCACTACCTATGTCGTATTACCCGCCTATGGCGGACAAAACGGATTTCAGTTACATTTTTTTTAGAAGCTTATATTTTGTTTTGTTTTTGTTTAAAGTTAATTAATGTCCTATGTAATTATAGGTAATGAACCAAGGAATGGAAAGACCTACTTTTACTGTTAAAATTATCTATACTTCTATATCTATACTAATATTATAAAGAGGTAAGCGTTTGTGAGTTTGTAAGTTTGTATATTTGTATGTTTGTCGGCGCTAATCTTCAAAACTACTGAACCGATTTTAAAAATTCTTTCACTGTTAGAAAGCTACATCATTCCGAATTGCCATGGGCTATATGAAATCACCCTACTTCTCTCGGTTATCTTCAAATAAGGATATTAGTCAAGTAAGTCGGAAAAAAATTACCGCTAAATCACTTTTATCGCATACGCTGCCGAAATACTCAAGTATATAGGAATACTATGTACTACGAAAATGTAGGGCTCCTATAGACCTACAAAAAAGTTCGCGATGCCCTATATCTATCTTTTAGGGGAAATCCATGATGAGGCTAAACAGATAAAGAAAAATAAGACATGTTTTCTGAGCATGATTTTAGTACTACCATATTAATTCTTACGTCTAAAACTTACTTCAAAAAAAAGGTCATATCATGGAGATAATATTTGTCTTTTACAGTTCATAAATCGGATGAATAGTTTCTGATATATCGTGAAATTAAAAAGTACGCACGAATATTTTTTATACACACGGCAAGCGGCTTTCGGGGCGAGTTGCAGTGAGGGGCGCGGGACGAGGTACCACGACGGAACTTGCGATCGCGCGTACCGAGGTGTTATACCCCGCAATAAAATAGCTTGATTTTTCACTTTGTACTTTCGTTGCACAAGGAATTTTCTTTGTTTTCATTGTATTTGTTGTTTAAATTGTTCGTTGTCTACTAAATATATAAAACTCAAAGGTGACTGACATAGTGATCTATCAACGCACAGCCCAAACTACTGGACGGATCGGGCTGAAATTTGGCATGCTGGTAGATGTTATGACGTAGGTATCCGCTAAGAAAGGATTTTTATAAATTCTACCCCCAAGGGGATAAAATAGGGGGATGAAGTTTTGTATGAAACTTTGTTAAAATTAAACCCATCGGCCTGAGAATTTGCATGCATATAGGTACTATGACGTAGGCATCCGCTAAGAAAGGATTTTGATAAATTCCACCCATAAGGGGATGAAATAGTTTATATAAATCTTCTTAGATTTTTGACTTGCCATGACAAGTCTCAGGGGCAAACTCTCAAATTTGCGGGTCTCAAACTTGAGAGAATATTGCTTCTCTCATGGGTAGTTTTATGTTGCTTGCTTACGAGTAAGTTCTCCCAGTAGCTTGATAGTTTTAGCGCCAAATGACAAATTAGTTAAGAATATTGTGTACAAAGAAGTTTTGTAGGCCCTAATTTTTTACACTAACTTGCTAAACAATTATACTTCTTAACGCGTGCGAAGCCGCGGGCAAAAGCTAGTTAATAAATAAAGACTTATGACTGATTTAGCGGAGGGTATGTCATTTTGTACGCCTTTCCCCTAGTCCTGACCCCATGATGCATGACATATTCAACGAATAGTTTATGTCATAAACTTACTCATTACCCAGTAAGGGTCCGGAGTTCTGTAACTTTATGCAGCTGCAGACAATTTTAGTGGCCATAATACTTAAAATAGTAAAAAAGTTAAACTAAAGAACGCCACGATGTAGGTTAAATACTTAGGCTAATTAAACATTTAGAAAAAAAATGAGAAAGGTCTATTTTTGTTTATACTTAAATGGTTTTATTTTTATATTATGTTTTGCTTCTATTTCATTTAAATTGTATAACTTTTGAAACTTGCTTCGAAGAAATCCTAAAGTAACGGTTGTAACGTTCACATATTTTTGCACGCTATGGTCTTCTATAGTAGAAGGAGTACACAAGACACAGTCATATCCAAGTACTGTAAGCTTTAAGCTTTTAGTGAGTAGTATCCGTACAGCCTTTATTGGAAGCCCATGAACAAATATGTAAACAAACATTGAATCGCATTTACACTTGCATTACTCTAATAAAACTGTACGGTATTTTTATGATTTATCACATTATTTCTCCTTAAATACTCTCACTTCTTCCTAAATAACGAAAGCCAAAATTCTGTATTCTCTCTCTATAGTACTTTCCTTAGTATATTGTAGTCAGTCGCCTCGTAGACGCCGCCGTGCAGTGACGTCACTGGCGGTGCACTTGAGAATGACAGCGTCGCTACATTCCGACTCAAAATATGCAAAGGATAACCCTAGGCGTCGTCGACGTCTTTTTATCTTCAGAAGAAAAATAGACTGAAGTGTAAAACCGGATTGATACATCTAACATGTACTTAAGCGATTTGGTTAGCACTATAAGCCTATATTGTTTTTGGAATAAATCAATAAACTGGAACATGCTTCTTCTCAAAAACGGTCACCTCTTTCATTAACTCTTAAAAGAGGTAGGTATAGAAACAGATTGGTCGGGTAAATAAGTTCTTTGAACGTCACTTTCCATAGAAAAACAAATTAAACACCACAATATAAACAAAAGCATAAAATGCTCAAGAAATTAATATAAATAGACATCGTTTCTTGGAAATCTACTAGCAAAGATTCTTGTTTTACAATTGTGAGACCTATACGTCATAAATCAATGAAATACTAAACCTAAATATCCCAACTATATATCAGATCACGTTAATGAGCTTAGAACCAGTATAACAATAAACGTGCAAGGAACATAAAGTTCAATGTACTTACTTACAATACTTACCTAGAATGTGGATTTCGGTGATGTCAAGCCTAGCAATTAGGTATTTTGTAAAAAAACACACAAACGAAAGTATAAGGGAATAGATTAAGAAACTATGACATCAAAATATTGCAGATATAAAACAAATCGCTAATAAACATTCGCAAAAAGCATATAATCACACTCCCAATGTGTATACCCAATATCCCAATAAAAATATCAAACTCAAAACATAATTAGGTTGGTAAAATATTTTATCTAATACAATTAAAACAAGTCCACAGCCCGAAGTGCAGACAAACTGAATTAATTCCATAACCTCCCTTTAAAGTTGTTATTTTAATTTAACAGCAAACACTAAAATTGTCTGAAATGTCTTTTACCTACATCGTAAAGCGCGGCTAATAGTTTTCGTGAGCCTACAAACATGGCTATAATTCAACTTCTCTGTTAGTGCACATAAATTAGAAGGTGTCTGAAATACGCTTTTGGTGATAAAAGAAAATGTTGGATTTTGTAAGGTTGAGAGTAATTGTGAGCGATAGGAGCGTCACAATAGCTGGATGAGCGCATACACCCTCCGTGCAAGGTCGCCGGGGCAGGCCGGGCGCAGGGTCGCGCCGAGGGCGGCAGGGCACCCGCAAGGGTACCGGGGACGACGCCGCATCGGCCAGCCCTTAGCCCGCGCTGCATTTGTACTGCTTATTACGCTATCCCGTTATGAACGTTTTAAAACTTTGTACTAAGTTTGGGATGTACCTATGTACTAATAATAATTATCATACGTTTTAAAGGAGATGTGTGTCATGGATATAAAAGTTTTTGATGCATTCAGTTATTTTTGTAAAGAAATCTTGTGGTACAGACGAGTATGTCTAGTGCGCGGATAACTGAATATGAGCAGTAGGAAAACAGATTTTTCATTAGTATTGATGTCTTATCATTACCAATTGTGAGTAAAACAAGAAGGATTAGGTAGCAAAAATGATAAATATCTACTTAATAAGTACTAAACAGCTGAACGATAACGTATTAGTCATTATATCCAAGTTATATAAGTGTTTATTACATAGAAACTTGATAAAATGACAGATGCGAAAATATTGAAGGAAAACGCGGTCAATGGCCTAAGATAAAAGGAAGTCTCGAGTTCAAAAGCCGCGCGCTTCACCATTGTGCCGGTGGGGTGATTTCATTTACGACTTTATGTGTTAGGAGTTCGTAAATCATATTTTGCGTAGTTAAATATTGTAGAAAATCTAGACTTCTAGCTGCCTAAGCTATCTACATCAAATAACAATGAAGATTGTTATACAATAATGTGTTTAAATAAATTATAATAACGTTCCTAATTAAAGTAATTAACGTTGTAAATACAGTAAAATCTCGCCGAGCATATTCAGCGCCATGCAATGATGGAAAACATTTACAGCATTCACATTACATTGCCTTTGGCTTGTTTGTTGTAGTACACAAATATACATTCGCGAATATAAATAGATTATATCAATAAACGGTCCAGAGGATGTCAAAGAGTGGACAGTGGGTTCATAAACATGTTTACGCGCGCGTCGCGGCTCCGCGTTTGCAGCCAGCCGGCCACGGGGATTTGATTCCCAACCACCCAATCAGAAATATTAAACTCTTGTTTAAATAACTATTGGGAACTTTTATATAAATCTAAATTGAGGTCCGGTTAAAAGCGTCTATTTTATATTTGGTCTTTTGTTTTTTTCTAGTTCTACTTTTGTTATAAATGTGAAAGTTTGGAAGGATAAATGCTACTTACTGACTTCCGCAAAAACTACTCAACCAATTTCAATAAAATATGCTTCAAAGATACTTTATAAACAGGATATTAAGCGCGTTCGATACTGTTTATCCCAAATATTTCTAAGGAACGGGAAATACGCGGGTGGAGTGCGGCTAATGAAACTCCTATTCTTTCATAACTTACCCAGAAGCGTAACAGCTATCGTTTATTGGCATACTTAGGACGGGTACTAAGCTATCTCAAAGATTGCTTTGTACGGGAGCTAATATTGAAGCCCAACAATCGTCGGCATCCAGGCATGTCGGCTACGTTCAGTGCATATAACGCAGCCCAGTTTTCCTCAATTCATTCGCCACAGCAGTGGCTGCACGGCTCGCGGCACGGATTCGATCCGAGCGGCGGCGGCGAGCGGACCGTGGCGCAACGACCAGGCTTGCTACCTAACAACAAGTTACATAAAAATACAAGTCAGCCGCGCGGCCGAGCGGCGACCAGCCAGCCAGACCACGGTGCGTACCGGTTGCCCCACACTGACACACAACTTACTGTCCGCTCATTTTTATTCACGATGCAAGACGTTTTATAATTTACAGAACTTTATATTCATAGTAAATTCCATTGCGTCGTATCGTGGCGTACGATATCATACGATACAAAAGACCGAAGTAATTACCGTAGTAATAGGAGTAGCATGATTATCAGAAATTAGCCACATAAACAACGTAGACTGTCTCTTGCCAAAAGCAAGTTAAACCAGTCGATTTCCTTGAGGTTAGATTTTTTTGCTAACTATTCGCGGCGTATAATCAAAACAAGATATTTCGCAAGATCACGTGTCTCGTCTAATTTGGTACAAACGAGGCGAATACAGGACAATTGGTAAAACCGAAAATCATTGTATTGCACACACAAGACAATTTTATTTATGTGATTGGAAGGTGGCGACGGATAAATTAGTTAACGTCACGAATATATCTAGGTACTGTAATTGGTAAGAATTCGCTAAGGTCCTAACTCCCGGGATTGTAAAAGTTTGACAAATATTCATATAACGTGTGTTGAATGTTGGTATGTGTTGAGCGCAGCGGCAGCGTGGCGGCTCGGCGTCGCGGTGACACATCGCCGCGTGATTCACAGCCACTGGCCTGCGCGTGCACAAGAATCCCTGACGTCAGCGTGCGTCCGGCGGTTATTATCAACACTACGAGGAAAAATATCTCTTGCTATGGCAGTTGTTCGGACTGACTAAATTTTATCAATATTATCAGTCGTTTTTCTTTAATTAGGAACTTTTGTAGTGTTTTATTTTCGGTATACATACTTACTTAAATTAATCATTAACTGTATACGTAACAAATGACGAATCTAGTGTTATAAGATGTTCTAGTTAACTACTGTTATGCGACGTTTACAAGGTTCAAATTCTGTTCACGTCAAAAATAGGCGCTAGATCTTAAATTATTTCATAACATTTTACAAGGTCTCATATCACTTCAAACAGAATTTGGCAAAAAAACTGACTATTTTCATCATAATAAAAAAAGAAACCAATATCAAAGAATTTTAGAAACTAGTCAAGTAAAATATTTAAATTATTACTCATACTCGTACACCGGTAAAGCAAGAATTGACAGAATAGGTCCCCGGCGTTGGAGCGGTCCGTGTCCATTGCGTTCCGTTCCCCGGCGCAGGCCGCGTTACGTTTCTCTGCCTTTTGTGCTCGTAACCTCCACATCACCTCGCCTCCTCTACCCGCCTGCCGAACTTGCTTCACTGACTATGACCTTCTAACTACGTAGAATTTTTGCAGTTTTATTATAGCTCTAAGTTCGTTACAAGGATTTTTGTAACTTGAAACACGATAAACAACTTATCTTTTTGTAATAAGGCGCTATTAATTTTAAGATGCGTTTTTGAATATGTCGGATTTCTCCACACTAGGTGGAATTGTTCGGGAATATCATAGTGAAAGTTCGTCGTGTATGTCTGTGCGTTACTCTTCACTCTCCAAAAGCTGGACCAAGTTTGATAAAAAGGGTTTTGAAGTAGCTGGCACCCTGGCTTAACACAGCGGGTATTAGCTCGTAGACTATATGAAATAGGAGACGTAAATTACTCGCAATTACTAAGGACCAGCCGTGTGTGAAACGAAATGAGAGGATTCCTTTCCATGTCTTCATCATATAAGACAAAAAGATGTCTTGTATTCGTCTTACATCTTACCACTATTTTCAGTTATAGTAACACTCATAGGGAACAGTAGAATTCAATATTTTTCAAGGAATTATTACTAAAGCAGTGTTGTCAAAGAATAACACAAAATAAAAAACCAATGAAAAAATCTACATCCATTATATTTTAACGTCATTAGTGGTGACAATTAAAATTAATACATTCAATCGATTTAAGATTTCTTGTTTATTTTTTTTACAATAAAATGTACGAACTTAAATGTTTGATTTTCTTATTAGTTAAGTAGAACGATGCTCATTCATTACCTAGACATGACGCTGTGATATTTATATGACCAGCTCCAATTCTTAGATAATGATTGAACATAGCAGTCAGAGTAGTAAAAAATCAGTCTAAACGAAGATGCCTGAGCAATCATTTGTCGTTGGTCCACAGACTACTTCAATACTGTACTATCAGTTTCGGCCTTACATACTAACACAGGAACAAAAATAACTTATAAATAATAAAGAACATACCCTACCGATGTTTTGTAAATTCAGTCTAATTTGTAAAAAAACCAAACATCTGCACTGAGATTCCAAGTAAGATAAGACTAGTTCTGTTTATTTCTCAGTCAAATTTTGTTTGGCATTTCCCTTATCAGGCAATTAAAGCTTATTCGAAATGATTACGATAGTTGCAGTAAAGCGAGGACAAACACAACCTATCAGATATTTGCACCGTCAAACACCAGTTTTTACAACAAGCGCAAATGCTTTGTTCTAATCGCCCTTTTTGAAAGGCATACAGCAAAAAGTAAGCTCATCTCATCACAAACGTGAAACCAGATCCAAATAGTAAAAAAATAGTAAGATACATTAAATTTCTATAAAACTTTATACATACAAGTTTTAAAATGCCTAAATAAATAATAATAGAACCAGCTGTACATAAGCGTTCCCTATGCACCCGATACAATAAATAGTTAACACAGCCTTTCGAACACTCCCCTGTCCGCGTCACGCTCATATCACAAGAACACCGGTAGCCCGCGGACCAACGCAGACGGCACTGCACAGGTTTGGCAGTGGGTTTAAGAAAAGTCGAGTAATACATACGATAATTAAGAATCACAATACAGTTAATACTTATGAATAGATCTTACTTAAGTCAAATACGACAAGCGCTGACAGACAGTGCGCACTGCTGGCCGCCGCGGGCCGCGCGCGCCGCCGCCTCACCGCTACGTCCCGCAGGACCTACCGCGCGCGTGCAGGAGGGCTACAAGTATCGCGCCATCGAGCGCGCTAATACAGAAATAGTGGAATAGCATAACGCCCACATACAGGCAACTCGTATAAAGCACCATGATTTGGCCTTATTTTACAAAACATAAGAAATTATGCAAGAAGTTCAATAAAAATACTAAGCCCACGTTTTGTTGTACGCTTACAGGAATGTCTAATAATAAAAGTTTCGATCTTACACCTATGTGACTTACATCCAATAACTTTACTTATAGCAAAATTAATCTTACGTCAACAGATTGCCTCTACGCATGGCATCTCACTTCAGCAGGTCTAACCTGGGATGGTTTGTGGTGCTCAGTAAATCAAGATAGCTCAGTACACACCTGATACAGTGAAATGCAATGGTAACGGTGTTGTTATAAAACCTACACATTAAGACTTGTCGAGAACATTATTGTATAGTAGGTAAGTACCGTTACGTACCTTGGGGCTTCATTAATATTATAGTACTAAAAGTTACCTAAGTACAGTAAAAGGTAATACGTGGAATAAAATGCGTCCTGACGAGTCGTCCCGGTCGCAGTAAGTATGAGTAAGGTGTTGGCGGCAGCAGTGCGCACCGTCGCAGGACGCGGTACAAGTGAAATGTCAATACACGTATAAACTAGAAAGTGTGATGTCATTTAGCGCGGCAGCAACCTCAGTCTTGTCAATCTTCTGATGTGAACCAACAACGCTACGACGCCCTGCAGTTCCACTCTCCGACACTGGAAACATGCGGCAAACACACTTATGTTACTAATCACATTTTCAACGGTGACTACACACACTAACTGACCTGTTGGTCTAGTGGTTAGTAGCAATGGCTGCTATAGAGGTCGTGGGTTCGATTCCCACTCAGGACAAATGTTTGTGTGACGAACATTATCATTAGTTCTGGTTCTAGATGTAATTCTAGTACTCATAATACAAGCTCTGTCTAATTTGAGGCTAGATGGCGTTGCCTCAAAAGTTGTGGAATATTAAAATTATTGTATTAAACACAAATAACATATTCAGATGGCATAATTTAAGAGGGTAAAGATGAATCTAAGCGCCATTTCTCAGTAAAAACAATTAACATAGTGGATTTACCATTAGAAAAGTGTTGGTTAGTATTTCAACAACTTTTCTCATTAATATGTTGTATGATGTAAAGCCAGAAACAACAATATTAGTACATGAATAAAGTCTAGACCTGTACTCAAATTTAAATAGCTTTATGTAACTTATGGCATACTACAAAGGTACAGAGTAAAGTTCTATGACTCGAAGTTGAATTGAATGAGAAATAATAGTACTTTTTATTTATGAAACACTATTGGCACAATTGGTGTTATGTAATGACTAAAATAAAAATATATCATGAAAGAAGTTATGTAGTTAATGAAAAATATTTTGAAAGATGACTGAAAGAAATATTTTGACTGAAATTGAGAAAGAAAATTCGACACGCTTTTTTATCACAAATGAAACAGTGTCCAACATTTTTACTGACCTGCCCAGTATAAACCTTAACTTAGCTATCAAATATTAGATCAAAGTGTGTCAGAACTCACCGTAATATCTTATGCTTCCGTGGGTTGCTCTATCGGATCATTGCGGGGCTCGTCCACAGCGACGGTCTTCACTTTGATATCGGCTACCTCGACCTCCGCACTTTCCTTCTTACCCTGGTCTACTTTGTTTGAGTCCCCGTTCGCACCATTCACTGCCTCCTTTCCGTTCTCCATTGAGAGTCGAGCGCTTAATTCGTCATCTTTGCTGGCGTCGCCGTTTAGATTAGGGATAGCGGCGTCGCCATTGGTGGCCTTGCCGTTTACTTGTGCTTCTTTTGTTTCTTTAGGTTCCTCAGGCTTGGCCTCTTCTGGAACCTTCTTCTCTGTGTCTACTGGAGCAGGCTCGGCCTCCTTTGTGATTTGTTCGACAGCTAATTCTTTCTTCTCTGATTCTGATTTCTCAGCCTCGACTTTCTTTTCTTCTGTAGCTACTTCCTCAGCTGATTTAACTTCTTCTACTTTAGTATCTACATCTTTTGTTTTGCTGTCCTCAGCTTTAGGTGTGCTACTAACTTCGGTTTCTATTTTTGTTGCAATTTTAACTTCTTCAGGTTTTGTGTCGTTTTCGACTGCTGGTTTGCTTTCTTCCGCTTTTGTTTCTTTAACATTACTTTCTTCTACTTTCTCCTCAGTTACTTTAGTTTCTGCTACTTTCTCTGTTGGTTCCTCCGGTGGGACTGTTTTTGATTCAGTACTAGCTACTTCTGGCTTCTCAGTTTTATCTTCAATTTTTGCTTCTTCTGTGACGGCTTTAGATTCTGGAGCTTTCTCAGTCTCAGCTGCTTTTTCTGCAACTTGGGCTTCTTTTTCGGCCGTTTGTTTCATCTCCATTTCCATTTCTGAATCTAAAATTCCTTCGACAATGTCATTTGAATCCATATTGTCAGTATCCATTGTTTCCTCAGCAATGGTGTTAAGCAAAGGCTTGATTGGGATGTTATCCAAATTAGTAACGTCTTGCACTTTTGATAAGATTTCGTCACATTCTTTTTCAAGCACTTCTCCTACATTCTGTAACTCCTCCATGTCTTGTGCAGGTTCCTCGACTATGGGTTCGACATTGTCAATCATTTCTTCAGCAATGTCTTCTTTCTCGTCAGTAATATCCTTGATTTCTGTTATAATAGTAGTAGGTGGAGTTTCTTCCGGGATAGGCGCATCTTTATCACCATTCTTGAGTTCAGCACTCTCTTTAGGCTCAGTAACGGATGCGGAAGACTTAGTTTCTTTGTTTTCAGTCTCAGTCATTTCAGTCTTATCGCTGCTCTCTTCTATTATTAGTTCGATGTCGCAAACAGGAGTGGCTATTTCGTCAATATCCGTAACTTCTTTCACTTTAGTTTCGACCTTTTCAATGGGTTTTTCGTTTTCGGGTGGGGCAACATCATCTTTAGCTGGAGCTTCATCTACCTCCATTTTCTCAGGTTCCTCCTCCGCGGGTTTTGTTTCAACAACTTCTTTAATTTGTACAACTGGAACAGCTTCTGTGTTAGGAGAAGGTTCCGGTACTGTAGGCGGTTGTTCTGCTTGAGGCGCCTCAGCAGCTGCCGGTGCCTCTGGTGCAGGAGTCACTTCTGACTCCGCAGAAGTCTTGACATCAGCATCCACATCAGTCTTCAATACTTTGGCGGGTTGCTCATCCTGAAACGAAATTATTTGTTCGTTAAATTTAAGTGATTCAATATAAAAATGAGTAGATTGATTTCTATGTCCATTGATACTAGAATTTACGATATTCATTAGTTACATTTTACTCACATTGTATTTATTTTAGTTTAATTATGAGTACGGTAAGTAATAAACACTGAATTGGGATGTATAAAAATGGACTTTAAATTTTAATTGACAGTATTTAACTTTATATTTTAAATAACATGAGTACATTTTTTATTACAGTATAATGACTTATATTGTGGAAATATCTCTTGATAGAGAAAATCTGCCTTAATGGTCAAAGGTGTAGAGATCTAATACATATGATTTCAGAGAGCTATGTCGAAAATTCAACAAATTCCAAATCACCAAAACAGCAAAACCTTTTTTTTTATTTGCTCCATTTGTTTACTACTACAGCCTCTTGAAGATGCAAAAAAAAGCTAACGTAAGCAACTTCCAATCACCTCAAACTAAATAGTTACAATTTTAACTCAAAATGTAGATCAAATTAAAAAAGGGTAACTATTTTTAAATACACAATTTTGATTAGTACACTATAAAAACGGTAAAAACCGTTTAGTAAAAACAAACTTGGACTGTATGAGCCTGAGCCCTGAGCCCTACATATTTATTTAATAAAATTCAACTGTTTACAGTTCATAAGAGCCAGCCTAGTAACAGACAGACGGGCAGTCACACAGCACTGGATAGTTATAGGTTAGCATTTAAACCATTAGGTACAAAACAGTTAGTCACCATAATTGCGGATCTGATCCAGAACAGCAAAAAGAGGAAAGTAACATGTTTACAGTTAACATCTATTGTATATAAAAATGATTTGCTGTTCGTTAGAATTGCTAAGACTCGAAATAAAAGATAAAAAAATATCTTGAAATATTTGTAGCAGTACAGGGACAGTTTAAACAGAAGAAAATCTAATTTTACATTATATGCCGTTCCTAGCCTATGAAAATTTTGACGTATTTTCTTTTTTCAGAAATAGATAACAAATTCTTGTTGGGGCATTCAGAAATTTATCTGTATCATAAATGAGGACAGGTCTTGCCATAATATGAGGTCGATCTCTTTGGCCTTTTATGTTGGAATATAAATACAGATGGATACACAAAGGCGGTATAGAGTCTTTCTGGTCAGCTAGTTTTCACATTAACAATTTATTCACAATTACTTGATAGATGAGGGACGATTATTCACAAACATTTATTTCCCTTTTGTGTAGTGTTAAAAATATTTTTTAGGAACTTTTGTTACCATTCTACCTGTAAATGTTTGTTATTTAAACAAGATGTAAAGTTTATCATGTATTTATTTTCTAAAAATTCTACATGTTTTGTATAAAACTTAACTAATTAAAATATTAGTCAATTATATATTTTATATACAATAACAATTCTACTTAACAATTATCACAACCTTTACCTAAAGCATACAAAAGCATAATGGTTCCTATATCCAATATAATATTTAGTGCTGGCAATAATTAGGAAGACTTACAGCCGGATTCCTCACTGTTAATAAATTAAAAACAAAATATATAATTTTATTTTAAGAGATGTGACTGGCTGTTAGTATTATAGTTAACCAGGCTATGCCATTATCACAAAATTTAACAACATCTTACACACAAAACCGGAGATTCAAACTCACCAAAAGAAAGTTTAATGAGATTAAATTAAAATAATTATCACAAAAATTTGGGTTTCCTCAGTTAATTGTTAAAAGTAACATTATTAGAATTACCTGGGTATCAGGGGTTTCATCTATTGTATATAGGAACCATAACAATAACCAGTAACCATATTTAAGCGACAACAATCTCATCTAACTACATACATCTAGGGTGAGCAGAGATATGTTACTTCACTGACCTTTCTAATACGCTGGACTGACAATAGCTACTCATTTCTTGTCCCTAAATAACAACAATTCTTAACCCTAATTTAATATGTGTGCTAAAGGTGTTGATGAAAGTGGATGGGTTTCATCATAATTATGTAAACTGAAGCAATTTCCAAACATTTTACTTTTGTAGTATAGCAGGATCGCGGAGCAGAAAGAATTTCGTATGTTTACCCATTACTACCTGTCCCTTTTGCTCTCGCGTAAACACAATGTGTCTCACAGGTACAGTCTAGTCTCCAGTCCAGCATATTAGAGAGGCGAGTGTGGTAGGTGCATGCAAGAGGCGGTGGTATCGGCATAGTATCAGTGGAGAGGGCGGGGCACCTGTTCCTGCGGCTTGCGCTTGTTGGGGTGCGCGAGCTGCGCCAGCGAGTACAGCACGGGGAAGGGCGCGGCGGGCGGGAGCGCGGCGTTGCCCTCGCGGCTCACCAGCGCGCTGTGGATGCCGGACGCGCGAGCTGCCTCCGCCTCTGCCAAAAAACAAGCCCCTTGTGTTATATACAGAATACAATATTTTTTATTGTGCACCATAATGACAGCAGAGAAATAAAATGGAATACGACAGTCGTGGTGTATTAGGGTTAAACTACATCTGATCTCTCTGAATAAAAGTGCGACCGCCTCAACGATTCATTCGCGTATGATCACACAACCGCTTTATTCCCTCTAATAAATGACGGAATAAAGCGGTGATTTGTTGTGACGTAATGTAATTTACCTTTAGCAATTCCCGGTTATTACAAAAATTAATCTACAGCACCTATTTTTATCAATCAACTCAGCCTATATCATTCCTCTGCTAAATAAAGACCTTCATCCAGTCGGTATCCAGTCGGTCGCCGATAGGTATTCATAACTGTAGTGAAAAGATAATAAGCACTAAAACAAAATCATATTTACCTTTTACAATATCAGTGAGGAACAGTACTTCCTCAGGCTTGCAGCCAATTTTCTCAGCGATGGCAGCATAGCTAGCTTGCTCTTGCTTAGCCCCGACAGCGGTGTCGAAATGGCCGTCAATATATTTGAGCAGGTCTCCAGCTGACGACTGGCCGAATAACAGTTTCTGTGCCTGGACAGACCCAGACGAGTAGATGTACACCTTCTGACCTTCGCTGGCGCGCCACGACTCGAGGGCAGGCGATACGTCATCATACACACTGGAATTTTAGACCATAGTATTTACAAAATGTCAGAAACAACCTAACGCTAACCTATTATCAGTTTTGACTGCTTGTATAGATGCTTGAATGTGGGTATGTGAATTTTCAAGTTAATTCGTTTATTTATTAAACTACTAGTAGAGAGTTTTTATTATTTAGTGTAAGGATAAAAATTCTCAGTTTTCTTAGAAAGTGTCCAGCCACAAAGAAGTTATCTTAGAGGCTGGAAGCTTAACAGTCTAACTATATTACAAATTAAAATTCAGAACATTTAAATATTGTAATTAACTTACTGTCCCTTGATGTCGCCCTTATCGTATCCCTGCTTCCAGATAAGTCCCTGCAGTTCCTTGAGCGGTCCGGCCTTACGGTCTGCAGACATCTGCCACTTCACGCTCTTCACGAGGCCTTCGATCTGATCCTCTTTAGATGCGTCCTGAAATAACAGTTGCAAAAAACATTGTAATTATTAATAACATGGAACTGTCTATTTGTTAGATATTTAACTGCGTTAACTGACATTCAAGACAATAGAGTGCAAAAGGTGGACCCTACAAGTCATGTGAGATGTTTGCTTGCTCTTTCACGCAAAAACTATTTAACTAATTTAGATGAAATTTTACAGTACTCTATGGTACTATTGTACTAGCTAGAAGCTATCTACTAGCCAGTCAAAATACAATCAAGGCTACAATTTTACAAGTATATGACATACCAAATTATACAGAAGCCACATGAACCTTTTGTTGAATAAATAAACAAGTCAAAGTAATACAACAGAAATCAATGAACGAAGGAAAGTAAAACGAGTTGCCACGCCCTGAAAGCCAGAACGGTAAGGGCTAAATGTCCTCAAATTAGTTTGCGTACTAAATCAATATCTTATTGTACTATTGATAGAAAAGCATCTGTAAAGATGGCGGGATTTTTAATAACATTAGTACAAGTGCCTGATGTAACACTACATTTATTTACAGATCATTTTTAATAGTGTGATTAGCGACGTTATTAAAGACGAACCACGTTAAATAAATAACTGCACTTTAAGTATTATAATAAATACTAGCTGTGCCCGCGACTTCGTCCGCGTGGAATAATTATTTTGGGCATCATTTATTTTCTTTAGCTTTATAAATTATATTTGTCCTCGACATTTTCTGTTATTATTTAAGAACATTAATTTAGTTTTTAATTTTTTAAAAGAACATAAATATTTTAAAATACCTACTTCTGCGTAAATTACATTTTTAATTTTATATTCTTGAGGCAGAAGTACATATTGATATTCTCCACAACCTGATACGTTGATACAACTCTTAACAAATGCATTAATTTCGACCGAATGGGGAAGAAAACTGACAAATTTGGCCACGAGTGTCGCTGATATCGCTTGACTCATGGAAAATGACATTTGCTGTCAAATATCATACAAAATTTTGATAATTGAATGTAATTTGACAAAGAAATGCCGCGCTGTGTCGTTATCGGTTGTAATAACAATGGAAATCATTCCTTTCCTAAAGATCCTCAATTGGAAAAAATGTGGGAAAGGGCGACTAGGATACGAAACTTCAAATCTTCCATTAATTCGAGGATTTGTTCTTCTCATTTTAAGGAAACAGACTTTTAAGGAGTGAGTCAGGCAACAGGTTAGTAATACTCAATATTCTCTTATTATTGAAGTACATAACAGGAAATTGTTAGCATAGCAAACGAAAAAAATCTAACCATATTTTTATTTTGCTTCTAGGACTGGCTCAAGTGCACCGATATCTAAAAAAGAATGCAATTCCTTCTATTTTCGCTTGGAATATCAACAAACCAACTACTTCTGCGGCAGCTGCTCGGGAGCAGCGATATTTTCAACGTTCTTCTAGAAAAGAAGTTCTTCTAGAAAAGGCTCTTCAGTTCTGCTTTTAATTGACGGACAGTCCAAGTCGAATACATATTTAATTAAAATAACAAAAACACACGACAATTCCTTCAATATAGCACAGAAAATCCGAAAAGTATTGATCAATTACAATGACAGGTCGTTGTTATGAGTCAAGCGACAGCAACGCCATCTGTTCATAGTTTCGCGTTTTCTTCCCCATTTGATTAGCATAAAAACGGTTCTAGTGAGTAAATCTTAAATGATAGACATATACTGTCCTGGACATTTTTTTAGATCATTTTAATAGGAATAATTCTTTAATATATATATTTTTGGTATCTTGAACCGTTTTCGCAGCGCACGCAACGAAAGCCCTCAAGGATGAATAATTTTCCCCGTTTTTTTCACATTTTCCATTATTTCTTCGCTCCTGATAGTGGCAACGTGATGTTATATAGCCTAAAGCCTTCCTCGATAAATAGTCTATTCAACACAAAAAGAATTTTTCGATTCGACCCAGTAGTTCCTGAGATTAGCGCGTTCAAACAAACAAACAAACAAACTCTTCAGCTTTATAATATTAGTATAGATTTGAAATGTAATTTCATTATAGAAAATAGAAATGATTAGTTTGTAATAACATTCCTGTTTCAAAAGTAATTAATTGTATTTGTAGAAAGATAGATGTGTGTGTGTTATGTACTTGAATTTTACTTTTAACACTAGCATAATCAATTTATTTCTTAAACCAGACAAAGATTTATTAGAATTATTCTACGTTCATTCAGCTACAAGTACTGTAACAATACTATTAATGAATATTTTAGAATACTAATAAAAAGTTAGGGCTGTAGAACGTGGACAAAGATGTCTTTCTTCAACAAATAGTGGCCTCAAATAACCAATCATAGAGTGGATTGGATAAAAGAAAGGCCTTTACTATGCAGTGGGACAAAATATTTAGGCATATAGTGAGTTTTTAAGGTATATACACATTGTACAACGCCTTCCTCTCTTCTAATTTACTATTTGCTGTGCCCATCAGGGTCCATGATTGCTACCATGTTATTCATATTACCATCTTATCTTTACATTGTGGATTTGCAATAAAGAATTATGATTATTATGATTATTGTTACCTTAAAATGTTACTGACAAGTCTATGTTACGGGAATTCCCAAATTTAAAACAATGTTGTCTGAAACTAGAACACATGAATTAATAAACGTCAAAGATAAGAGACACGACAAGCCGATACATTGAATAAAACGATAAAGTTAACTCCAGTACTCAACGAAATAAGGTAGGTATGTCTAGAACGATAAGATCGCACAGTTTCTTGACCCGAAGCTGATAAGCTATTAATAATGTCAAGGCCACACTAAATAACGTCGTCGAAGTAGTAAATATTGATAAAACATCAAATACAATAATAATACAAATGTAACGTATAATAAGACTTGTAACGACATTTTTTGGTCGTTAAAAATTCGCATAAACGCAGATGAAAAGGAGCAGCATCCGAAACCTGTTTCTATTTAATTGAAACTCGTGAGTGTAGACTAATATTGTACGTACTGGTCTCCCCTTCAAGTATTCTATAGGTACACGTATTTGCATGGCATGTGCAACCCCACCTATAGCGCCCCTATTGAAAAACCCTTGATAAGTCGAAGGGATGCACTAGACTGACCATAACGTATTAATTAAAATGGTAAAGGATTGAAAAATAATGTTTCGCTTGTATCCATGCAAATATAAATGCGAAATTGACTCAATTACGTTGCATGAAAAAACTACATAACCGTCTTCATATAATTTGGGATAAGATTAGTTCGAACTCAAAGTTACTTATAAGCGCGAAAACTAGTATTTTCATAATCGTGCAAAAAGACACGAAGTTATTTATTCCTCCATCATACCACCATATAAACAGGATTTGGCTAAAACAACTTAAATATATTTTGAGACAGTTTTATGTGTACAATATCTAGTTACCTAAATTACCAGGACCGCTGGTCATGCACATGACCAGGCAGTGATTTCGCCACGTGTGTCAAACTCTAAACTATTCATCCGCATGATTAAGTTAATCGGCACTTACCTCTCCAGGAATGGCGACGACTCCATCGACGCTGTTCTCCTTGTCTTCCAGCGCCAGTTTGCGGAGTGCAGACACCACGTTCTTCACATCCTCAGACTCCCACTGGCTGTCTAGGAAACTCTTCACATTTTCCTCAGCATAAGGAAACAGCTTGTCCTGTAACAATAAAAAAATGATATAAATTTTGATCAAAGCTCAATCTTTCTTTTTTATGAAAAAAGGCGTTTGACCAGTAAGATATTTACAGACCAGTATTATTACATATTTTAAACTGATTTAAATAAGAATAGATTATTATGACTTATTTTTGCAGTACCTATTCAAAAATGTAACTTTCCAAATACGTTTCCATACACCCAATACCCCTAGCTAATTAGCTACTATTAATATTATCCCTAACATATTTTAACCGCAATTTGTTTATGAAACTAGTAAAATACAAACCTAATTACATTAAAACGTTGCATTATTGAAACAAAATCATCAAAGTAATCCGGTATTTGATCTGCTAAAAGCATCATTTAATTGTCCACCCTAATGTATAGATAGGTACCTATCTAGAGTGCACGACGCATGTTGCACGGGCAACGCCTAGTTTAAATAAATCAATATTTCAGTCGACAGACCGGATTATATCAAAATAGGACGTTCGCTGATAGCCATTCGGGATTCGGGTGCTCGTCGCAGAAGCGAGATGATTTGAATACATCTAAACGGTACTTGAATGAATGTTTATCAATAATTCTTTATTTTTAAGATTGTACATGACTGTGGTTGTAAATTGTAATCGATTAGATCAAAGCTAATGGATAAAATACTAATTTGTTCCGATAATTAGTCAATTGATCAAAATACTTATAAAAAAATACTCTATTAAAGATGTTCTTCTAAACAAATTACTAGGTCTCTATTTTCCAGATTTCCAAGCTAAGAAAAGTTTTGTATACTAATGTTCCGCCATCAAAATATGGTTTACTACAGTCAAATTAACCCGTCAAGAGTCAGGTGTTATATTTTACCCGAGAGCAGACTTTTAAGACATGACGGTAGCGTAAGCATTATTCTACATCAAAATCCTTTTAACAGCGTCGTTGTTCGCCGAAATCCATAATCATAACATTGTTTATATATGCAAATACTTTATTATTATACGCAGACGGTAAATACTCTTTTGAATTGTATGGTTACTTGTTTTGAGATGCTAAAGTGGGTTGGCTGTTTTCTACAGGTTTTACGAATTGCAATATTAACCATGACTATCATCTAAATGACCTAACTCTCATACAACCTACTCCTTGTAGAATGTTTATTAAAATTTTTGGGTCAGCAATCCTTACAATTTCGTAAGATGCTGTTCATCGGTCTACACCTTCTAAAGGTTTAACATGACTGGAAAATAGATTAATTGAGGTGACTTTCCTTATCGTAAATATGTTTTCTGCAGATTACTCAAGCCAAAACTTTACAGGTAACCTGACTGCCGAGTTTTTTGTTTGTCCACAAAATAACACCATTATTACTGTTTTAAAACGTATTTGCTTTCTTCTTAGCAATATAATCCAACAAAACGTATGAAAAGAAGCAGTGAGGACACACTTCTTTGTTCAATTGTAAATAAAGAGACTTTAATTAGGATTTACCTGAGATACAATAACAACATTTCAAGAGTTTTGCTCAAGCTGGCGTTTTAAATGGAAACAAAGGCACAAAAGCCTCTCCGTCACAGATTCTGCGAACTACACAAGTTGGCTCTTTGTGACACTAAGATGCTTACTACAAGAAACTTGTTTTGAGAATTATATAAATATATTGTTCAGTGTTTCTTTTCAAATATACTTAAAAGACAAAATACAAACGTGTAAATTCAACAGCAGTCAAGTTGTTGAATTTATACGTTTAAAACGTTCGCACACCAAAACGTTCATGAGCTGTTAGGATTTATATCAACATCAAAACAGAATAAAGATGCAAATATTTTCATGTATGTACGTCTCATTCTCAATCCATACATCCTTGTTGTGTCCCGATTGAAATGGATATTACCGAAATATGTAGGTGTTTGTCACCATTTTAAACCGATCTTTTTCGTGTATGTGAAGATAATGTTCTTTGAGACAATACGTATGAAAATAGAGAAAATAAACCATCTAGATCGCGTCGACCAGGGTAACGGAGCCGCATAGTTACAGGGCAGGTCTGTATCACTATAGGCGTAAGTAAGTATAGACAGGACACTTGTTTCTGTGTCAACTACCTGGTGTGCATTCCCTTATCCATTACATACTCTTATAGGTTCGACTCGGTTCGATAAATTGCATATTTCTCATACAAATACTTCCTCTTAGTCAATTCTTGTTAGTCTTTTCAGTTACATCGTATTAAATACGGCGTAAACCACCCCGACTAAAGTCAGGAAAAGAAACTTTTCTTATCAAAGCTATACCAATAGCCAATTCTATTAAGTTAGCACTTCCTACAGTTGGTACGTAGACATTCCTTTTCAATAGTTTTACATAAACTGCAATTAATTTTTAATACACTTTGTCTAAACATAATTAAGAAAGGCGAACCATAAAGATTGATTAGGAAATTAGGTAAGTTCCAAGCCTATTTGCCAAGCAAGTATACGTAAAAACGTAAACACTTTTGTGGCTGGAAATCCCCAGACATCTCTATGTATATACGTACAGAGTACAGTCCTATATAGCACCGTGAGTACGTCGCAAACCCTTAAAGTTTAAAGGTCTTTGTGTTCCTTTATTTAACGTTACGACACCATTTTCGTGTTCACTGCGCAGTTAAGGTAAGAAACATCGTTTATTCCCTTTATTAAAGTACTACGGGATATTATTATATTTTCTCTCTTTTGAGTTAATAAGTTTAGTCTTTTTCTGCTAGTGAAATTAAACAAATGACCACTACAAAACAAAACCAGAGGAAAATACAAAGGTTTGTATCTACTTACTACCCATTTATTTAAAAGATATCAACCTTGGTAGGCAAAAAAATCAAGGTTGCATACCTAGGACCAACGGAATTTATGTGCCTACTTCTTAACCATGTTATGCTACTATTAATAGCCATTGTAATTAAGACGATTGACGACGGCTATCCGGATTCTGACGAGATTTAAGTCTTTATGAAAAAGGAACAAGGAAAACCTTTGTAAATAAGTTGTTAATTAAGGGTTCAAAAAGTTTCCTGGAAAACAAAATGATTTCATAAATAAATAATGAATACTTAGAAGATTCTAAGGATATTGTTCCCTTTGTGCTCTTGCAAGTAATCCTGCTATAGGTAAACCCTTCAACAATGGTGTCTCGAAATCCCTTGCAAAAAATACGAGAGATACTTTCACAAGCAATTCATATTGCAATACCCTTGTTGGTAAGCCTTCATCTTAATTTAAAACTCATGTCTGGCCATTAAAAAGTAACAACTATGGCTTTAAATTTAGCATAACATGATGCCCTGGTGAAACTGCATCGTCTACGATGCGGCAAGTCGGTAGGTGAACGAACTGTGCGACTTGCCGGCGGTGTCCAAACCGGATAGTGAGCCTACCTAGCCGAGCGACCCGGCCCGCGGTAGGGACGCCCCACGGATAATACCCGACATTGTTGTAAAATACATGCTCTAATTATTCCACTGCTAACATAGAGACAGACTTATGAATGGAAGTTACAAAGGCGCCGGCTAATCGTTCCCAGAAGGGGCCCCAGGTAGACTTGGGGTATAACCTGCTCACATGTGACTTGACTCATTTTGCAAAGTAGTACCTAGATAGATTGTATCGTGTTTCTAACTAAATTGAGGCATTGTTTCCTAAGATCCAGATCTTATTCTCTATTACATAAACTTCTACCTAAAAGTACCCAGCAGGCACCCATTTATTACGTAGGTAGTTGCAACGTGTTAAGATTAGTTCGATTTAGTTCATTGTCGTCGAAACTAAGACCGTAGAAACTAAAGAGGAAGTAAAGATTAGACATTTAGCTCAGAAGTAAGTGCCTGCCAAAAAGGACCATTGCCCGCGTAAGAAATTCAAAGGTATATAACCTAACAACTGTCTAGGTAACCTAAGTAGGTTGTTCGAAAGTGGAACAGCAGACTAGGGAACCAAAAAAAAACCTAATACACAAGTGTAAACGAAAAAAATATGCAAATGTGTACGTGTATAACGCTCACGTCACGATACCGTAGTTTCGATCAGCTGATTGTCAAACCAAGCGTCTATTATTATGAATGAATGGATTGCGATCTAAATAGGCTTGTTTCAGTTTTTACAAAGCATAATAATTGGACTTACGAGATAATAATAATACACTCATATATTTTTCACACGTTTAACAACGTGAGGTTAGCTCCGCTTGCAACCCTACATTAAATATCACTACCTCGTGATGTTTCTTATTTTTAAAGTGAATAAAAAGTAAACTTCGAGCCTTATGCGGTCTGAAATTACTGGCAGTGCAGTAACTTGCACAGAAAATGCGTGCATACATTATTAGATAGACTAATCAAGTGAAGCTCGTTAATTAAAATCCAATGAATAATTTAACAAGTCTAAATAGGTGCTAACTAAAGTCGAATAACAGTGACTGAGCAAATATAAAACTCAGGACATACATTATTTAAAACATTCTCATGTTACTTTATAAAACCGAAGAATAAACAATACTCGCGGCATCCGACACCCAAAAAGTACTTTTTATCTCCATCTTAATTTAATATCCCTGACATAAGTGCGACAAGGCCAGACTATATGAACCCGACGCTATTGAAAAAGGACAGTTAATTGTTCCACATTTTTTTACCAGCCAGCTGCTCGGAACAGCTGTTCACGCCGGTAGGTGTGATAGCACGCAACTACAACGCGTACATGTACAAAAATGACCATGTTTTTTGGTATTGGATGTGAAATTATGCTCATCCAATTAATTCCCAATACATGAGACATGTTTATCGATTTTCCTTTAGTAATTATCGGCATATATGAAAGCTAAAATCTGCTCTATTACAATTAACTTTCATAACAAGTATCATCAAAAAAAATATATGAAATTGGTTTTATTTTAATAAATGTGAACTATTAAGCATCCCAGAGCATCTGTATGAAATGTAACACGTGGATAAATCAGACAATGAAGGGATCATGAGAGAGGTACCATTTTGATTTCGTCCTCCATGTTGCGAATCTGAAAACGCGACCATTTTGCATGTCGGGTCTAAATTATTTTCTTGATGAATAGAATAAGATGCATTAAAATAATGAAGAAAATATAACGAGTTTACATAAACACATGTTGAGACAAAACACCGGCCGGTCAATCGTTAGACCTACCTTAACAAAGCTGATCGATGTTGTTGTGCCTTCTATGTCCAATAGAAGAATTTTGCATTTCTTAACAATGTCGCTGATATCATTAGTTTCATTCGCCATT
Source organism: Chrysodeixis includens (assembly GCA_941860345.1). Classification (NCBI taxonomy): domain Eukaryota; kingdom Metazoa; phylum Arthropoda; class Insecta; order Lepidoptera; family Noctuidae; genus Chrysodeixis; species Chrysodeixis includens. The sequence goes on along the minus strand of OW796108.1, from coordinate 5,948,521 downwards.
TCAAAACCGTTATTTACTTTTTCAATGGAGCACTTATATATTTTTCTGATTTATTTGACTAGAAATTCTTCCACGCAACACACTACCCCACACCGCCACAGAAAAAAGCATCGATTGAACGAGGGAAGAGCGAACGAAACGGCACACAGAACACGGAGAAAACGCGACCAGCTGACAGAGATAGCGGCGTATTGAGGTCGCTGATTGGTTGACGAGTAACAAGGACAAACTCTGATACTGTGTGAGAGAAGAAGATGTCAAACGGAAGGATATGTCTTAATTCAATGCGTCCAACATTAAAAAACTGCAAACATTACCAGACTTTCGCACACTCGTTTTTGCACGACGGGTTAAAAAATATTTTTTAATACGAATGTTGATTTGATTCGTTTACGATAGTTTCTTTGGTGGGTATCAACTGTTTTAAAATAATAACAAGTTAGTTCATATGAACAAAGTATACGGATAATTTTAATTTTTAGTCTCAACGGACGTTTAAAAAGTTCATTTCAAAGAAAACTTGAATATTGAATACCTACATTATTTGCTATTATTTGTAATACATGAATGAGAGCAGGCCATGGAACCTATTACTGAATAAAATGAAATACACAAAATCTGAGTTATTACTTTGTTTGAACACGATTAGAAAACTTCTTAACAATAATAGTTTAAAAACCTCTCTGAAACAAATAAACTTTATTACCAAAGTACAAGACGTAGATTATGATTCCCTCATAAATAATAGGTCAAGGCCATGTAGATTTCGTGCGGGAATGAACCTGAGACCACATGTGTAAGTTACCGCCATATGGCAAGAGGGTAGGGTAGCGGTAAGTAGGTGTAAAAAAAACTGTGTGTTACCCATTCAAGTGTTTTTTTTTTTACAGTCGTTAGCACGCGCCATTATAAGCGAATTTACTGTTTAATTTTAAAGGGTTAACGTGGCGATTAAAGGGTTTAATTATGACTGAGCTTCGTGCCCTTCGTGAACCTGCCCTAAAGCGAGTGCTAGTTCCTTGCGAATTATGAACTAACAGCGACATTGTTTAATACAGACTGCTTTTTCAACACCAGTGTCGTAAAACTTTCGCACCTTCTTATAAACACTAGGATAAAAAACAACGAAATAATAGAAATATAATTTATTGTCTCTTAATTAATGTTATGCTACAATTTTCTTAGTTTCTAACAAGTCACAAGATAACATTTATTTAAGCGCACTTATGGTCTATTCTTTAAAGTTTTATTATTTACAAACTTAAAAATTAACAAACAGTAAACTCTTAAAAATTACACAATTGTTCTAGATATTTTTTTTACAAAATGCTCAAGGTTTGAAAATTGGAGATCATGGTTGATGTTGTACCAAACAGTCTTCAGTCATTAAAATTATAATGAAATTTAAGTTCATTCCAAAATTACACCATAATTTCAAAATCATCGTTAGAGTAATAAATTTAGATCGTTTAAATAAAAAGATGGCAATCTATAAATTTACATGATCTAATAGACTACTTCTAAGACGTATTTGCTTCTCTTCAATTTTCATTTTCTTAACTAGTTTCGGAGTTCCCTGGTTTGCTTCAGCCTTTCGTTTTATTGTCACCTGTAAATAAGTTGTTTTGTAGTTAACAAAAGAGTAAAACTACTTAAAAAAGTTTAGAATATGTGTAATGTTTGAGTCATATCAAGTAGTGGTTTTAGTCAACTAAATAAATATTTAGTAATCGATTTGTGTAAAATGAAGCCGGATGCATTGAAAAGTAAAAAACACGAACGGAAATAAAAACACGTGAAAAGGTGCACTTATTTAGAACTGAAATGATGCTTCGAACAGCTTGCATCGGCCGTTATCGGTACATATTATAATTATTAAATTTTCAACCACTTCTCCTATAGCGGGTCTGCTGAAAGAGATTTCCTTAGAAATAAGCAGTACCCTTGTACATCTTGTATGTACATAATAAATTAACATACAATTAGATCACTTTAAAACGTCAAAACTGGTAGGTTTTACCTTTGGTTCCTTCTCTTTAGGCGTAAGAGCAGCGAAGACGAAGTTCCCCTTATGTGGCGCCAAGGAGCTTGTTTTGGGAGTGTCGTCATCAGCAGCCAGCGGTGTGGCCAGCGCGGCCAGGCGAGCCAGCGCACCGCGACCGCGCGTCAGCAACGACCCGTGGTAGTTTTGCTAAGAATTATAAACATTATGTATTAAGAAATGATTAATGAAAAGTTGTATCAATACAAAAACTGTTTTACAGCAATATTTAATCGCCTGACTACACCTTTAAATCGTAGCCAATCCAACTATTATAAACACGAAAGTTTGGAAGTATGGATGGATGTTTGTTACTCTTTCCCGATTAAATGTCTTGCCTAATTGGTAGTTAGCTAACACATAGACAACTGTTTACCCGACCGCTTAAAAGGAGGTTTTTACGCAGTCGGGTTGTGTTTTGCAGCTATTACTATATACAAATATAGGTTTTTTTTGTGGGCATTTAGTCTGACATAAGACCGATCGTTCCCTAAATATAATCTATATATATAAAACTCTTCCGTTACTGACTGACTGACTGACTGACTGACTGATCGACAACGCACAGCCGAAACTACTGGTCGTAGAAAGCTGAAATTTGGCATGTAGGTTACTTGAGATATGTAGGGGTGCACTAAGAAAGGATTTTTGGAAATTCAACCCCTAAGGGGGTAAAAAGGGGTCTTAAAGTTTCTATGAAAAATCTTATTCCTTGGGGTTATAAACTTGAAACTTGGCACAAACACGTATATGGTCAAGTAAATAAGTTTGGCATTATATTTTTTTCCAAACTACCCTCCAATCGTGATTTAGGGGGTTGCGATTAGGTGACTGATTGACTTTCGCGCAGCCATAACCGCTCGGTGTAGGAGTCTAATATTTTGAACAAAGCTTCCTTTACTGACGGGAGTGAGCATTAAAAAAAAATTTTTGGAAATTGTACCCCCAAGGGGGCGAAAAGGGGTAAAAACGTTTCTATAAAAAATGTTATTCCTTAGGTTTATAAAATTAAAAATTGGCACGAACACGTACATAGGCATGTAAATAAGTTTGGTAATGTAAGTTTTTTTCAAACTACCCTCCAATCGTGATTTCGCGGGTGTAATTTGGTGACTGATTGATTAACGCACAGCCGAAACCTCTCGGTATAGAAGTCTGATGTTTTGAACAAGGCTTCCTTTAGTAACACAATTGACCACTAAGAAGAGATTTTTGGAGTAGCAAGCGGGCGCGGAGGAGATCAACTGATACTTTTAATTTTTCTAAACGATGTTTTTGTCTCGCTTTACTTTCTGTTACATAACGTAATCGTCAAACTCCAAAACTACTTATCGTTTTCAAATTTTCACCATTAGAAAGCTACATCATCCTTGAGTAACTCAAGCTGTTTAATATAATTCAAATTGTAACAATTTTTTAGCCTATGAAAGAAAGTCCTGTCGAGATCATTAAAAAACGCCACAATCCCAAATTACACGTGGGCGAAGCCGCGAGCGGAAAGCTAGTAATATATATTATAGATCTTATCATAAAAAAAATAACTAGCTTATACACTATAATGGGTTAATGGCTGCAAATAAATAAAAGGTAAAAAAGTAAATGTGAATTACCTGGAAGATGGTGAAAGCCTTCTTCGGACTAGGTATGTCTTTTGTAGTCTTTTTCTCTTGTACTACTGGGCTTTCAGTTTTCTCTTCATTCGTCTGTTTCACTTCTTCAAGCAGCATTGACATAGACTTCGATAGGAGATTTGCTTTAATTATTGTAGTTCTGTTAACGCTGACGTTCAGACTGCTATCTGCCTCGTCTTTTTCTTGCTGTAATTAGGATAAATAAATAAGAGCAACTTTGGTTACAAAAATAATTTTAAAATCAATCCTGTTAATTTAAAAACGAAAAAAAGGCAGCACTAATATTATAAAGGCACATAATTTGGTTATGTCTAGGAGACAAAGCTAAAATGAATTTGTTATCTTTGGTTGATAATCAACTATTTATTTAATGTTTTCTCATCACTTTTGAGAATTTTTGTCAAGTAAATAATTGCCATATATGTATTCATGAATGTATATCTACCATTTGTTTTAAAAACACTTCACGCTCGTGCCTCTGCTTTCTCCATTGTTCTTCAGATTCGAATTCTTCTTCTTGTGTATCACCAAACTCGTCAACAACTGTGCCAGTGGCGTCTTCTTCCCCTGAGAAAAAAAACGATATCGATTTTTACGATTGTTTTTTAATAACCACTTGCATAATAACCTTATATTGTGTGAAGTAATTTGTAATTTGCTAATTGACAACTAATAGGTATAGTGTGCACGCAAACGCTTGAGGTGTCAATGACGGGCGTCATGGACCCTGATTTTTTTGAACCTGATTGATTCCTTTGTCCTCCTGACTACATGCCATACAACCTATTAACACTTCTTCTTTATCTTCCGACAGCATTGCTTTTTACCGAGACCCGAGGAGTCTTAAATACAAGGCAGAATAATCTCTCAATCTCTTTGATACCTGTCGAAACTAGATCCATACGTACGTGCGTCATTAAAGCCTAAAGAGTTGTTTAAATTCTCACCAACTTTAAATTAATATTTCTTAACATTCACACAACGCCATCTAGCCTAAGGTGAAACTACTAAGTGTTATGAGTACTAGACAACCGATAAAACATACTTACATTTCTAAATACATACATAATACAGATAAATTACACCCAGACACAGAACAAATGATCATGCTCATCACGCAAACATTTGTCCTAGATTAGGATCGAACCCACGACCTCCGGTATAGCAGTATGGGTCACTAACCACTAGACCAACAGGCTAGTCAACTTTCGATAGTTGGTGACTGGAGTCATCGTGTATAGGTGCAAAAATATAATCTTACATACCTGCGTTTCTCCACCGGAACTTGCGTTGTCGGTGCCCGTCGCCGAGGTCCCCGTCTTCGAACAACAGCTCTTGAATTATTCTCACTTCGCGCTTATCTTGATCTAGCACATCACGCCTGAAAATTAAATAAATGTCAAGAATAATAAGTTCTAGAACAGAAATCGAAAGTAATAAAAATAAAATACACATAACGTAAGCAAACAAGTTCACGCCTTTAAACCAATGCTTGTTCCTTCTTCTTATGAGAGCAACTTTTACCCAGTGGGTTTTCGACACGCACAATTACATAGTAATTTTTCAGTTTTTATAAAATTTCATACTATTTTATAAAAACCGAAAAAATTACTATGAAATAATAATGTGCGTGTCGAAATTACTTTGCAGCTTTTAATGTACAAACTTAACTAAACTATTGAAGTTTAAGTTACTACTTGTTTTAAGTTTGACTAGATCAAACTTAAAACGAGTAATTTAAATACATATTTGCAACACCAAGTGCCAAGGAAGAGTGTCAACTCTTGTTTTAAGAAGCAGCAAAGAATTCCAACATGTACTTACATATGTATCTGTCCTAACTCCCTCCTGAGCTTGCCCTGGTGGAAGACCTCGTCGTCTCCCGCCTCGCGCTCCATCTTATCCAGGTCCTTCTCATCCTCGTCACCAGAGCCAATCCACTCGTCTTCGCTCGTCAGTTCAGCCTCTTGCTCGAAGAAATCGTCTACCTTGCGCTTTTTCTTTGGCTTTTCGGGCTGCACTTCGATCTGGAAATGTGGATAGATTTTTTGATGGTAGTCAAATGGAAATAGTTTGAGAAGATTAGACGTTAACAAGTATGTCTGACTGTGGTTTGTTTGATTGTGTTGTTTACAATATTAATTTTGTTCTTTTAAACAAACATACTGCCTTTATTGTTTTTAACTTTGATAAAACAAATGCTTGAGGTTATTTGTATGTCACGCTTTCACGACTAAACCGATTTGGACAGCTTGAACCCTAAGAAAGAACATGGCTTACTATTTGCTGTGAGCGCAACCATCCATGCCGGCGACACTGAGGGCAAGACTATGAAACATACACTCGTTCCAAGTAAACTAACCTCATTTTCTTCAGAATCGTACTCCACTTCTCTTTCATTATCCTCTTCTGCATCAGACATAAATTCATCATCTTCTTGGTCAAATTCGTCTTCTTCATCATCTATAAATTAATAAGAAATAATTTAACACAATATACTAAAAATATTTCCACTTTAAATTAGTATGATAGTAAAATTCAGGGACAGTATGATAGCAAATTGTCAATAATCCAGGGACTTGGAATTCTGGAAAGAATAAAGGGACAGTACAAGATAAAAGAATAAAAAATCTTGTCAAAGAATTAATATTTACCTGAAATTTGTAAAGCTCTTTGCTCAGCCTTCTTCTTTTTAAGTTTCTTTTTCTTTTTTCCTTCGTTTTCTGTATTTTCATTAGTATTCTCATCATCAGAGTCAATAATCAACCTCTTTTTCATTTGACTACTTTGAGGTAGTTCTTCAGTTTTCTTTTGAGTACCTCCAGTAAAGAACCTGTTCTGCTTTGGTTTGTCAAATTCTGGGTCATGTAGTTCGTCAAGAATAGATTTTAGGAGAATTCCATCTTCTTTTACTGTCTTGCCATTATTTTCAGAGGTTTTAAGTTCTATAGTACCTAAATTATCTACTTTTGATTGAGAATTATCATCGTCATTAACAGTCTTGTTGAGTGTAACAGTTTCTTCTTGACTTTCAACGAAATCATCTAATGCAGATTCTTGGGTATCAACAATTTGACTTTCGTGAGTAGGTGATACGAACTCGTTTTCGTAAAACTTGCCGGTACAAAGAGCTAGTATATCTTCACCAAGTGGTTGCGATTGAGATGACTGGGTTATGGGAAGTTGTGAACCATCCACTATGTCTTTCAAATTCGGCTACACAAAAAAATAATGGCTAATTAGAAAATTGATTTTTTTGTTACAATATCATATACAAAGATTTTTTATTTTTATCATCAATAAAAGTCCCTTAGCATTATCAGATTTACAAGGCTCCTAAATAAAGTAACTTTGTATAGGAACTGAGCAACTAAGAAAGTACTTTGTTTTTCAACTATAATAGCTGTACAAACAAACGATACTACGGGATATTATATATTAGAAACCAAATATTCCGTACTTACATCATATGGCTGTGACATACACAAAACATTTAACTTGCTCGGAGATTTCATTTCCGTATCTACTAAAGGTGCAGTGGTAGAATCCAGTATGGAAAATGTTTGTGTGCCTAGAACATCATCGCCCACACTGTTTCGTTCTTTGTTCTTATCAGTAAGAGAACTCTCCTGGCTTGTGAACAGATCGTCGGATGCAGACATGTGTCTCTGTGCTAACTGTAATACATCATCTGAAATGCAGAAAAACATTTTAATATCAAGTGCCTGCCATTGGCCACAATAATATAATTATTTCACGACTTTCACACAGGGCCTTCTAGTCTCAAACTAGTAGAGCTTGTATTTTGAGTAATAGTCAACTGATAAACATACTTATATACTTCTAAATATATACATATTATAAATTACATCTAGTCACAAAACAAATGTGTCCTGGGTGGGAATCGAACCCATAACCTCTGGGTTTTGCAGTCAGGCCCACTAACCACTAGACCAACAATGTCAATATACAATAGTAATATTTCTATTGGAGCAACACAGCGCTTGCGTAAGCGGTTTAGTGGTTTCGGCAAAGGCAAATGGAGATTTCTTCTAGATTTTTTTTTTTTCGGTAAATGCGGGGGAATATCATGTACCTCTTCAGGGGAGGAAATGGGTAGTGTCAGACTCTTACTGACTAAACATGAACGGCTGTGCAACGTCTCCCGCGTTTGGTCGGTGCGCGGCAATGCGTTGCAATTTATCACACACCATTTATAAAGTGAGACTGCAGCAGCCATTGGGTAACTACAACAGTCTTACTCTTGTGATGGTAAGCTCTCGGGAGTTTATATAAGGGTAATAAAGTAATGTTACATCATACCTTGTGAAGCACTTGGAATATCATTATTAACTGCAGCACTATCTACATTATTATCTATTTCTTTATCTTCTGCAGTAGTTTTAGTTTCATCATCTTTCACCTCTTCATCATCAGAATCCTCAAAGGCTTTAAGTATTCTACCTTTCTTAGGTTTTGCTGTTTCTTCCTCAGATTCAGATGATTCATCACTTGAATCTTCATCGTCATCGCCTTCTTCATCTATTTCGCCATCAGCTTCATTAACAACCTCGGCGGTTTCGACCTCATCACCATCGTCAGATTCCTCTGCTTCCTCATCAAGCATTGGATTATGTTTTCTCGGTTTATCTTTGAGTTCTATATCATTTTCTTCCAATTCTTCTTCACTTTCAGAACTACTTGATTCTTCATTTTCTACATTTTCTTCAGCGTCTTCGATATCTTTTTCGGGCTTTTCGAAACTTTCGTCAGCGTCAGCAACATCTAGAATGGATTCCATTTCTTTGTGCAGTTGTTTTTCTTCTTCAAGACGTTTTGCCCACTCGAGGGATCGCTGCTCAGCTATTTGTTCTTCTAATTCTTGTTTCAGTTTTAAATGCTGTACACCTGGCTTCATTCTGAAATAAGTCACAATTTGGAGAAATTAGCAAAGCATTTTAATTGTAATTATGTCAAATCAATAATATATTAACTAATTTACTAGTACTTACTTTTTCTCCTTATCTCTTTCAAGTTCTTCTGGAGTCTTCAGTTTAGAAAAGTATGTGAATCTTTCTTTCAACAGTTCAACACCAGATAACTTTTTAGGTAAGATCGCACCACCATCTAAATCTATAACCATGCCAGGGGCACCCATGATTTTAGGCTTAGCATTTAAACCCTTTGAAGTTATGGTAGTATCCTCATCTGGAATAAACAAATACTTAATTAATTAAACTTCTTGTTCAGTCAGTCAAAAATGGATACTTGATATTTTAAGTTTACAATTTACCTTTCATTATTTCTGCATTTTCAATTATTCTATCAATGTCTTCCATATTTATTTCGTCATCAGAAAACAGATCCTCTTGAATATCTGTTTCATCAGTCTCCATCTTTTCAGAACTCTCATTAATAGCTTCAACTGGCTTTTCCATACCCTGTTCTTCAGTATTATTTTCACTATAATGTAAGGATATTAATTGACTTTCTGGCTCAGAATTTACTTTAGTAATATTTTCTATATTAATTTCTGTTATTTCATTATTTTTACTGGTTATTGTTTCATCACTATTTTCAGGTACGACTTGTTCAATCTCTTTCAATATAGGGTCAGCTTGATCTTTTGTTGCATCTTCTTCTAATGAATCATTGTAAACTAACTTCAAATCAGAATCATCCTTTTCCTCTTCCTCAATTTGCTTTTCAGGGTCAAGAATAGAAGCTTCAGTAAAATTTTCACTATTGTCATCAATCTTTGTCATTTTAGTGTCTGGAAAGTCTGTTTCAAGTTCTTTATTTAGACTTTTATTTTCAGTATTATCTTTGTTAGTAAGTGTTGGAGCTGCATCATAAGCTTCATTTAAATTATTTGCCTCATTTGTTGATGTTACTATATTGTCAAATGCTGTATCACTTTCAAAACATTCATTGCTATCACTTGGTTTTTCTATGTTACTTTCAATATTGGCAGATTCAGTCTCTGGCTGGGTTTCACATTTTTCATCATTATCAGCAGTTTCTTCATCAGATTCACTTTTACATAGTTCCATCATTTCTTTCTGCCTCTCCTCCAATTGCTGCCTGTAATAAAAGTACCAGTACCAGTTAACAGTTAGTCTACTGGGTTAACTTGAAGATTGTAATGTAATCTATATACATTTAAAATAAGTACAACAATACTAAAGTAATAATCATCCAAGTAAAATAAGATCCTTGGTTGGGTCCTTACATCATAAAAAAATACTGGTACGAAAAAGAGTTTTTACTTTATCAACACATCCAAAAGCACTTGATGATCCCTCTTTTAAAGTATTTTATTTATGTAAACACACCATATATAATAATACTTACGCATATTGTTTTAATTGATCTCCATTCATTTTAATAGGTAACGCTTTTCCGTCTGCTGTTAGGGCAGGCTTTCTTCTAGCCATGATATCTTTAAGAGACAATGCTTTTGGTCTATGGTATGGCAAAGACACAGCTTTCTCCCTTAACATGCGGTTAGATTCACTTTTGATAAGCTGCATGTTTTCCATAGCCTGTTTTGCAGACATCTGAAAATATAACAATAAGAATGAAATAGCGAATGCTATGTCCTCCTTTAATTAAGGAAGCACAACCCAAATGAATACCATTTTATTTTGTCTAATAATGTATCTTGTGTATTTTTTATAGGAGATCCTTAATATAAATAAATAACAGTATTTATAAGTTTTTATAGTAAACTAATATTGTAATCTAAAACACAGTATTTCAAAAGGAAAATGGAACAATATGTCTGTTAGATTTAAACATTTGGTATAGGGATAACTTAAACTCCAAGAAAGGATATACACTAAATTTTAGGGCAATAACCAAAACAACAATCAGCTAAAAACAGACATTGGTCATCGGAAAAATTGATCAATTTGCCTCTTAGGTTTAAAAAGGTAAACTGATAAAAAAAAATGCATATTGAAAATGGTTTGAACTGCAAGAAAGGATATAGGTTATATTATGCCACAATAATGGGCCTAATGCAGGAGAAGCACTAGTTTCTAATTAATGGTACTTAATACTTACTCTCTGAGGTTTTGCTTCAATCAATTTAGTTGCTTTTGGCTGTTTCTTTGATTTTTGTTTAAGTTTGTGCAATTTATTTGTGGTATCCTCCTCATCTGATGTATCTGGATCACATATTGAAGACATTGAGGCCATGCTTTTCTTTATTTTCTAAATAAAAAAATATATATGCATTAGTTAACAGGTAATCAATTGTATGCTTATGCACTGCTTGTTCATTACAATATTTTTAGTCTGTTAAAAAAAGAAAATTGGTTTACAGTTACAATGAAGACCAGTAAACTATTAGGTAATTTACCTGTTTGATTTTGGATATAGAAGACATTTCATTATCTGATTCATCTGCAGCTCCACTGGGGCTATCATCTGATGATTGTTTGTCAACATCCTTCTGTTGCTTGTCTCTTGAATTGAGAAGACCTTTGAACTTATCTTTTAATTTGTTCCTTTTGTTTTTCATCCTCATTTGTTGCTCCTCATTTTTCACACTCTCAGTGACGTCGGAATCCGAACTACTTCCACCAATGCGAATTCTCGACTTTTTAAGAAGAGATTTTGACGGTATGGTGCTGCGTTCTATGTCACTGCTGCTGGAGTCTGATTGATTATCCTGAACCTGGTTTTCATTGTTTTGTACATTCTCTTTATCAGTATCACTATCGGAAAAACGTTGAACTCGTTTTTTGACCACTTGGGTAGGAGCACTGTTATCATCGCTAGAATCATCACTAGGTAAATCTTTCAAGCCTTCGTCAGTAGCCATGCTGTTAGACGTAGGGTCTGCCAACATTTTTAAATCACAAAACGTAATTGACTACGGTGATTAGTATGAACCAATAAATAACACTTGGTTGCTTTACCACTTATAAATCATGTCATGACTTTAATAACCTTTTACGATGTATTCCCATTCATACTACCACTATTTTACTATGTTTCTTCAAAAAAAGATATTAGAAAAATCTTATTTATACATAACAATATAAACATATAAATAAAAAGGCAAGACCCGTCCACAAGTAAACGTCTTCGCGCCAAAACAGACCCAATTATTTGGCAATTATGACGTTTCAGACATATTGGCATTCGTTCGAAAATGCTTGTGATTATTGTATTGTGGAGCTGTGGTAGAGAGAAAGAAATAGATAATATATTTTTTATTGCCCGTTAACTTTAATATCTCATTGGAGGCTTGTTATATTAAACGGTTTTATTTAGCTCACCCCGTTTGTTTTTATTATCCTAGGTTTGTGGTTATAACAATCAAATAGGATTACTTGGCAACGAATGATGATTTTAGCATAATTCAATAGGCGTGTCCACACAGAGCGAGCAGCCTCGCGAGGCATTTGCCGCGCGAGGAAACTGTCCCCGAACGAGCGCGGCAGCCTCGGTATCATCGCGAGGCTGCTGGCTCGCAAGCCCGAGCCATTTGTTCGTTCGTTCAGTTGAGAGTTAAGACATCATGGCACCACACGTACGTGTTGCGGTGGCAGCTGTTGCTTTTATACTTATAAATAGGATTATAAAAAAGAGAAGACAAAAAAAACTTAAAAGAAGACAATATTGGATCCATTAATATTCATCTCGCGGCTAATATTTAACCAGGCATTTTCTCTAAGCCCTCTATTTGTATAATTAGGATTACTTGCATTCCATAGCCAGGTGTTTACACCATAGAGAGATATTAATTTCAAACACTGATTTTTATCCATAATTATTAAGCTCGAGCGAGGCACGAAACAAAATACACGTGCGTCCAGACTGCGCGCGGCAAACGACTGAGGCGCCTTTGAGCAAAACAAAAAGCCCACACTCGGTTGCTCGGCCGCTCGGTCGCTCGCCCGCGGCGGTACACGCGATTTCCTCGGCCGAGGCACGTCTACATAGACCGAGCAGCCTCGCGCGGCAAATGCCTCGCGAGGCTGCTCGCTCTACGTAGACCCGCCTAATCAAAATCGGCCGAGCGCGAGTATCATCCCACCCTGACAGCTGTAATGTTAACGTGAAATTTAATTTAATGCTATATGTCAGTAATATATAAGCATAATATCATACTTAAATAAACTTTCAACTAACTTTCAGGCTTTATTTTTAAATACAACGAATTACGTTATCAATAAGTTCACAATTTTATAAATATATTAGTCTCACAATCAACGTAAAAATATAATTCAATTAAAAGTTATACGAAACACTCAATCTCAAACCACTTTTACAATTCTGAAGGAATGTGTGAATAATCGGGAGGAGAATCTTTTGGTCTTGGTAATTCACAAATTACAGCTTCAGCCGTAGTTAGAAGTGAAGCTACCCCGCTTGCGTCAGTTAAAGCCCTTCGTACGACTTTAGTAGGATCTATGATGCCTCTGTCAATCATATTAACGTATTCATTATTCAAAGCATCGTATCCATATTCCGGTCCCATATCTTCTACTTTAGAAACTACAACAGAGCCGTCAAATCCAGCATTAGAAGCAATTGTAATACAAGGTGTTCGAAGAGCTTTCTTAACAATAGTAATACCAATCGCTTGGTCATTATTTGAAGGTTTTAGGTCGTCTAAGGCTGGTATACAACGAAGAAGGGCAGATCCACCACCAGGAACAATACCTTCTTCAACTGCAGCTCGAGTAGCGTTTAAAGCATCATTAACCCTATCTTTCTTTTCGTTGACTTCTACCTCACTACAGCCTCCAATTAGCAATACCGCAACGCCAGACTGCAATCTTCCTAAGCGTTCAATTAGTCTGTCACGTTCAAAATTGCTATCAGCGTCTTCTAGTTCCTCTTTTATTTGATCTATACGATGTTCTACTTCTACGGGATCACCTTTGCCTTTAAGTAATAAAGTTGAATCTTTCGTAATGATTACCTCGCCGACTTGACCAAGGCTTTCTGCTTGGCAATCTTCTAGTCTTATTAAATTAGTGTCATCTTCAAAAACTACTCCTCCGGTCGCAGCGGCCATATCCATCAGTGAATTCTTCCTATGATCACCGAACCCAGGAGCTTTAACCGCAACTACAGGTAGTCCAATTTTTAATTTATTTACTACCAAAACTGATAACGGTTCCCCATCAAAGTCTTCGGCTATTATTATTAGAGGTTTCTTTTGTGTGTTTGCTATTTCCAAAGCTGGTACTACTTGAGAGGCATTAAATATCTTTTTTTCAGAATATAGGACATACGCATCATTATACTCAACCTTTGGCCCTTTGGTAGAGTTAATGAAGTATGGTGAAACATAACCACGGTCAAATTTCATGCCTTCTATTATCTGGAGCTCATCATTTAATGTTTTACCATCTTTAACAGTTATAACACCATTTTTCCCGACTCTGTTCATTGCTGCAGCGATTAACTTCCCAACAGACCTATCGCCATTAGCAGATATTGTAGCTACTTGTTCAATTTCTTCAGATGTACTTACGGCTTTGGACATCTTTTTAAGAGACTCTTGAACTGTTTCTACAGCCATCATGACGCCTTTCCTTATTTCAATGGGGTTCGCTCCTTTAGAAATATTTTCAAAACCTTCTTTTGCAATGGCTCTAGCTAAGACCGTAGCTGTAGTTGTTCCATCGCCAGCTTCTTCATTGGTTTTGTTTGCAACATTTTGTACTAGTTTAGCACCAACGTTCTGGAACTTGTCCTTAAGTTCTATTCCTTTAGCAACAGTAACACCATCTTTAGTTATTTTCGGCGGCCCTATTGTTTGCTCTAAAATAACATTTCGTCCTTTGGGGCCCATGGTGACAGCGACGGCGTCAGCTAAGATATCAACTCCTTGTAACATTAGAGATCTTACATCGGGACCGAATCTCACTTCTTTTGCATAAAAACGATATGAATGTAAAGTCGTCTTCATGTATTTGAACTTTTGCGGTAAGCGATGCATTTTTAATTCTTATTTTTAATGTCGCCTAATACACGTCTCTCAAAGTGACATGAACACTATAGAAATAAAATAAGAGCGACTGATATTGCGCGTGATGTTTAAATATGGAAATAAATTGAAATATGAATACTTTTTTTTTCTTTTACGTCTTTATGTCCGTGTCCACTCATCGATATAAGCCTTTTTGGTGTGTTCTGAGTTTATATTCACGAAATTCTTAAAGCATGCAAATACTGTTCGCGTTGCTAATGCGTTGAAACAACCTATCACAAGAAATAGACGGTTTTAAAAACGTTTCGTATTTACTGATTTATTTTTTACAAGGCAGTATAATAATGCTATTCTCGTTTGTATAAAAACTAAAGCATTCGTAATATTATCTGTAAAAGTTTAATTTGATAATAATCAAGTGAAATTAAACAGTGACTGGTTTATAGTCCAACAAATCTAAGAAGTACCGTTTGACAGTTATGACAAATAGGATAATAGGGTTGGGAGTAAAAAAATCGATTACTATAATATCCGATTTTTATGAGATCGATTACTATAATAGCCGAATTTTAAGAGATCAATTGTCATTTTGATATAAAAGTTATGTTTAGGATATTTTATTTATACACTACTAGTACTAGAATCGTCATCGTCTTCGTCATCATCGTCATTTAAATTAATGACTAGTTGATTATCTATGAAATTATCAAAGTGTACGTCTCTGTCGAAGTCGTTATTTATTTTAGGGTACCTATGTATTAAGTGCATAATGCGGTCGCGCAGTAACGTGTCGTCAATTGATAATTTGAAAGTAATACATTCGATTTTTCGTATATGTAATCGATTTTTTCGCATACAAGTGTATCTGAAGAGTCACAACACTACAATCAGTGACCTAACTACGTGACTTTGCAATGAGGTCAAAAATAGAACTATAGTGCGCGCACGATAAGTCTGCGCGCGACTGATGGCGTACTTAATGTTGCCAGTCCAACTAATATTTTTTTTCCCTTAATTAAGGTAAATATTCTGGCTCCTACTTTGGCTCCGGGAGTCACAATCATTTAAGATAAAGCTGTTGCTATATTACCCTCATGTATTATTTGGGTGACGGTACGTTTCGAAACGCCTAAAACAAAAATAAAATAATTATATTACGACGTGTTAACTGGAACCAAAGTGTATAATAAAAATATTGTAATGGTATCCCTAAAACTTACCTGTCAAATAAGCAACGCGGGAAACGGTACCGTAGGCCCGTTATTATCCCGTTCTTCTTTACAAGCACGTTTGACATTCAAGATTATATCTCGACCAGCACTTTTAATCACTTTCGGCATAATGAAAACGATTATTTACTGTAAAAACGTATAAAAACTCTCTCTCTTGACACCTGACATAAACGACCAGATGGCGGCCAATGATTAGTTCCAATTTTGGCCGCGCGCAGACTTATCTT
This sequence comes from Chrysodeixis includens, assembly GCA_941860345.1. NCBI lineage: Eukaryota > Metazoa > Arthropoda > Insecta > Lepidoptera > Noctuidae > Chrysodeixis > Chrysodeixis includens. Next base: position 5,932,430 of record OW796108.1, on the reverse strand, counting down.
GCGCGCACTCTATTAGAAATTATTTACTATGTAAATATGTGTTATTTTGCTTTGTTTGAAAGTTTTCAATTAAATTAGGATATTAAAAATTGTAAATTTTTAGATACAATAATAAAATCTTTCTAAATTCATGGTTTTATGACAAAGGTTGTCGAAACTGAGTACTGTACGCATGAACAAAGTTGTTTCGGTTTGAAAATGATGAAACGTCAAACGGTACTTCTTAGATTTGTTGGACTATAGATTTTTGTTGTTATAAAATATTTTGTTTTGGCAACCCAAAAGTAAAAGAAGGTTTGTTTTTTTTTTTACTTTACTTTGTGACTGTCAGTCCATATTGTGATTTTAAATTTAACGGTTATCAGCCGTATGTCATTTAGGTTTTTAGAATAAAATTGTAAATTTATAACATGAATTCATCAAATAGTCCTATAATGGTAAATCTAGAAATTGGTGATCAGTTGACTTCTATATCGTGCGGTCATGTAATGGTGGAACTAATCAAGTTTATTGCGTATCAAAGACTACAAATACCTTACTCTTATCAGTGGTTAAAACAAGTCGTTACTAAGAAAAAACAGTGTGAAGAAGAGCCATTGAAAGAGAGTTTTCAATCTGAAAGACACTTTCGTGCTGCTTCTACTGCATTAGAAAACTTAGACTTTATTTTGAAGGTAATATTTACTTGAATTTGATTTTTGGATGTTTGTTATTCTTTTACGCTATCACCAGTTTGAATTCGTGACTCTTTCTTTGCTTTCATTATCGAACTGTGTATCATCACGTTTTGAAACGGTACCTTCTTGATACCAGGTTCCAAATAACTTGCCTCAAATTATGCTGTTCTACTCAAATGTTTTTAAGTTCTGTTAAATTACCTGCAACTTAACCCAGTGCGCATAATAGTTACCCCAGTTTACTATTTTATAGTAACTAAGTAAATAATTACTTAATTGAAATAAGTGTATACTTTTTCTTAGTTAATTAATTTAGTAAGATTATAATAATGTGTGGCATTTCTTACAGAGTGTTCAAAAAGAGATAAGTGGTCCATCCATTCCTGAAGAAGTATGCATAGCCTTGGGAGCTACTCCAGTGACTTGTAAGGAGGTCTATAGGGTACTTCTGCCTGTGGTGTGCCATAAACCACAGTGCCACTCCACTATTATAGCTAATGACCAGAAAATACAGAGAAATGTGTTTAGGTAACATTATTTCATCATATTTCACAACCTAATAGTTTTTATAATTCTTCAGAATGTTTGGAGTTCTTTAACTATTCACATTATTATTTTGATGATAACTAAAGTGTCTCCTTTCTTTTCAGGACTTTAGTGACGTCAGAAAAATTAAGCCAAGTATTTTTCAACCAACTGTCACCCACAAATTTGTATGTCTTCATAAAGAAAAAGTTGTTGAACAATCAAGACAACATATTGGACAATGATAACTTTGTGTTTTCAAGCGGTTGCAGAATACCAAGGAGTTGCAAAATCATTGTTATAGACCTAAGAACAAAAACGTTCGACAACATTGCTTGTTGCAATGATTTTACTATATTTGGAGAAGTTATTAGCCAGAATCTAGAAAACTTGTCTTTGGAGGAGTCTAGTGAAAGCATAGACAAGTACAATGAGATAGAGTCCTCGGAGGATGTCCGGTGGTACCAATCTTCGTACATTATGAAAGGTTTTAAAGACTGTGTAGTCAATGGTAGTTCTATTACGAACTCCTGGCTAAACTCTTGACTGAATACAAAGTTAATGTAGCTCAATTTATATGATAATTGTTAAAACTAATTTTGTTTGCAACATATGTTTATCGACTGACAATAGTTATGATTATTTGTTTTAAGTTGATTTCTTTTTACAGAATGAAATATAGGTTAAGAATAAATTAGTTAAATTTATTTTATATTACATAGTACTTAAATAATCATTTTTATTTGAATTGTCCTCTAAGACATAGCTTCAATTTTTAATTGTGCCATACAATGACTTCATCATTAATTAATTATGTTAATGTTCTCTATGTTATTTCATATTATTTAACAATAAAATATGTTGTAAAATATGTTTTTTCTTTACAGTCTTTTAGTTAATTTATTAGTGGTAACTGTCAATATGGACCAGACTAGTTTTAATTGGTTTAGTACACCATTAACATCCAATATAATTATAACATTATTCCATAATTAAAAATATTAACATTTTGATAACAAGTCAATATTTTTTTATCTTAAATAATAGGTAGTGACATAAAGTGCTATAATTTTATGTACTGAACTTCTGCTTTACCACCATCACTGAAAATAGTCCGTTGTTTGTAAGCAACACACACTTTATTTAGATTTTGAACATCAGTTCTTGTTGTGCAGTTCTGCCAACTTATACAATTCCTTACAGCATTATTAAATTCTACAATTAAATTATTCCTACCACCGTTGGGTCCTATCACATAGTCACATTTTATTGATTTCTTTATCATGTCATTTAGGCAACATTCAAGTAATTCATAATATTCTAGCCAGTAATTGTCTGGCAGTTGTCTTAACTTGATGCCAAGGGCTTCTGTGAGGATGCCAGTCACGAAAATGTCATCTATCCAGAAGTATGGGTGGTATATAGCTTCATCAGACACTGTGGCTGCTACTCCAGGTGTTGTAATGTAGTACCAGCCAGAGAGGTAAGGGGGATACTCAGTTCTGGAGTACTCATGCCAAGTAACATACCACTTGTTTTCTCTACTCCTTTTTGGCTCTGTATTATTCAACATGTAACCCATGAAGAAGTTGGAAGTGTGGTCTAATGTTTTCAATAGTTCATAAGTCTTTTCCAAGTTGAATACTGTATCATCATCTACTTTAAGTATAAATTTGGTTTTATCGCAGTTGATTGAGGCCCACTGCAAGCCCATAAGGTGCTTGTAAGTTAGGTTTCTATAGTTTTCAGTGAATGTTCCTTGTAGAATATCACCAAATTCATTGCTTTCATCTTTGATAGCAGACTGAGTAATAAATCTGAAAGATAATAATAAAATTCTTATAATACCTATTGGCTATAAGAGGTACAAAATTTATGAAAAAATATTTTTAGTTACAGATTTTCCATTCATAGTAAGAATAATTAAAAAAAATTGTTAATTCTGACTAAATACATTTATAGAACTATAACTTACTTTTCCGTCTCAGGTATTTGTGCCAGTAGGAATACTCGACTTGCATTCATTTGTCTCAACATGTCAGACGGCATGGCCCTTCTGTGAGCACTCCTTAACTCCACGTGACCCACATAAGAGGTCACTATTATAACTAAGAATAGTTGACCTGTAACAAGAAATAACAAAATTTTTGATTAAAATATGTTCAATTGACCATAATCATAATCTCCAAAGTTAATTTTATTATGTGCTAAATTATCAGGAACACGAGTATTCTAATTTTAAAATTTTAGATGTCTATTCTTACTCAGTAATTTTTTAAATTTTTGAATAATAAAAAATAATCTATGATTAACGATATGAAATGTGATTACTTTTACATGAGAAGTTAGAGGGTTTAATCTGGACATCCTTAATAATATAATTTTTCCTCTTAAGAAAAACAAGTGTGTTATTAAATTCGTCATTTGAATTCCAATAAATCCAGCTGGTTAAAGCTATTACTAAAAGGATAGCTAAGTAAACAAACTTTCTCTGCATTTTAAATGATTTTACGACTAGAAATCTATACAGTTTTAAATGTATTGTTGTTATAACGACATAGTAAACAAATTTAATTATATAGTTTAAAAAACGAAGTATAAGTTCTTGGCGATAATTCTAAAAACTTTTTTACGAGTGACACTGACAATCTTAAAGTTTAGATTTGACATGGAGTTTTGTTTACTACAGATAAACAATCTCGTTGTCAAGGTAATAGGTATTTTTAGACCGATTCATGATCAATGATCAAGACAAGAATGATTTCTTTTAATACTGTAGTTGCGTCTCATGTTTTTAGTCTAGCTTTAATTATCAAACATTTCGGTAACAGATTATCCTTTAGGTACGTTTCTGTTCGAAGCAATTTTTTGTTGCTGAAATAAATATTAAAAAAATCCCTAGAATGGGTGAGATTAGATTAGAATGTGCAAAGTTTTTTATAGAAAAAATTGAATTAATTTTAGGGGTACTTACTTGTATGTATATTTAAATTAATTGTTTATTCGTATATAATTTTGTGACATCAGCACTGTAAAACCATATGCAACTCAACAGAAAATGAAAGAACCCTCCTCTGTTCACAAGACAGTTACAGTTACCGTGAAAATAAAAAATAATTTGCCTAAAAACAATTCATTAATGGAATTAATTAGCTACCTACTTATCTTAATCCTACTAGTTATATTTATGCTTAATGAAATTTTTATCTGTTTTGCAGCCTTTAATCGACCGAAAATCTAAAGGAAAAACATAAAAAATCTATGATTAAGGCGGTTCGTTATTACCTTCGTACCTATCTTATTAAGTCCATTACTTTAATTACTTGCTGCATAATATCGATGTCATCAATCTTCTTAATTTCTTTTACGTCACCAACGTCTTTTAAATTTCAATAATTGTATTTTTTTAACCTATCTACTAGGTACACTCAGGTACCTACATGTTTTTACGGTTCTAAAAACATACATACACTCTTACTTACTAACATGTAAAAATATTCACATAACTAGTTCGTTGAAATACTTAAATGCACTCGGCATATAATTAGGTAACAATTTTATGACCCATTAATTATGATCTTAAAATATTTCACACCACTTTTTCATGCGGCATTGTTCTAACAAAACCAGTTGAACAGATGATGTCGTTTAGATTTCTGATACTACAGATGATTATAATACTCGGCGGCTTATTGTGAGACAGCGAACAAACTACCTACTGTCATTTTTATCATTAATTATGAGTTGTTATCAAGAGCCCGCCTACAAGCGCAGGAGCGCAGGAAGCTCAGTCGACTGATCGTTGATCAGACAGCGTCGCGTGCGCAACATACCGTGCGACAACCGATCGAAACATTAACCGCAAGACAAAAATATTATTTTAAATTAAATTAAAATGAGTTTAATTATGGATGCAACGGAGGTCGCGGCCGAGGCGCTGACGGCGAAAATTGTAACGATGGTGTGCCTCTTCGCGATATCCATGATTGTGGGATGTCTGCCCATGCTGATATCCTTAAAGTACGACTGGTTCAAGCCAAGTGACTCCGACCTCCGCTCCACCAACCAGCTGGTGATGGGCCTGCTGGCCTTCGGAGGAGGAGTACTTTTCGCCACCACCTTCATGCACTTACTACCCGAAGTTGACGAAAACATTGAGCTATTGCAAGGTTAGTTTACATAATTTATGTTTATTGCAAGTATGAAATTGTAAAGTGGCTATTGCACGGTTTAATTTACCATGCTTACCTACTTATTGGTGTGTTGTTAAATTTTATTTGCTTAGGTGCATTCAGAAACGAGAATTCTTTGAATACGAATGCATGTGTTTCATCTGCGGTATCTGTATTGAGTCAGCTGGGCCACTTAAATATGAAAAGATTATAAATTTCGTATTTTACAATATCTTCTTAAAAATAATTTAATTTTGCTTGTCCCACTTCCGTCATACTATAGTTTGCCCTCTGAAAGAAGTCGTGGTCTCACGACCTCTTTAGATATTAATGACAACTAAAATAAATATTATCATCGCAATAATGATTCGTGTAACAGTCGTATGTAAACTAATCTTTTTGTTCACATTCGTATTTTTATTGTTCACATGTTCATGGGAACAATACGAGAACAATCACAAGTATTTAATTGATTATTATCTTATAGTAGAAAAAAAACAGTACCTAACTGGAAGGAAATTCCTCTTCTCATTCACAAAAATATCGAGTAGAGATTCCCGCGTTTCTTTTTTTTTAATAATTTTGCCTCCAGTAAAATAAAAACAAAAGCAGATTTTTTTCATAAGCAACGACTGTTTTTTTTGTTTTAAATTTTTGTCATTCAGTCATTTTAGAATCTATACTATTTTGTAGAAAGCTAATTTGAGTGGGTGGCTAGGTACAATACCTTCGGTTTTCCGATGTTATATTTGGGTCAGAAACATGAATGGCAATTGTTAGAAAGCAGCGCTTGAGTTGCATTTACGTGGGCTTTATAAAAGTAGGCGTCTTTAAATGTCATTCCTAAATTAAAAGAAGAGGAGCACAAAACGATGTTTCCAAGTTATTATTTTGTTGTTGACCAAGCCGACAGTGTTTTGTACATTGAGTCTTAGACTCGAAATAAGTAGGAACCAGCTTTGTCGACATTGGAAGCCTAGCTTACCAGGAGTGAGACCCGCTATATGTCTAGGTTTTGGTCTGTAATTCTTCCAGAGCAATTTTAATAAGTGGGCCCCTGGGTCATGCCCTTGATCAAATTTTAAGCAAATCTAAAATCAAAAACTCTCGTTTTTGCCGATTAACGGCACAGTGGCATTTCACTACACACTTGAAAGTTTACAAACAGTTTCAATAAAATAAAAGTCCTTTTAATTTGAAAATTAAGTTAAACTAAAAAGGGTACTTAGGGTAGGTACTTAGATATGTTTTATAGAGAAAGGGATTTACACAATTCTCATTAGTCAATAAACTGGTTATTGATAATATCCGGCTTAATCTCGAGTTCGATGCCAGTAATAAAACCAATGTAGGTACCTAGGACCTATAGCTAACAAGTAATGTCGTTTTCACACTAATGTGCTAATGTGGCTTTATTAGGTATTTAGCTTGGCCATATATTTACAATAACTAGGATGTTTATGACATATTTTGTCAGTTATATTCCATATGATTTATGGTCTCTATGTTTGAAATTTTAATTCTTGGGCAACTTAGGGAACAAATCAAAAGTCATATGTTTAAATTACTCTACAAAGTTTCTGTTCTCACTAACCGTTTCCTGTGCTCTTGCTCCGGAGAAGAAATGGCGCTTCTGCTTATAATGAATAAGTGTTAATTACATAGCCAACAGTTACATGATTTTCCGGTGTATAAAATAAACTGTAAAATTTAATCGATATCCGCTTACATTATTATTTTGCGACTTGTCACAAGCAAAATCCTGTATCATGTACGAATATGGGTACTTACCACCTACTTACGTAGGCATTATTTCTAGAAAGAAGATGCATAGGTTATAACTTAAAATTAATCTAAGAAATATGTTTTCACGCTATGCCACTTTCATCGATTTTCAAAAACTTTTTACGGGTCAATCATTATTTGAAAATTACTATACCTACTCCTTAATCATACAAGGTCATATCTATTTATAATTTAAATCGAACAAAGCTTAGATTTTTCTACTATTCTAGTCTGTTATGCAATCCTATTAGATAATACTATCGCACGCATAATTGTCTTATAATTGCGTGCTTAACTTTCTAAAGTTACGGTGCCAGCTGCCAACTGCCAGATATAAAAGTTTGAATAAAGAACCTAATGGATCTTACTGGTGAAAGGTCGCGTTCGGTCGAACACATTGTCAGAATGTTAGTCATAATAGTTTAAATATTATCTGTGGTTACGACAGTTGTAAATGCTTTGGGCGACGCGACATAGCTATTGACGATAAGGTGCTTAATAGACAAACCTTTTTGTATAGAAACGCGACTCGATTTAGGTTTACTGAAGCTTCGAGTGTTTCTGTGAAGCAGCACTCGTCGAGAAAGAGCTTCAATTGTTTTAGTAACCTATCCAATATCCATATACTTACTAAATTTCATAGAAATCCCTTCCGATCCAAATTTTTTTTTCACACGGGTGCTTAGTTATATCATAGGTACTATGAGTTATAACTAAGTAGTAGTTATAGAATTTTGGTAATTCTTAATTGCATTCCATTTAATCAGATTAACGATGACGTTATTATCGTGAATTTAAAATATTTATTAACAAATTAATGAAAGGTATTGATCAGGACGATAATTACATACATAGATATCTAAGTCTGAAGATTTTGAACTGATAAGTAAATTGCGTTTGCTCCTCTTTAGGCGATAAGCATTGCAGTATTTTCATTGAATATTTTTACATCTGGCAAAAGAGAAAAGACAAGTATTGAAAAAAAGCTAGTAAAACCATTTCCTTATCATACTTAATTATTGTCACTTCCCGCTGTCTGTCTGTCCTTATGTATGATGAGGTCTTTAACACGTCGCAAATGATTTTGATGCGATTTCTTTTTATAAATAGGATGTGTCCAGAGGAAAGTTTATGTGCATCATCAGTATTGCATCCGTTTAGACCTACCCCAGACAAGCGACTCGCTCGTTTGACCATATTAAAATAAACCAAATTTACCAATATTTAAGATATGGTACAAAAATGAGGCTGAAATTTTACCTACTTTTCTTAATAGCTACAAATTTTATTCACATTTACTACCCAATCAAATAATACACGATGTCCTTGACAGTTTGATCATTTCACGGCTATGTGCGTATGTACTAATCATTGTATGACCCTCCACTCACTCTCTCAGTGATGGGTGGACAGGCGGCAGCCATGAGCGACACCAAAGGTCACTGCTCATAACATTTGTACCTTACGTCACATACAACGTGTTTGTATGTATGTACGTATAAGGTCAATTATGACTGCACCGTGAGAAAATCGAATCAGATAGGTAGATGGTGAAGTATTGGCGATGGGAAAAGCTTTTGGGAATTTAAGAAAGAGATTTGTAGAGAGTAGGACTGGACTGTTACTGTGTAATTAAAGCTTTTATTAAATTATGAGCCAGCCAGAGTAGCGCAGTGCATGCGCGAGCGATCCTCTGACTCAAGATTAGGCATTAGAAGGTGTCTGGGTCATTGTTAAATAATAGGATTCCACTCCGTGCAAGTCGCCGTTTAAGTCATTATAATAATATTTAGTTACACCTGTGGATGAAGCTAAAGTGGTATGCCAGGATCGTAGCAAATGGAAAGATGTGATCTCTGCCTACCCCCAAGGGAAAGAGGCGTGACGTTTATGTATGTATGTACCTCGGAAACCAAAAAAAAAGATTAGATTGTAAGCATGTCCAACCAAAATAGACATTTAAAGCTACATCAATAATTTGTAAAAAAAAATACAGACTCTCAGGAATACCCAAAATAGACACAGAACCGACGTCTCATTTCCATTACTTAACGATATTGTACTTAATCATTCAACTCCAATAAGGTAATAAATATACGCGAATGTTTTGCATTCAATAATGAACTAATTGTATTTCGTAATCTGACAAATACGTCATACTTAGCTCAATGAAATCGGTTATCGACCGTTGATTGACTAGATACTAATTGTTATATCTAGAATCACGCGTTTTAATCCCTTTTAGCTGTCTAGACTGAGATTGCTCGAAGAGAAAATGTGCCTTGTTAAATTTATGTAAATTCCAGGCAAAAATACAGGGCCTGATGGAGGTAGTATAGGAAGTCCTGTAGATAGGAGGAGAGGGATTCTATCTTTTCGTGGAGTCTTTTTTTACATGAAAACGGTTTCCTTTCAATTTTGTAATCTTATTTCTTAAAATGTATATGTATGAATTTGATTTTAAATTAATTATGTGGAAAGCAAATAAATGAATTTGAATAATTTGTTTAAAAAAAAATTAATGCTCTTAAAGTCTACACGGTTGGGGTTGTAGTTACAAAAAATGTTTCCCGCTATCCAGTCCTATTCTACGGTTTTTGTCGTACTTACTAGCTAAGAATTGACTTTCTTCTGTTTACTCCTAAAAAAACCATGACAAATATTCAAGGAAAACGAAAGAAAATTCCAATGTTATCGATCGTTATCATAGCGATTTTGTCAAAATCTTTACGATTATCTCACGACCGTTATACGAGATCAGATACTTATTCGTAAGTAGGTTAATCCTTTCCTAGGTTTTATATAGAAGTTGAAGGCTTGTGGCGTGAGGCACGTATTGATAATTGAATCGATAAAGTTTTGAGGGATTATTGATGATGAAACAATTTGCATGGAGATTAGAGCTCGGAGAAGATGAAACGTAACTACGTGTAGAAATACTAAATATTTCCCCGAGAAAGGCTTTTATCGGTGCTTTCTGGGTTGTTCCACTCGTTCTTACTAATCCATTTAAGCCCCAAAGCCTTTTGAAGGTTACCCCCAAAAAAGCACTCACGGAAAGTTTCTATTTTTTGGAAGGTTGGTATAAGCTTGTGAATTACGGCACGTACCTATAGATAAATAATCGATAGTTTAACGGATTATTGATGCCTCAACTACGTGCTAAGATATCAGGGCTTAGGACAGACAAGAGACGAGGATATACACGGATTACCAAGTACCAGTACTTATCTTTGATTTCTTCCTAACTTGTTGAACGCACGTATTGATTGAACGAGATAAAGTTTAAAGGTTTATTGAAACTACGTGCCGAGATAAAAACTTAGGAAAAATGAGGTGAAAATTACAAATTGTACACTCATTGATAACCAAGCAGTATCATTAACTTTTATTACTTTTCTAGGTATTAATGGAAGCTATAAGTAGTTGATTTGATGCATGTATTGCGCAATCGAGATAATGTTTTATGGTTTATTGGTGCCATGAGTACGTGCCTAGATATCACAGCTTAAGGCGTACAGACTATTGCTTATAGGTATAGACTCTTAATCCTTTATTGCTTTATTTAAGGTAGTTGTAATCTTGTATGCACGTATTGGTTGATTGTAATAAAGTTTTATTGGTGTAATGACTGCGTGACCTAGTAATCACCACGAACTCTGATCTCCTAGGACTTTATTTGGAAATAAATTTATGGGGAAGAAAGATGCCTCCATCAGCTATGGGTACCAGTTTCATGATTTATTTTAGGTCACCTTCATCCTCAAGATGAAACATCGACTACAATAAGTTTCTCAAATTGGATAAATCCTTAGAGTTTAAACATAAATGAGCAAGGAATCACAAAACTTTGCAACTGAGTATACTTTATTTGGTAATTTCTGAAGTAAGAACTTAGATGACATACATAGACATAAAGAGAATAAACATTTAGGCAGAATTATGACATTGACTTGTATTCTAAGTTCCCATCATCATTCCCTTGCTCTTATCCTAATTATTATTTGAGGTCGGCGCAGCATGTCTTCTTCTTCCACACATCTGACGTCTTCTCGCAAGGAACAGTCTTTGCAACCATATCATCTTTCACACAATCCACCCATCGTCTCTTTGGTCGTCCTCTTTCCCATATCCATCCACATTCGTGACAGTTATTTTAAGTTCCCATATCCCTCTTAAAACATTTCTTTTATACTCGCATGCTGTTGTTATGTAAATAGATGTATTAAAAAAGTTATTAAGATTCAGAATCGAACTATCGGTATCAATAAGCAGTAAATTAATTTTGACAAAAAATTTACAACCGACTTTAAAAACAGCGACGCTATAACTTGAAAATAATCAAAGTGACAAAAGGTATCATTATATCACCTAGTTACTAAATGAAGTCGCCTATATGTTTATCCAGGGTGTCAGCTGTGTCAGTCCATACCAAATTTCGTCCACATTAGCCGCCTGAGCGGGAATGAGTAACAAACATCCTTCCATCAATACTACATTCGCGTTTATAATATTAGTAGGATAGTTATGTAGGATTCTAAGTAACTAAGAATAACACAATATTATTTAATAAATATTATTGTTATGTGTAGCTATGAGTTAATGTGGGAGTGAGTATGTATAGGTTTGTTTGTTTATTTTACTTTCACGCACAGATCAATTGTCTCACCAATACAAGACTACATTACAATACAATTACTATTTTGACTTGCCAGGGCTGCGGGATGTTCGTGAGAGTTACCGCGACCCTGGCATTCAAAGGGCTCCAGGAGGAACATAGTGGGTTTTAGTTAGTAAAAGTCTGATACTCCTACTCGCTGCGCCCACAGCGGGCGGAGTCATTTGATGATTTCCCAAGAAAACAAAAACGGGCACTATTTTGACACGAGTAAAACTGCAAGATGGCGCTAGTAATAATATAAATAAACGTATTAATACCGAATGATTACCTACCTATTTACGACTAGTGTATAAATAACCAGGTTGTATGTAATATTTATGTAGGTAAGTGTTTTATTTCCATCGCACGTGTAGTACGTAAACCTTCTATAGCTAAGGACGACCAGATCTTCGGGAAACCTGTCTTTCAAGTCAGGGGTCACGTATTGGGCCCTATGCTTAACTTTTACATGGATATTCAATTGCTTACTGTTACAATGTAGTACATCTAGAAAATACAGTAGATTTATATTTTCTTCGATTAAAAATAGCATGAGCAATATCTTGATGGAATGGTTTAAAGTCCGCATTCGTAGTAAAATTGTTACTACTTACTACGTACTTCGATACAACTTTCCCTATTTTATTACCTACTTTAACATTATACATTATTCATTACTTTAAGACATCTGCCAAAAGTGCCAAGAAAAACATCTAAAAATGGATCTAGAAACTGGAATATGAAATGCATCCGCCTTCTCTACATCGGAAAATATTGATTGGAAAAGACCGCGCACAATTATAAAGTCAAGAAAAATTTAATCCTAATAAATATCAATTCAATTTTAGCCTACAAAATTCCTTTAAAGTACTACATCGTATTGTCAATAAAAGGTGTAATTTTGACCGTGAATTAAAAATAATCGATTACTTCTTTTGTTTTTATGGCTATACACAAGAGCGATGCCCTTCGAAAAAATAAATTATCGTGTACATAAAATATATTTATTCAGATTTACACAGCTGTTATGACGTATCAGTGTAACATTTATTGTGGCGCACGCATCAGTAAATATGTATCTTGTGACGTATGGAATACTTGCCATACTGTTTGTATGAGATTTATGTATGCTTTCTGTTCAATCCCTTTGGCATAGTCTACTTTTTTATAAGTCATTCTTACGTAATAGACCAAGGCCGTGCCTCCAATTTTGCGTGTTTCGGAAAAGTTCGGGCATATATTCCATGCCCTAAATAGTCAAGTAAGTGGTATAGTTTTCCACAAAACTCTCCGGACCTCTAGCATTTTTCCATTTAACGCTATTTCGAATAGAATTCTGAAAATAATTATTAATGAGTAGGTAATAATGGCTTGAAGAGAATTTATTACATTGCACAAGATCAGTTTAAGTACGGAAACACGATGTATGAGTTTACCTAATTACGATCCCTCGAAATATGCTGTCATGATTTTGATTAAACTGTAGCTAAAATTAAGAATAATTTCACAATAAACATTTTCGATCTAGAAAACTGATAAGATAAGTATTAGGTATGTTCAAACAATAAATTGACCTTATTATGATGTCTACAGATCTTCTCGCATTGACACAAAGACAAGAAAAACATTAACGAAAGATAGGCTAGTAAATATAACGCGTGTTATATTTCTATTTGCAAAGAAAATCCGTGTAAATTGTAGATAAACTGTCTGTAAACACGTCGTTAGTTACTGTAGACATCCCACACGCAGCGCAGAGGAAATAATGATCGGGGATCTAATGTCGGCGACAAAATTAATAACATGTGCAGGGTCTTTTAAATAAGGAGAAATATAGTGCACAGTTCGAAGATATAGCATATGAAGGAGAGGAAATCGGAATATGAAGGATTGCCTTCGTAATATAGTTTTGGTAAATCATCCCGTCTGTTACATGGATTAAGTATCAGTACAGATAGAGGCATTCTCTTAGCCAATTTAAGAGCCGATTAAGTTGTCATTAAATTGATAAAAACAAGATTTTGAGGTCCCAATTATTTGAAGAACTTGTCTACAGTTTCTCTAAAATATTGTAAAAAAAAACCCAAAAAACATTTACGCCTAGCATTCACTCCATAACCTCTAAAAAAAATTCTCTCTTTTTCCAGAAACTGGCGAACTCCCAGAGATCCCACTTTTTCTCGCCGGCCTGATCATGTGCGGAGGATTCTTCATGATGTACTTAATCGAAGAGCTGGTGCACCTCTACATCAACAGCCGGGAGACCAAGAAGGCTGACAACGAGACTGCTAAACCTTTCACATTGAGGAAAGACTCTGCATCTGTGGGTACTGTTGAAGCTGCTGATGCCGGTCAAGTTAAAGATGTGGATGGTGCTAAGCATGCTGGACATAGTCATCTGCCTCTTGAAGCTGAGGATGGCGTAGTGTCCGCGCTGCGAGGGCTTCTTATTGTACTGGCTCTGTCCATTCATGAGCTGTTTGAGGGACTTGCGGTTGGGTTGGAGTCTTCTGTAGGAAATGTGTGGTATGAATACTTATTTGTAAGGTTTTGATGTAATTGGAGTATTTTGAGTTGTTTGATCTTGTATTAGCCGTTTCATTGTTTTGGTAGATACTAAAACAGAAGCTGTAGACTTCTTTAAATTACGCGTTTTTATTAGGTTTACTTAGTCTTTATTTTCGTCCAAAAGAATTACAGTTAGATATTTGTAAAACACTTATCTTTATGGTTACGTTCTATTGACATAAAAACACGGCAATGTTTATTTTCATAGTGATTGATAAGGTGCATTAAAAAGACATTCTTATTAACTGCTTGCCCTAGAATCTAGTTTTGGACAAATAAACAAGCTTGGCTTCGGGCGAATGACTGATTAGATTATTTTGACTGGGGCGACCGGTGCTTATGACGGCCTCTAATCACAGCTGTTCGGTGCAAAGTATTAATGTTTCGTTTAAAACAATGCTAACAGCAAAGCAACAGCCCTTAGAAGCGGACTAAACTCATGTTATAGGGAAAAAGGAATTTTAAGTTAACAGGGAAAATGGCGACATAAAATACCGCATCATGATCTAAGTTGTCATATGAGCATCCGACTGATTGACCTGACAGACAAGCTAAACCACAATAGGTGCCTACATATTTTAAGAAACAATGCTAACGTAGGTATACCTATACCTCAAACAATGTATTGCACTGAGATACTATATCAGTCGGCTTACAAGATCAATTCATTCGCTTTTCTTGATAACTTTCTGCATCTGCCGAGATGCGAATGTACGATATTTCGTCATAATTCGCAATGTCAGTAACGAAGATCTCGTCATCTCGTTATTACGAGTATCGAGTTACGAGACGTTTCTGACGAATCGTTCGTATCTCATGCTAAACTGCACGTACATATTATCTAAAGCACAATTACGACAGCTGTCAAATCAACGATGATACTTTTGGATTGAAAGCTTAATCTCAAGTGTCTGTGGATATTATTAGATGAAGAAGAATCCCGTAGAGTTAAAAAATTCATTGAGTATTCGTTAGATATTGACATTGTTTGATACGATACATTGTTGCTATAGGTAGATAGTTTGTGGATAAAAGGTGTTGGATAATTGGGCTAAATCGAAGATGCCTGTTCATAACGATGTGGTTTAGATCAGGCTCTTTATAGGCATACCTATATACTATACCATTTATTTGAACTGTTTCCTATGCTTGAAAACGAAGAACTTGCTTACAGAAAACCAGTCAATATAGGTATCATTGGCTGGTTTTAAAATTGTTAAGAAGGATAAAAAGATAGAAGCGGCATTAAAACTATGTCCGGGCTTCCTCAAAATACGTTGTAACTATTCATTTACTTATTATTAGACACGTGTCTAAATTACTACGCATTTGAACCAAGAGGTCTATTGGCAAAAAAGTGTTAAATAATGTGTTGTATCATGATACAAAGATCCATTATTTTTATTTAACTTACTTTGGTAAAAAGATCTAGAAAAACTGGGGCTTTTTGATGGTTACTTACGCATTGAAACCTTATTCATAAAAACATGTATGGTTACATAATTGTATTTTCCAAACGATATTGTGTTTAAGATGAATTGTTGCTTTATTAATTAGCAAAAAACATTATAATGTCTCGTCAAGTTTTGGGAAAACTTAGTTACACGTGCTTTTAATTGAAACATTAATATTTTTGATGTTTAGACGTTGGAATTGTGAGAATAAGCAAGCAGAATAAGATGGTATTAAAGATTAAGTTTTTATTTCACTGTTTTCCCGCATTTTTAAGTAGGTACATACTTTTGTTAAATATTGAGCGACAAGAGAAGAAGAATACTCGCTTTAATATCAATGTCAACATCTTATCGCTAAAATAAGAATATAGCCGTAAAAATAAAGGAAATTCCCAATAGGGATGATGACAGGGTACGAAAAGTAAAAATTTAATTCGTCCGTCAGATAGATTATTACAAAATATTAGACACGTTTCATTGTCGTCATTTTGCGATTATCTAAACAATGAAAAAGTCATAGTAAATGCTGTGTTTTTTAGGCTTGTGACGTGACGCATTCGCAAAATTTGTACGAAAAAGTGACGTCACGCGGCATAGACTGTACTTTGGTCGATTTTTGTTTGCGGGACAAAAGAAAAAATACTAAATAAATCTAATATTACTTATGACACAAAAAAAATATGACGGACATAAAAAAAGTTGTCATCATCCCAATCATTATTGATATCAGTACCAAACTACGCAACATATTGCACAATTCTAATTTATTGCCGATTACTATAGCCAATAGGCAGAGATTGTGTTTATTACAATATTACTCTAAATAATACGTTATCTTATTGCACTACTTTTTCCATTGAGAGCTATCTTAAGCCACGCGACGTTTTCCTTTAAACTGTGTAAGTAATCATGACGAAGTACCGATAAACTATTTCTTCATAATCCCTCACATGATTAAAGTTATTGCCCTTTGCCAGTATTGTTTTTTATTTGTTATAAAATTGATTATCTTAAAGATTTATTGATTGTTTTGTTTTTATTTCGCACGTAGTTTGTCGGTATCAGGATATATTGTTAACACTGCTGTTGTAATTATTTATCGCAAGTACCTATTTATGTTGTGTTAGGAATTGACACTAATCTGTGTTGTATGTCCGGGAATCAGAAGGGTAGGCAGAAGTTGCGCTTGCGCTATGCGTCTCACAGGAAATGACGATTAAATATCAATACATGAAACTATAAATCCATTTCTGTCTGCCATCGCTACTAAATATTTTAAAAAATCCATGTAATAAAATAATAAAGAGCAACAAGAATTCCAAAGGGAATATGTTTGGGGACATTGGTGGAGGAGGATAAAATTCATGTGACTAAGAGAGTGATGAGAATGAATGTTGATGGATGGATTGTATAAGGAACGATATGAATGAAAAAGGAGTAAATGATACTGTGACGTCTGATAGAGGAGAATGAAAGAAAAACAGCACCGACAGAAAAAAAACGTGATGCGCCGACCCCAAGTAAAAGGGCCGGAAGATGATGAATATGTATACCTACTATATCCATATGCATGCCAATCTGTAATCAAATCTAATACCTGATTACCACCAGTCATATTAGACAATCATCCTGATTTCCGATTGTGCAAAAATTTCGTAAGCATAGGTACGTCATATTTATAATCGAACGATGTAAATTTTATTGATAATCTATGACGCCGCTTAGCGCCCGTGTGAATAAATACTGTTTTACCAGAAGACTGTTTCCTGAGACTATTACATATTTTTGATTCAATGTATATAGGGAAGGGGTGGTAAAGTGGGACCTGCTGATAATTTGGAACCCCTTCATATCTCAGAAACTAGTGGTGGCATCTATTGAAAAACTGGGTAACTACGTTTAATACATCATTGAATGTATTCGGACCGCCACTGGCGCCAATTCGCATCAAATTTGAACCTGTCATTCACAGTTGAAATTTTACGTCAACCGCAAATATTTTTTTTCGTAAATTGTTAAAACTGCCAAAAGTTTTTGTTTTAGTCTCAAACTAATACAGTGGGTGTCCAAAGATGTTTATGCGCATAAGTTTATATTGTCACAGGTAAGTTGTGAGTATTATTTCATCTAGTATAAGTTTTCTTAATTATTTGTCAAAGTAGTTATGTTTTGAACTTGGAACCCCGTGGGTGTGGGTAATATGGAACCGGGTTCCAAATTATATGCAATGCGTTTAATTTCAACGTTTTTTATTCTAGTCATGCCCAGAACTCAATTATCATCTAAGCCAAAGTCAAAAAGAAAACAATGGACGAAGGATAATATGATTGAAGCTGTAAAAGCAGTAAGAGAAAAGAAAATGGGTTTGAAAAAAGCAGTTAAACTTTATAGTGTTCCTAAAACTACTCTGCAAAGGTTTGTTAATTGCAATCAACCTGCCAATGAGGTTGTAAATACTATCGTAATCGTGTGATTTGTGGGCTCATCTAGAATGCTCAGGGTGTGAAACAGAATATTATATTTGTGATTTTTGTAAATATTTTTTTTCATACATGTAATTTGGAACCCAGGTTCCATAATACCAGCAATATAGTTCAGTAGATATTTTTTTTATTTTTTCAATAAAGCTGATAATTTCCATTAATTGTTGGTTTTATTTTGTCAAATAACTTCTAATATAAAAGTTTATAAGTTTTTATACATATAACCTCTTTTTTTGAGATGATAAGTCAAACGGTATTTCTTTAATACTCGATAAACAAAGTAGGGTTCCAAATTACCACCCGTTCCTCTACGTATTAGTTGGCATCGTTTGAAGCTGTTTGCCACATTTAGAGGCCTATCAAACCAAACTGCGCAATCCCAATAAAAAAATAAAATAAAATGTCAAGTTTCGAATATTTTAGTATCTGACAATTTAATTTGGTCCAACCACAAGTCCTTGAACGGAGCGCAAACGTTGACACTTTTGTCTTATGACAGACACAAACCACTGATGCATATAGGTACTAGTCTATAGAACCAGTAAGGGTGGGCGATTGGGTGCAGTCTACTTTTAATTTGACGTTCAACAAGTGCTACATTGCAGCTTAATTTTAATAAATGACTTTGGATTTTGAGTATGAATCCATTTACTCCCTTTTATTTTTGTATCCAAATGGACTGTCCCTCTTCAGGGGGAGGGTTGATTAGGGGGTGTGCCAGACTTTTACCGGCTAAAACCACTGGAGCGTTCTCATCTGCCTATAGTACGGAGTTCGCTTTCGCATACACCGTGCAATCGAGGACCATTCACACCCTGCGCACACGAGTGTCCAAACTCATGACGATCAAAGAATGTCCGGTGTGCATGTTGGCAACAAAAAGTGTCTACGTTTACACAGCGCCTTAGAGATAAATTAATTACCACCAAAGTCTTTGATAACACTTAGCGGCTTGTTATAAGATTAGATTAAAATTTATCAATCATAATTAGGCATCGTCATTCGATTGACATAATATTATGACGCATGCGAAGTCAACTGAAACCGAATAAAAATGGAAATGGGAAAGGTTCTATTGGGAACGGGGAAGGTAGTCTAATTTTTCTTAACATGAGAAGAATACAAAACGACCAGGAGAACGAAGTTTTCTACAGGTTTTCAGGATTAAATAAAATCCTGAAAACCTGGTTACATTATGTTATTAATTGTTTTGTTATTACTGTCTATTCTGTTGACAACAAATCTTACTATGGGATACTGTGTTACAAAGTAAAGTTGGCTGTAAAGGACAGATGGGTTCGGATTGGGACGGATAGGGCAGATAAGGAGGACCCCTTATTTTGTGGTGTTCTGCTGAATTCGGGACATTGGAAGCTGACCCCAGCTTGGGAAAAAAATGACGGAATTCGACGTGTCGAATGCAAGGAATTTTAGAGTTCTTACGTTATGTTTCACGCGTTCCACAGCACGGATAAGTGTGCGTTCACCTTTACCTGGCATTTCATTCATTTATGAATGAATGATAGAATGATCAGATATAAATAAAGGAATTGAAAGATACCAACATATTCAAAAGATTAAAATTATTACGTAAATATCTAACGATATTGCCTAATTCGTATTAGAATGTAAACAAAGTGTTTTAATCTTTAGTGATACGGTTACACATCACATTTACTATCTACTGATAAAAGTTTTGAGAGTTCTAATACAAAGGCACATGTTATTAATTAAATGTCTAATATTTTATAGACAAAGTATTCGGGGGTATGAGGGATTAATTATAAGGGTCGTTCGACTGTCGGGCGAAAGTTTTGCAGTTCTGATTACCCGCGGGAATGCATTTGTGCCCGGCTATCCTATAGATGTTTTAGACTCTATAGTGACGAGAGGACCTCTACCACGGCTACCATGTCGTCTGCTTAACGATTTGCATAGAGTTGGTGGCGCCTAGAGCGGTCTCTCTAAATTGAAAATAAAAATGCTTTAAAGAACAGGCAGGGGAATGTTCGCGTAAAAACTGCATGGGAAAAATTGTTCTAAGGAGTGACAGGACGGGAAATTATCATTCACTGAATCTTGAAAATTATTATTATGATTTATACGTCAGGATGTCGTCATTTTCCCTAATGCGACAAGATTTCTATCTGGTAGCGATATGCGGGAATTCCTAGACAAAAGAAAGATACCTGTCCAATATTCAACTGCACGGATAGCCGAGTGGTATAGGTCACCACGCCAATTATCACTATACGCGACGTGTCACGGGTTCGATCCCCGCGTAGGACAAGAATTTGTGCGATCCACAAAGGCTTGTTCTGAGTCTGAGTGTCTTTGCGCATGCGAAGTGAATGTCTGTGAAACTTCCTGCGATACAAGGACTAAATTCATTTTTTGGGAGTCATATTTAAGAAAAAAGAGAATAAAATCAAAATTAAAAGGTTTTTATTTCGAGTTTTTATTTTTTATTTCGGCCTTCTCAGGCACTTTCAAAACGTTACTGACTATAGTTGCGCGGTTCCAAAATATGATTAAATTACTGGATATAGACTACTCTTTCTTACCTATGTCATAATCTTCCTGCCCTTATCCCATTTTACTTGGGGTCAGCGCAACATCTTTCGCACCTAAGTAAGAAACTATAAAAAACAACTCTAAAACTCCATATTAAAGATCATCTTTGTCCCTCAGGTACATGTTCGCAGCCGTATCAGCTCACAAGTACATCATCGCGTTCTGCATTGGCGTGGAGCTCCTGGCGTCAGGCACCAAGAGGTGGCTGTCCCTGGTCTACATCTTCACCTTCTCGTTCATGTCAGCGCTGGGCATCGGCGTCGGTATCCTGTTGGTCGGCGGCGCGGGCGCAGCTGACGCGGGACTGTACTCAGTTATATTACAGGTGGGTTTATGCACTTTTTGTATGGTAAGAGTATTATAGAAAATTTCCTCATGAATGAATGAATGTAAATGACTATTTTTGCCATTCATATCATTACAATGTCAATCGCCGCAGAAAGTCTATAGTTTCTATTATAAACAATCGATTGCCGCGCTTAGTTGAGTTTTGAAGGGTTTCATAAGCATTCAAATCACATATGCTATTGAGCATCCAGAATTAGAATATGCGTGTGAGTATTAATAATAAGTAATATGTATATACTTACCTGTTTTTGCGGGGTTCGAACTCGCAACTTCACAAATAATTTGTATGTACCTACCTACTTTGGTGAGAGTAATGCTATACAATTAGTGATAATGATGAAATAAAAGTTAGGTCGAAGTCATAGTCATTCATGACTAGTTTCCTGTTCTGTACATACCTAGATAGATATCTGTACGATAGATTTCACAAGCTGATTACTTACGGCTTACCTATGTTTACCTGTGCAAAACTTTGATTTACATTTCGGAAAATCCTATTACAATTATTAAGATATCAGAATAATTAGACTTATGGATAACAAATAACAATGAAACGATTAAGATAAGCTATAAACACGCATTTTTTGTAGATTTCCTTTGAACATAAATCACAGCCTTTTGAGGTCAATTTGTTCGAGCAATGTACAAAATCAGCATCTAAATGGCGTGTTAAAGCGGTGTGATTAAGACAAAACAATGCAGCTCTGTGAATTAAACTTATTAAGTGTCCAAGTGCCTGAGGTCAAATACGTCTGTTGTAAGGGCATGAACTAGAAATTAAAGGTTAACTGCTACTAAGTGCCGAGGAAATCCGATTGATTTCCTATAATTTTTATTCCAATTATAGATAAAAATGGAAGTAGATGGTTAAGACAAAAATACTTAGGTATCTATTTTTTAAAACAGTCTCTACGTGCTGGTACTCTGTATTTATTTATACACTCACACTCGTTTAACAAGAATTGTCTGGACTTTAAAAGAGACGGGGACCCCCTGAGTTTATTTCGAGATTTCTTCTCAGGGTAGTCAGGTAATGTCGCACCCAGCGAATTCGTAACATATTTAAGACATGTAAAAGTGATATACACCGTGATTTTTAGGTCGTTTTAAAAAAGTCGTCCACACAATGTATCCGTCATAAAATACCTCTAGGCGCGAATATAATTTTTTTATCATTAATTAAAATAATATGCATGAAAAAAATAAATAATACATTGGAAATATGAAACATCCTGTTAAAAATGTTTACGTATCAAACTGTTGAAGATACATGCTACATACTTACTGCGAACATTATGATTGCAATAGTAAGACAGCTGTATAACGCTAAGGCGAATGACCTGTGATAAGACGCCGCCGCGCCGCCCGCGCGGCCCCTTTGGCACAAGGTTCGGACCGCGCTCACTACAGAGTGTTCGTAAAACTGCCTTGTGTCATAATAATGAATAATATTTTTATTCATTCAAATCTTAAAAAAAACATATTTTTTTATTATAAACGTTTACTAGTCATTGGATACATGAACTGGGCTGCTTTTTTAAAACGACCTAAAAGTCACGGTGTATAATTATCCAACTTACAAAATACATACTTTCATTTCTATCTCTATACATATAGGTACCTACCTGCACCTGGTGATCTACTAATTTTCATTATCAGATATGACGATTAAAAAAAAGTGATTACATCGGTGATACTCTTTAATTATACCGTACCATGCCTACATCACGTAATTTATTATATTTTTTACCTCAGAATACCGCTCTTCCGGTATTTATTATTTATATATGTGTAGCATTCATATGTCGTGGTCCTTTCAATTTGCTCACATAAAATGCTCGTGTTTTAAATGTTTGACTGTCTATTGGCTACATCATGTCATCATGATATGGTTTAGGCAGATCAATGATAGTAAACCGTTTCTTGATGTAAGCAACTAAACGAGCGACTACTTCTAATAAAAGTTACATGTTATCCTTAGAGGCGTCAGGCGTATGCATAAACGATCATTGAAAAAGAATTAGTGGCAGATTTTTTTACCAAGATTTGTGTAAATAGCTTGTCTAGCCAATGAGGACCTTTCAGCAGTCTCAAGGCTTAAGAGATGGTTGCAGACTACCCGTTAAGTCTATCTTAATCAGCCTCCACTGCTGAAACTACATGGTTTTCGGAGGCCATCTCCAAAGAGCTCTATTTTTCAAGAGAACTATTTTGGCTTTGGGCAGAACACAAGCATCCGCTACCAGACTTTTTTTTAAATCAGGCGGTCTTTACTAGTCTACAGTTTACACTTTACTTTTTTGACACAATGTTTGTGGAAATGGCTTTATTAGCCAATGAGGAGTTTTTGGCGGTCTACTTGATTTGTATTTGTTTTGTCCTCAGGGTCTAGCGTGTGGTACGCTGGTGTATGTGGTGTTCTTCGAGGTATGGAAGCGCAGCAGCGGGCTGCTGCAGTTCGTGTGCTCGCTGCTCGGGTTCGCCATCATGGTCACGCTTGAATTCATCGTTGAGATCGGTGAGTAAAAAACTTAAGGCTCTTAAGGTCTTTAAACTTTTGCGACTTGTATATATATTTTAGACAAAAAACGGGTCTTATGTGGAATACGGAGAAAAGAAATATCGAATTACATCGCGAGTAAGACCCGCTTGTTTTTTGTAAGACTCTTTTGTTTTTGTTACCTACGAGTAATTGGAGTTCTGTTTGGTAAATCCACAACCTATCCCTGCGCCTATTGCACTAAAGGAGGATAAAATAGTGCAATATTCATTAGCGCGTATCATAAAGCGGATTAAAACATGTCTTGTCAACACGAAATCTGCACGTAATCAGATAAAATTCATGATTTCCTTTAAAACATTGATGAATCTGTTTTTAATTGTTTTCCAATAAGCCGATTATTCGTAAAAGATGATTAAATAATTAATTTGTTTTTAATTGGTAGGTATTTACATATTTATCTAAATTAAAACACGATAATGCCATACGTGTGATTTAATGAGTATTTTAACTTGATAGGGATTTTACTTCTAAAAATAAATGTTAATTACTAAAGAAATACTTTCTAATAAATGATAATTTGTTTGTTTCAGCTATTTGAGGCGGATATGACAACATTATGACTGGAACGAAATGGAATTATTCGAAATTGTGATTTTTAAGTACAGTGCAATGCAGCGACTCTGCATCACGTTAATTTGTATCTAATATTCGTCTAACATGTAAATTAGGTAAATTATTCAGAGGAAACAATTTCAGTCTAGACCAGTGTTTATATTTTTAGTTTGCGAATATAACACATTAGAATTTGGACTTAAATGAATGGAGAATGAAAAAAGTGGCAAAAACATGTGACTTTTCAGTTTATTTAAAGGTTTATTGAAATTTCACTGTTACATTACTTAAACAATACGTAATCTTAGTAAAATTTCAATTTGTTTTGCAGTAGGTAAAAGAAAAGGTGTGAATAGATTTTTAAGTTGATTTTTGTAAAGAAAACCGCGCTTATAACTTTCCGTTTCTAAACTTATAGACACCGGTCTAGTCTGTTCGACTGCAGTTATTATACTGATCTCACAGTTCCGAGTATTTGATCGCTCCTCTGCTTTGTTAGACGTCGCATTGTACCTTAACGTTTAGAAGGTGATACCTAGTCAGTACAAGTATTTATCGCTCCGTCTTTTGACTGAGAGATTCGTTGTTCGAGTTATTACAATCCAGCTTGTTCCTTGGTAAAGTTAATGTAAATATGTTGTTTATAAATAAATTATAATCTTTTATTTTGTGGTTTTATTTAAGTCGGTAAGGAGGTAAATGAAACAATAGTTGTAATTTAACAAATAAATAATGTAATTAGAAATTAACATTTTATACTATACTTTTATCTATTCTTAAAGAAAATAGATATCATTATTTTATCCTAAATAGTTAATATTTTTAGGCTGATTAAAATCATTATACAGATTATGCAGGCGGTAAATTTACACATCTATTGGTTAATTTGAATAGCTGTTACAAAACAATCTACAGGGCTGCGCACGCGCACCTCGCGTCACCGACACTCTTTGTCTCTATGGCACGAGGAAGTGATAAGTAACACAGAGGGCCGTTGTCGATGCCACAAGGCGACGGCGCAGCGCAAAGTTACGAGACAACACTGTTAAAATATTTCATTATTAAAATATGATGCACTTAGATAAATGGCCGCGAACCATCGGCCTGAGTATATCCTTAGAAACTAATACGATTGAGAGAAAAAGACATAGAGAAAATTTCGAAAACCCTTAACACTAACTGGTAGACGAGTATAATAATTTGTCAAGCCGCTGCCTTTAACATTCCTACACATTACTCCTAAGGCCGGTACATTTTATTTCGTCATACTTACAACAATACACTTTAAGTAATAATAAAGTTTTAAATATTCAACTATACGATATAGTTTTCATAGACTATTGCATTATATTCTGTAATCACATTACAACGCTATTAAATTATAATGATGTTATACAGGGTGATACTTTAAAAGAGAATTACAGTTGTTTCAAATTTACATTCGTGATTGTTTTATTCTAAGCCAAGTATGCTTATAGAATTTTATCTTGTTTTAAAGTATCCCCCCTGTATGTTTGTAGTAACACGTCCATCTGTCGCTAGCTACTCTCCCCATGCCACACCAAGCGTCACGGGAGCTCCGTACACCGTCAAAGCGCTTACATCTTACAATTAACAATTAAAATTAATGTATCTACACAAAATAAAATAATGATAATAAGATAAAAAGCTAACCTTCATCTGTAACTTATCAAATATTAAATGCAACTCGTGAATACAAAATAATTGAATCAAAATTAATTAAACAAACTACGAATTCAGGCACCGTTATCTTAATCTAATAAATAATAGAAGCAAGATATCGTACATTCATTAAGAAAACGTTTGACTGAACGCTCCACATAAGAGATAATATAATCTCAACAAACATTATAATACTATAATAATATTAAATTTTAAAAATCTCACTAATGTTTAATTTAAGACGAAGACTTGCTGATAGGTATATCATGTTCTGTATTGATGTTAACCGTCCTGAAACGCTAAGCTCAGCGCACATAACGTGACGAAGAACAGCGATTTTTATGACACTTAAAAATAGACTTTAATCCAATCAGCATTAGGTGCATAAACGTTTGAATAAATTTGGCATAGATAAAATTTTACCTTGTCATTTTTTTTCGAACAATTATGATCTCTAAGACAATCGAAATAGAGTATATTGTCTAGTGTCATAAAAACACACATCTTCGGGCTTCGAGGAATGTGTGCAAGCCATAGATTCCACGTCCCGCCATTTAATGGCGGCAAAATAACTTGAGCCTCACTTACGTCGCAAACTTTCTCATATAGCGCGCTCCTAATATTAAGTGCAAATGAATGTAAAACCTCTTTTATAGTAAGATTGTTGGTGCTTTAGACCAGTGCAGTTATTTTGAGTGAGCACGACCATAGGGTCCCCCATGGCAGAATTGAAATCAACTACATATTTGTAGTAAATTATGTACTAAGGTGCAATATTGGAATTATTGAATCTATAAATGGGCTCCATTCACAGAATCACAACACTTTCAGGAATTATTTTTTAATGAATTTCAACATGCTGAAAATATTTTTCTGACGATTTCTGAAAAACTTGGATTAACTGGACTAGTTGAAATTACTACAAGCGAGGTGTAAGGTTTGAGTTATTATTATAACAAAAAACGTATAATAATTATATCGTGTTACAATATTGTGACACTTAAAAACAAAAGTTTTGGCACATTGCTCAAATTATATCCAATAGACTCTTGCAAATGATTTATTCAGTGTTATTGTTCATACATATAGCATTATTAAATCGAGATATTTGAAAATTTTGATGATTAATTCAATAATTGGAAATAGTTAATTTAATTAAGATTAAATTCTACTATTTTTTTGGAATGCTATATGTAAAGACAATATTAAACGACTTAAAATGGCAAGAAACATAAATCAAAATGGTTTTTAATAGCCAGGTAAGTACGGTTAGTACATAATGATACAATAATTAATTAATATATATTTCATAATTGTTTTATATTTGACAATTGACTAGGAACGCGTGTCAGTCAGTTTGTCCGCAAGCCTAGTACGATAGCGACATAAAACAAATTATTGCATTGTTTATTAAACGCGAATTAATTATATAACTGTACTTACCACATAAATAACTCTTATAGAAACATTAACATGACGCTTGCTAACATGGCAACATTTTTTGCGAACTACATTTAAATATTTATTACATGGCAACATTGCTATCTAAAAATCTCTTTTAATATTCATAAATATTCTAATTTTAAGAGGCCCTTTGGAAGGACGTACGTTTAATTGATTTTGTCAATACATACATAAATATGGACAATCCGCAGTGAGCAAGCATTGTGGTCAAGGATTACTATGAGGTCTTAAAAATTGTTAACACCGTGGAAGCGAGACGCAGCTACGTAGAGTAGTGTGCTGTCTCGCTTCCACATTAGCAACGTTTTTAAGAGCTCATAGTGATACAGAGCTCTTTCTTTCTCTGTATGAGAATGTTTTGCAGTGATATAATATACATACATATAATATATATTAGATTCGTCCATATGCTGGTATTATATGCATGTATTGCAAGCGTCATCTTAGTAACAGCAAAGTGCGAGGTGCTTAAGACTTGAGGAGTTTGTTTGCGCGCTGGTTGGCCACCGCTATGCGTGTCTCGTTGCTTTCGCCCTATAAAAAGACCCCATTGTACTCTTACAATACATAAATTAAATTACACAACAAAATATACCTTAACTTTAAGGATTTAAGGTCTAAAATAAAAAAAATAGAAAAAAACAATATAGGGGAAACAGGATAAAAACTAAACCAAAAATAATCGAGGATTTAAAAATAAATGAAGACGAAAATTCACCACAAACAAAACAAAAATGATACGGGTCAAAACCGGAGGAAAACCAACCAAATTGGAGAGGGGATAAAAAAACACAGGGATACCATTTTCAAATTGATAACTTTACGATCAGCACAAACCCTTTTCACATGTAACTGCACATTACAAACGAATATACACCTTATGCTGCAGTATTTATGTACCAATTTCCACTGTCATATTGAATTATCTTCCTTACTTTCAAAGCAAAGCACATCAATATTCATTTGTTTGTACAAAATGTGCGGATACATGCGAAACTCAATCCTTATAAGCCTTCATATCTTTAGCGATTTCGGCCTCAAGCGTAACACTACATTTACACTACGACACTCACTCAGTGTGTCACCTAGTCAGTCATTTATAGACACACTGACACTATTTTGGACTAAGAATTTTGTTGATGTCAAAACAGACATTATTCAATGTGTCATTAAGACATTTTTGTAGTCAAAGTGTCAAATGCAAAACCAAAAGTTTTTATTTCAAGTAGGCCTAATCAGACACTTAAAGATACAATTAATTATATTTTAATTTCTATTGCCGAGTGTTGTAGTGTAACGTAGTTTTATACGTCTTCAAAATGTCGGTATGACAAGCCGTTGTGCTCATATCGCTTTAAATACAAGCTGTGCTCGCTTTCAAAAGTGCTTATAATATTAAAATATACTCACAGTCTCCGGCGACGTTTTGTGTTCAGTTTGTTTGTGTGTGTAGTCTCGTGGGTACGTTTACTGTGACTTTAGTTTCCAATGATATGGGGCCGTATTATAAAACTTTAAGACTTTAAGACAAATAATTTTTGTGTATAGATAGATGGCAATTTATGCGAACACAGTTTTTGTAAGATTGTGTCCTTAATTTCAGGTCCATTAAGGTAAGTAATTTATCAAAAACGTGATCTTTTGGTTAGTAATGAGTTATGTGGTTAGACAAATGATAGACCAATTGCAAATTTTCATGAGAATACCTTTTTTTTAAACACATGTAACTTGTGTGTATTGTGTATTCGATGTATCGATAAACGAAACATTAAATAAGGAAAGTGGTCGCACGAATTGCCTCCTTTACTCAATTAAAACGATGATTGTTCTAGAAAGAGATAGAACTATACATACAAATGGCTCTATGTCTTTCTCGTAATGTTTTTCTAGAAAATATAGCATTAAACCTTTTATAACACGGCCCCTGGACTTGAAATAAGTTTTGTTTACGTCTGTTTTATGTTAATTTAATTATATTTATTTTGTTTCATTATTATTACTTACAATATATTTCGACATTCTAAAATCCGTCTCTTATTGCTCGCCTATACATAGTCCTTTTATATAAATTTCATATGTATTCATTGTGTCAATCGGTATATTGAATACGTACTACGTAGTTAAGATATAATATCTAAAAAGTTACAGAAAAAAAACTTTAACTCTTCGTACTTAAAATAAAAGGGAAAATAAATAACTTAAAAATCATCTTGTAAATGAAATGATTTATTTTTCTCATAAAATAAATAAAAATACTAATTCATAAATTATGATAGTTTAACGCTAGTTTGATAGCTACACTGTTATTACTAAATTACATTATTTAGCGTCTTTCCGTATATTCCATAGAAGCAGATATGTATGTAATTGCAGAGATATGTAGAAGCTATGTTACTGTAATGGTAAAATTTATTATAAATTACGAGGCGAAAATGGTTACAACGTTCGACTAAATTAATTCACTAATTTGAGCCTTTAGGAAACATTTGATAATATGTCATGTATAGATATAATTTGTGTGCAAATACGTACATATTCACTCCTATGAATAATTGAGTAATGATGAGATCTGATGTTTCAGATAGTTAAGTTCACGAAGACATGTGACTGGCTAACACTAATCACTTAAATTCAAACTATTATCACATAACCACTCATCCCTAGCGCTCACATTGTACCATTTATTCATCCCCTCTTACTATATAGCCTATTCAAATGAACAGAGGACTAAAAACCTCTTAAACTAATACTATTGTAACTGTGAAAGCGAGACAGCGTTATACACGGCGTAAAGCGGCGTCTCTTTTCCACAACTGCGATAATATTACTTTAAGCGGTGAGGTCCTCAGCATCTTCTGCTCTTAATGCATTTGACTAATATGCAATTATCATAATAATAAATTATAATGTGTTTATATAATAGGGAATATGTTTTGGAACTATAGGATAGCCATTAACAAAGATCTTATGAGATTTGATCCCATTATTGGAGTACATAACATCTTTATATCTTCTTTACAATACACAACGTGTTTAAACATACCACGGTTATATTACAAATGCTGCATTTGAGTATAGGAATTAACAACTTTCTCTAGAGAAGCAGTTAATTCTAAAAGAAAATCGGGCTTACCATACAAAATTGTAATCAGTAGATCCAAATTTGTATGGAAGGTCTAATTTTTTTCAAAATAAACCACTACTCTTTTGAAGAAAGTTGTTTATTATATACACAGTCGCAACATTTATAATACAATCGAGATACGCCGAAATCCGTTGTAGATGAATATAGTGTTTATAAAACAAATACTATTATTACAATTCCATAAATTTTGCGAAGCGATATTTCAACTAGCGATAACAGTAACACTACGTATTAACAAGGGGTAAATGCATTATCTCAAAATAAATGTCACGCATCAACATCTTAACGGTTACATCAGGGTCTGTAGTAATGATACGACGTAAATACGATTATATACGTTTAACTTTATCATGAACTACTGCATGAAATGAGCACCAAAAACTATTATATTGATAAATTTTGTAGTTTTGTAACGGGTAGCCGGGGGAGGATAATTAAAGCAAAATTAATAGACCCGAAATTAATAAAGAAAGAAGTAATCTAAGAGTTTAGCTTGTTATAAAAATTAAGTATGATAAAAGGTTGGTTCTATGCGAAATAAAATATTTTTTTAGCTGTGTTTAATTTAGTTAATGCCACATGATAAGCTATTATCTCTAGTTTTGTTTTCTGTTTTTGCATTAGTCTGTACTTAATGTTGGTTTCTAATGCTAAATAGAGGGGTACTTTAACTTTTACTGCACAGAGACTCCTCTCATAATTAGGGCCATCAAGAGTTTTTGGGAAAATTAGCTGCCTTGGATCTTTAGCTACCAAATAATGCACCTTTGTTGTATAGCACCGGTACGACCCAATATTCAACAATGTAAGGATATTTACTGTGACTCCCCGATACAAAACTACGTGTACTTATTCCTTTAAACATTCATCAACATTAAAACTTGAGCGTCGAGGGTAAGCAGAATGCAAGGGTAAAGACAAAAACTAAGGTGTTCACTTTATACAGTACCATGGAACGATTACACGATAAGTTTAAATTACACTTGGATAAATGTATCTCGAGATAAAAGAGAGACACTAAGCAAAATATTTTTTTTTTATTTAAATGTACCGGTTGCAGATCCTTACAAGCTACATAATGAAACTATAATCTCATAAAAAAACAATACAATAAACTGACCTAATTTTTTTTGTATTTTTAGTGGAACAAATCTTACTTAATATAAAAAATAATAATAATAATAACTGTCGAATAATTTCTGTGTGTATCTGCAACCGGTCCGTTGCCGTAGCAACATGGCGACCACGAGACCGTGTGTGTGTGTGTGGTGTGTGTGTGAGTGCCGCCGTCGTTTACTTGAGGAGCTCGTGCGCGCGCTGGTTCGCCAGAGTTATCCTCGTTTCGTTCGATTCGCCCTATGATTAGAACACGCGTTTTGTTGCTTGTCGTTCAATTCACAGCGACTTTTATGTTTTGTGTTTTTTTTTGGCCTTCTTGAAAGTTTTCGATGTAAGGCTAATGGGCTATTTTGCTTCAATGTATTTTAATAGTAAAAATTGTGTATCAATTACCCAATCTTCCTTACATCGAAAAAAATAAAGATTTGAATAGGTACAGTGAAACATCGAGTGTACTGGCCATCAGTCGCTGTCTTTTGAAACAAAAGTAATGTACTGTTAACATTGATGTGAATGAGTGTTAGTCATGGAGTCTAATTCTGGAGGTACGGTATGTTAGTCAGATGGATGTGACAACTAGCCAACATATACACAATGGTGTGGGATGTGTTTCGGAGTATTCGGTAGCATGTCCGGAACGTCACTCGTAAGACATATAAAAACTTCACAACCACCAATATCTAATCATTCTTCTACAAGAGATAGACATGCGTCGAGTGAGGACAGAAGGAAATGATTTTATTGCCAGATAAGCGAGTGAACGAAGTTTTTGATGCCAATAAGCTAGAAGAGGTCAGAGTTACAAAGATCACAAGTCGCACTTCCACTGCTAACGTGACAGGCACAAACACTTAGATGGTGAAATGTTCATGAAAACGGTGAGACACACCTGATATTATTTTCATAATGTACAGATGTGTCTCAGGGTGGAATCTGACCCAAATATTTGAGACATCAAGAAGTTTTGAATAACAACTTTTTAACAGTACGTTATATGACACATTATTTTACTATGTTTTTTAAATATTTGGATAAAATTCCACACCCCAAAAGTAGGTAATAACGACAACATCAATATTTTATTTAGAAAAAAATATTAGTTCATCAAAATTTTGAAAGAAAATTAATCTTTTTAAATCTTGAAAGAGAAAATGTTAAAGACTTGTTCTGGGTCAGAATCTAATAGACGGCACGCGAACTCGTATTTCCTAACTAAATACTGTATGTGGCAATGCAGAAGAAAATCTTGAAATCTGATTTGAAACTGAAATAATGCTGATATTGAAAGAGAGTTGAGATAAGAAAGAAGACTGTACTAGGGAGAAGGACTACGTCGCATTGCCACATACTATGCCAGAGTTAAATTTTTTTTTTGGCATATGTTTTAACTTTCTCACTTTACTAAATTTTAAAGTTCACCTTATTCTTTCTTCTTACTATGTGGTAGTCGAAGATCTCCCAAATTTTGAGATTCGGAGCCAGGTATTAATTATCACATTTTTTTTTAAGAAGTACTAACGCAAAACGTGACCTTTTTGCTTTTTGGTCATTGTAAGTAGCCCTACCAGTCGCTAGTGTCAACCATAACAAAAGGCTTCATAAATTGTACAATTATACAGCATGTTCCAAATACGACTGGATACAATGCCATTAGAAGACTTGGAAGCAATTTGGAAAACATTTAAAATATACCACGTTAGGTTCCACAAGTCGTATAGATATTGACTGTAAGAGCCAAATGGCTACAAGTACATTAGCTCCATTCAGAACACTATGTGTGGTAGTCATACGAGCTCGCGTGCACAGGGTGTATAAGAGAGGTTGTCGCGAACCAGCCATGACGGTTACCTTGCGGTTGATGCGGTCGATCTGGCGGTTCTGGTTCTCCAGCTCGGAGCCCATGTCGAGCGCCATGTTGCGCAGGTTACCGATCATCGTGTTCACCTGGCCCATGTTCTCTTCCATCTCGTCTTCACGGGCGTCGTTTGTTATCCTGAAATAGTTACAAAGATATTTTGATTTATCTATTTTGTTAGATTTTTGTACGTTTCGCGGAAGTAATCATCTCGTTTCCCGTGACTTCTCCACAGTGGCGCACGCCGAAAACCCAGTCGTTTTATTGGGTACGGGACCATCTCTAGGCCCAAAAGCTTCACATTTCGTGGGGCCCGCCAGCTCATTGGGGCTGCCGGCGGGGCCCGTATCACAAGCTTCCCCCAAGCAAAAAAGGTTTTGTATGTTAAAAACGATGCTACGTCAATTGGATTAGGCGTGCAACGTCTCCTTGTATGCCTTTACTTAGGTACTGCTTTACGCCATGGGAATCAGCAGACGGACAGCTCGTAGCTTCTTTCATTAACAGTTCGAGCGAATTCATCTATCTGTTCAGCTCCAAGAGCATTTAGAGTGTTCATGCGGTAAAACTACGCGAGAATCTTGTCTAATCGTAATGCCTTAAAATTACGTCATCAGATATTAAGGTCTCACCTTCCTATGTAGCCGGCCTGTGGTCCTATGCCGTTGCGCTCATCCATCACCCTCTGCGGCTGGTTGTTGACCACCTTGCCGTCGTCGTTGCCCTTCCACGTACCGTCGTCTTCCTTGAACGATGCTCCCCTGGAAGCACCATGGATACTTGTCAGATTATGTTGGTAACTGGTGCTAATTGCAAAGTTGGTTCTGGATTTGGGAGAAGGTTGGGGAGAATTCTAAAATCTACTGGTGTAAGGAAGATGTTAAATCGAGGTAGGTGACAATGTGTTATTTTTAAGATTTTTATAATTCTAGCTAAAACGTTATGAAAAACGAGCCTGTAGAAAAACCTTAGTAACCGTTTTTGTGGAAGAAGAAATCAAAAGCAGATAATTTCATCTAGGTATTTTAGCGGGACTAGGATCAGATTTGGGAAACCATTTTAGTCATCTTTATTGTAAAACAAGTCAGTCATAAAGCGTTCCCAGTCGCTGATATATTCCCCGCACATAAAATAAACAACTTAGCACAAAATACGTGTAGCGAGGGTTAGTAGACAAGACACGAGCTCAGGTTAGCTGTATTAATGGGCGTTACGCACTTGTTGCAGGGCAGGACACAGATGCCGCAACACTTCTCCATGCCCGACAGATTCTTCTCGGCCTCGCGCATGTCCGCGTTGATCTGGTCCATGCCCTCCTCGATTCTGTCCAATTGCTCTGTTCACACACATCAACAAACGCTTTAGATCCACCCCTGTCAAACCACCTTCAGTTATGTGTTCAAGCTCCTAACTCAATTTCCAAATTATTACTCTTACTCGCGATTATTATGAAAATTCTTTTTGTTTTAATTTTTCTTTTTGATTTTATCTCAATTGTAAATTCTCAACGCTCTCGACAATAACCAGCGCTGAGTGTAAGACATGTATTCGGTAACGGTAGCTGAGTATTAATCAACTATTTATGTCCATGCAAGCTTTACTCTCCTACAGCAATTCTATTCATGTCAAATTCAACGCTAATATTTAAGCAACTAACGTTTATTTGAAACAGTATCTTGTAGTGCTCGTGTTATGTCTTACACTCGATCTGGTTAAAACTAGTTCAAAAATTATCATTTACCTTTGAATAAAAATGATGTATGTGCTGACACTAAGTGATTACATTACCGTACTCGTAGTGACAACAATTAGAAAACATTATCTATATATCAAGTTATAAAAATCTAATCATGCAATAAACAGCAATATCGAAGAAGACGTGCATAGCTGGATGCGTGACAAAGAACTAAATAAAAGAATCCATACAGTTTAACAGAATCAGATAATCTCTTCGCCCCAGTCCGACACAAGCGAGCGTGCGACTGTGCGACTGCGGGAGCGAGATCGTTTGATGCACTTTAATCGCTAGCTTTAGTTATGATCATGACAAACAAGTTTACCTTCAGTTTTTATCCATTATAAATATACTGTTAGCAGATTTTCAATCGGTAACATATTTATTGTTATAAAGTCATTGCCATTCAACGAACTTTTATAAATTATCTGAACTGGCATTTCAGACAAAAGCTTTACTAAATTATGAGTGATGCAAAATAGTATGTACTACTGGATGCTTACCGCCCTGTTCATCCAGCATGACCAGGGTTTTCATGCCCACCTCGTGACTCTACAACACAATAATGATGTCACTATAGCTCGCCAAACGAATGCGGTGAGGAGTCGGGGGCGGCGCGCGCGCAGGCGCAGCGCCGCGCGGGCGTCGCAACTCATACCAACACAAACAAACTGATAACTAAACAGAACAGAACATGGCGGGCGTGGGCGGGGTCGCGACGTGTCACACGTTGCCGTGCGTCACGCTACTGCGACCCGCCCGCACCACGCCATGGGACAAAATAAATCAACTTAGCAAATGAGCGTATCCATTAAGCCATTCCTAAATGAAACGTGAATATAGCAAAGTATTGATTTATTGAAGAAGAAAAATGAACAAACTAATATGTAGTGCGGCGAGGAGCGGCCTCGCCGACAGACACAGACGCATCGAGCTAATAGTTACAGACCTACGAGCTAACATTAACAGTACGCTGCCAGCCATGGAGATGAAGGCGGATACCAGTTACTATACGTCGAACAGACATCGGTAACACGCGCATTCATGTCAGTACCGCAGTTACGGAAGAGAACAGTAGATCGGAAAGATAAATAAATATACCTATAAAAAGCGTATCGATATCAACGGAAGAACTAAACAGATTGCGCAGCTCATTCAAATTAAATCTTCAGCAAAAGATAGAAACAGTCTTTTGCGACAATTAGCAACGAACGGCCATCGGGCTTATCTATTTACACTATATGTCAAGGTCATCCCCATCGAAACATAGATACACACGCAACATCGATCTCAGATTAGTCGTTATTAAAGAGAAACGTCAAAGAAAAACAAAGAGATTAATGTTAACTGCACATTCAAACACAGACGTTCTCACGTTTCGACTACCCATGTGTCAGTTTAACTCTTACCGCCCTGGTGACTCAACATATGAAGCGCTTGCCCCCCGGCGTCCTCGCTCTATACATAAAATACAAATCAAAATAATATATCGTAGGAGAGAGTATCGGGGTGTGTGGGTGGGTGGGTGCGGTGCGCCGTCGGGCGGGCGCACGGGACGCGCGTGCGTGCGCGAGTGCGGCGCGAGCGCGGGCGGTGCAGCGGCGGCCAGCGTGACGCGTGACGCTTAGGGCGTGGCGGAGGCGACGGGCGCGTGCGGCGTGCCGGCGAGCGGCGCGGCCGCCGGCTGCGGGCGGTGCGTGCGGCGCGACCCGCGCGACGAGTGCGCAAGACGCCCGCGCCGCTCGCCGCTAACACACACTACTCGATCACAACGACATGCATGCAGTGAAGCTTGCAAGTAAAACCAGATTTAGTTTCATCTGTGCTCAGTTTCATATGATTCATGATTTATTGTGTGATGTTAAGAGTCGTGCGTTGAGGAGAAGCGTTTCGAATTTACTTTGCTCGTTCATTTAGATTCGTTTATATGTGAATTCAGTAAAGTTGTTAATTTAGAGTCGAGTACAAACATCTGAAATGCAGAATGTATAAGTATCGGTACGACCGAATATATACGGTTTGTTATGTCGAATCGTTCGGCCTGCCTGACGTCGTAGAACATAGAGCTCGTTGTTAAGTTGTGCAAAGTGGTGTATATTATCTACATAACGAATAAATATACAAAGATGTGGGTTTTCCGTGATCATCTCCGTGTGTGAGTTATACAATGCTAACGGTCATTTTTCAGAGGATGCCCGCACCTTTGCATTGTAATAGCAGTGACGTAATTTTAAATACATAATCAATGCGATACCCCCTTTAATATCTTCTATATCGGTGAGCCCATCTTCGGGTCGGCTGAAAACCCTACGATGCTCAACAAAGTTAGCGAAAAAGGATAAAATAGATAAAATTGTAAATAATGTAGTGTTGCAAATCTTGCAGATCACTCACCTCCCTGGTCGTCTAGAGCGACCAGAGTACGAATGCCGGCCTCCTTGCTCTACGCCGCAGAAACAAAAAGTCACAGAGCATGTTAGTTGTGAGGGGTACAGTAGAGTGAGTGGACAGTGCGCGCCGGCTGTATGCTCGGAGGTAGGTATGTCACGCGGGAGGACGCGGGCCCGTCGAGTGCGGGGCTGCGCTCCGGAGCCCGGGAGCCCGAGACTCCGGCAGTAGACTGGCGAGGCGTGGGCGGCCGCAGCGACGGAGACGCGTCCTCCCTTGTGTCTGAACTGTGTTGTTTAGAGTAATGCTGAGTCTGTATCGTGTCGTCATACCATGTAATACTTGGCGCAGACATACCGGCAATATATAGACAAGGAAATCATAATGTCAAATTAATGTTCTCAAAAAATATTAACTTAAAAAGAGTACAATTAAGACTATTAAATAAAATACGAAGTATACTTTGTAAAATCAAATGTAAGAACCAATAATAAAACAGTAATGTGGGTAACACTGATATAATTTTGATTAGGTTCATGTATATTGTGTGAGAGTTAGCATTAGGTGTAGCTCGATATATTTGTTGGAGTCCAGTGGCAGGTATGGGGGTGTGTACACGCCCACATATTGACAGTAATGTGAATGTTCAAGAAGGCATGAAAATCATACAACATAATAGATGTACAGTCAACAACAGAGAGCAGCCACTACAACAGAGACCTAAGATACAGATTGAACTAAAACAGGATAGAACGTACATCAACACACTGATCAGGTCACAGGCTTGGCCGGGCGCGCTAGATCAGTTAGTGCCGGGACGTTGTTACACGAAATCATAAACACATAGAACAATAATGTCATCTATGAAGAGTAGAAGTATCGTTACCAGACAGGAAATTAAAACAGTAATAGAAAGTGCGTTGAAACAGTGACTCAGCCTCGGACGCAGGTTACTTTACTTTGAATCCGAGTTGTAGACAAGGGTCTCATTAGAAGCAAGCCCAAGCACAATGGATTGACTAGTTATTTTTTTTTTATAATCAAAAGCGCACGTATTTTGTTCAAATCACGTACTAACAGGGGTACTAACATTAGAGAAGTATATAAACTAAATATGGGACTCGGATTCTATAGTGGACGATAATAATGGGCTTCATGCTTTGAAACCTAAAACAGCATTCGGGAATAATTACAGGAGCTGACGGTTAAACACTCGATTTTCGAGTTCATATCTTGTTTCTTTGATCAAGCTAAGGAGGCAATGTTCTAAAGTAACAAATCTGTTAATTAACTGTCAGCCCGAGGGCCGGTGCGGCCAGGGAGGTAAATATAATCACATAAAATGTACAGTTCACTACGAACAACACAAAGGGCTATAGAAGTCTAACATTTTCGGACACAGTAAGGCACGGATCATGCAACACCCATATATGTATGGTTATAATAACATATAATGCTGATAACATATTATATATCATACTTGAATGTAGGATTCAACAAAATAAATAAGGATTATATGGTTGGAGTACTACAATAAATATACATACACACATTTAGGAAAAAAGATAAAACAAAAATAATATTTAGCGACATCGAAACACAACAGCCAGGGATAGCAGAGGCTGCGCCCTAGGGGGTGGGACGTCAGAGACCAAACCGAGCTTGGGGCTATCCAGACACTTCCGCTATACCCCTCACTCCCTCGCATCGAGAACACCTCTCTCACAGATGATTACAATATAACACATAATCGACAAAATAACTAAACATAATTAAACTATGAGGGGAAACAAATGTTTAATTTTAACTGAAACGCGTCTACGGATAACAAGACCGCACAGTTATATTGTCTTATATCTCTCTATTAGCATTATGCAATAGATAGGAGCTTCCAGTATTGTCGCACGCTTGGAAAATTAATAGTCAGTTTATTAATCACACAATTATTACAAGACCACATAATCAGACTGTTACATTGAAGTTGATATAAAAACGAAACATATCTTCGAATTAAAGCGTATTTAGAGAACCATAAAATTATGTTACAGTTTTCATATCAAATTCTTGTTAATTTTGACTGGCATAAAAGGGGAATAACGTTAAATAAGATAATTAGTACAGTTTGCGAGGTATTCTCGAAATTCCACACATCTGTTACTCCCAATACAAATTATTCAGTTTCATGGTTTAGAGCATTTTACATTATATATGTATTATCACAGCAAAGTGCTGTACTTATTGACAATTTAAGAAGGCTGAGTTGCACACACGAAAATTACCAACAAAGTATTGAATAAACTCTGGCTATTAAATAAAAATGTCAAACAGATTACGGAGCAAAGAAGTTATTAAAAATGTCTTAAATTTTTTGCACATCGGCCTTCAAACTGTTCTCACGTTTAAGAGGTACCGGGATAAACGTGATGTTAGTAATGTACAACTTAGCCTTCGTCTATAATAACCTTATTTAAATCTTAGTTTAAGTGATATAAAAGCACTGAGTGAGCTCACCTCTTCGCATAGCATCATCATGCGCCGCGTAGACTCCAGAGACTGAAATCGTACAACAAACTCTATTATTTATTCATTCCAAATAGATTGAAAAGTTCCATACTCGTATTTTCTTGCAAACTGAACAAAGATTCTTGGATTCCAAATAGAAGTTTCTACGTACACTATAATCAAAGTTTATCGAACTTTTATTTTCTTTTCAAGTACAAGTCGTAAAACTGTAAATGAATGACGCGATTCAAGTGTTAACATAAAGTACATAAACTTTGAACAGTTATTGCTCCACGTCTGGAAAGTCAAGAATACATATAATGTTACAGTCAGCAAAATGAATTGCAATAAACCTGACAGTTACCGCGTTGAATGAGAATTTAATATCGTGTTCAGCAAGTCTAAGTTTGCAGAGTAATGCTACCTAGGCATTACTCTTCGCCTTAATCTTTTTAATAATGTTGCTTCCAGTATTTTGTTTCAGGTTTCAGACCCACTGGGTATTTTTGAAAGAAGCTGCAAAGTAAAGCTGTGAATGTCGTACCCAAATTTGCTTTAACTATAGGGTATTTTTCCTGGAAAGAAGAAAGGGCACAAAAAGATACCCTGAGGGACCCCATCTTCTGTTTGTCATAAGAAATTTAAGTTATACAAGTGTTGGTAATACGGACCTCGTCGGTGACTTGACCGGCGCGCATCTGGAGCTGTTCCAGCTCGCTGCGGGGAGCGCCATTTTCGGCGGGTGGCGCTGCTGAAGGCATCCTGAAACAACAAAGTATAACTCATTAGCCTTTTAAATGTGTGTGCGAGGAGCACGAAAGCTTTTGAGAAAACAAAATAAAAATACTTTCGTTACAAGGATCACGGTCATGGACAGTCTAAATAAGAATGTCTAGACGGTTCAAGTGGATTGCACTAACTATACATTTTATTTTAAATTCTGATTTATTTTTACTGCTATTGTCTTACTATATGAAAT
This sequence comes from Chrysodeixis includens, assembly GCA_941860345.1. Lineage (NCBI taxonomy): Eukaryota > Metazoa > Arthropoda > Insecta > Lepidoptera > Noctuidae > Chrysodeixis > Chrysodeixis includens. The sequence goes on along the minus strand of OW796108.1, from coordinate 5,891,199 downwards.
TCACATGAGATGAAATTAGTGTATTCAACACTGTTTAATAAAATGCTCTTTCCATTTCCATCTCAGAATTACAACGTTTTTGTTTTTTTAGTTAAATACTATGTCCATTGTTCAAATTACATGCTGTTTACAGCTACCGTTTACACAATAGATAAACGCGAAGTAGTTAACAATAATAGTAGCTGCAACGTCTGGCCTTGTCCTAACCTTACACGTAACCTTATGTACGTTAACCATCCCGTGTTAGCTAACTGAATACGATGATCTAGTATAAATTAACACCCCTGACACGGTACAGTTATGTAAATGTTGTTCTGAACGCAACGAAGCAAGAATGGATTAATCTTTTTATGAAGGTCTTCTAAACGGTTGTACATTTTAATTAAAGTAAAGTTCCTAAGGACTACTCGGTGCGCTTAAAGTAGGTAACCATTATTTGGCTGAAGGCTGCCAAACAGATTTCCCAGCCCATACCAAATCGACAGGATAATACAGACAATGGCTAACTAAAATATGACAAAAGTAGCCTAGTCTTGGTAAAAAACTACTAAAAGAGCAACGGTTATTCAATGGTAATTGAACAAATTATATTCAGAGCGTTTTTTATTTATGGGAAAATGGATTCCAATTTTTCGCGTGTATGGGAACTTGTTGGTATCTTTGTAAATATTTTTATTTCCATTTTGTTTGCGTGTCCGATGGAGCGATAGCGCAGGCACTTCGGCAGGGGTATAATTAAGTAATCTAAAGTGTAGCATTTACTGTTCAAATAACTGTAGGTCTGCATACAGGATTTTATTGTACACGTGTAAGTAAAGGTTATATGTCCCGACCTTTAAACCCACGTCGTAAAGTTTATTCGCTGGCACGTGCACCACGTGGGCTGAAGCTTAAAGCTCGACTGAAATGCAGGCAGTGACATTTTCCGTTGGCTTTTTATAAATAGATTGAAATGTAACAGAATAATCTGCCCACACAACTTTGAATAACAAAGTTACTTTTATGAATACTAAAATACAATGTTGTGCTTACGTCATTTCTAGCGTGCATAATACAATTACTTTGTCCGTACATGCTTTTTAATAATTCAGTTAGTCTCACGAAATTACTCTGTGAGCATATAGGTCGTACGAGACTAGCACATGTCTAAAAAGCTCAGCTTCCCCAAGGTCTAGTAAAAGTTAATCTCAAGGGTCACCTCAAAACTTTCCAAAAACGAAAGTCGGCATTATCAAGGACTTTTCTCATTGCCAAAGTGGAGACGGTCTTACAGTAAAAAATAAGGTAAATCACGTAGTCATTATAGAACGGAGATTTTCTTTTAACGTTGAGGAAAGTGATTTGTCGAATGGGATCTAATGTCGAAAAAAAAGTAGGTACTTCAGATTCTTCTACAAAATCGCAAATAAAGTGTAACAAAAGACCGATACTAGCGTGAGTCATTTTTGTTGAAGCAGTTTTCACAAAAAATTGTTTTATCTTAAATATATCTAGATGATCAGCATAGTAAAAGAGATGGAAATTTACTAATTTGTATTAAGTAAGGATACTTAGGTGTCACTTACCACCCAGGGCACCTTAATTAGGGCAGATTAGACCGTTTATTTCGGGCACGCATTTTATCGCGGCATAAAAACAGCGGTGTGTCTCATCCGGCGCCGGCCTTACATGAAAATGTTTAATAACGTCGGTCTACGGGGGACCTCTCATAATCTACCTCAATTTACCATTTTGAGGTCAAAACGTTAATTAAATAAACACTTGAATTAAACTACATGTTGTAAAACTGTTTGTACGAGAATTTAAAGTGTTTTGTGAGCCTGAGACTGGTACTGATACCTTTTGTTTAATTGAATCTCTATTTTTAAAGTAAATAATAATGTTTTTTTGGAGGTTCAATGCACTCGTTTTCAATGCAATCACAGTATAATGAAACTTACGTTTGATGGTGAAATGTGGTAAACTGTGCCATACCAGTAAATTGAATTAAACGTTTGGGACATGAATTGGCTTGACGCCAGAAAAGTTCCTGGGCTAACACGTTTATTGCCGAAGGAGCCGGGTTACCTCAGACTAAAATAAAACGGTCTTTTTTAACTTAGTAATGGCAACTTCTCGATTTCGTGTTGTCATTGAATTTGGAATTTTCGAGGAAAACGGCAAAGCGGAAACGAAACGTTAACAAAGAACAAACGAAAGTAATTGCCTTAGCATTTTAAATTGCTAATACAGAATTTATTTTATAGCTTGTACTTATTTCAGTAACGACCGTTCTAATACAATTAACATATATATTGAATACATATCTTTAACTAGATCTTACGTTCTTTGCTAACTATAATTTAATTAGAGACACAATCAATGTTACCTTGCTTTCAAGCATAGAAGGAAATTAAACTTGTATTTGTGTTTGAGATAACGAAAACAAAATTTCAAAAAGCTTTGCCTTTTGTATATTTCTGTATTCATTTGTACGCGCCCCTGGCAAATGAGATCATGTGTCAGTTGCTGCTAATTGCGTTTATTGAAACATCGAGGCCCACAAACTTTTGTAATTACAAAGGGGTATAAAATTTCAATTTTGAGATTTCACGAGCAATTACGTTTAACCTTTCAAAAACATCCAGAGCCTCCATCCGTTTATTTATCCAGAAATTTCTATCGCCATAAAACGTAAATTGGTGTATAATTTACGTTGTTATTATAAATTCATGAAGCTGAAGTTGTTTATTTTTAGACTGGCTTTACAGGCTTGCAAATGTCGTATCAAATATACAAAGGCAGGACACGGGGTGGGTGGGGCGGCCTTGACGCGTCGTCGCCTGAACAAAGGGCGGGGGCAGGCAATCTCATACGTGCCGCCTTCCTAAGCCCAGCTTGTTTGTACAGCGGGACACGGATTAGCATTCGCTTGGAAAAAACACAGTTGTTATTCATGTTGAATTTCACCAAAAAGAATTTTGTAAAAAAGATTTTTATTTTGGCCGAACTAGATTTTAATTAGGCACGAAACGTTGCCTTTTATTCAGATATTAAGGTAACTTTATCTGTAACTAGGCTCTAGATTAAACTTTAGTTTTTAAATTATCGGTTTACCATAATTAAATATGCCACTATGATAACGTTTTGCAGATTTTTCATCACATATGAGTTGGTTTACTTCCAACTATGCGGAAGAAAATCGGTTTATCTCGTGCCTCCACACGCCAGCTGACAAACACGGAACAGCTTCGATATTCGCTTGACCTTCGCGTACGAAACTTAAATTGAAAACCGCAAAATATGGCAAAGGAGCAATGGTTAGAATTTTTTAATTCAGACTTTCGGTTCGCACGTATTTAGAACGGTATCAAAATCTCTAAGTTGGCATAAAGTATAAAAACATCAGTAAATCATCAACACACATCTTATAAGATTAAGATGGCAAAAAAATCGAACTGATGAACATAAAACTACAACAAAAAGTACTCTGTGACATTGAACAAATATTTAATCACTATACAAATTTTCTTCCTATTAAAACCAGACCAGTTGCACGTGGTATCCAGCACGGCGTGACCTTATTTAACAGTTTGCCATTCCACCACTCAAATATGTATGAGCGCCACTGAATGCACTTCCCGACATAAGTTATAGTAAGCCATTAGAGTTTTACTTTGAAGCCGGATGGTATAACAACAAAGTTAGCCTACACAATAGTCGGTATGGTCCCATAATTGAGTTTCATTAAACTAGATCACTGGTATTATGTTTGGTCAAGCGAACAAAGCTGCGACTTGTGAGCTCGTGTAGAGACCTTTACAAAAGGGAATGTGGATGAAAGTAATATTAGAAACCATTTATGAATGTCGTCAGTTTGTTGTAGCTACAAATGTGGTTCTTACATATAAAAATATTTGATTTGAACAATAAATCTCGTGTTCCTGAGTAATTATTATAAAAAAAAACAATTGTAGTGTAAAAAAGACATACATTGCTGTAAAGTTCATCTAATTTTTTGACAAATTATTCGTTTTCAATCGTTGGTTTATTGGCTAGTAGAAGTAAGACTTCAGAATCTTCTGGTCTACCAGCAAATACGATGAAAGCGTAAGTAAAACTCTATCTCTGAAAATATTCCTAAAGTCTATTTCTTTAATCACCACATCTCAGAAAACCTCCCTGAAAAATACTCCATATATACAGCAGATTTATATAAAAAATACACCAAGAAAGTTCTAGAACAAAGTGCTAGAAATGTGTTACAAAACTTAAATTTGGTAGACCATAAATAACGAGACTGAACTTGGGCCACGTTCAAGTTGCAGTAAGTTGGCAATGCCCGAGGCATCGCACTGACCTACTTCTGTCAGACTGCTATTGGAAACTTGCGATATATGCGAGTAAGTATTATATACATTGTCCATTGAGATTATGCATGTAATTCCTCGAGAGAAATGTCCACTGAATATTGGCTCGGTATTATGTCTAAGGTATGTTATTGTAATGCTAAATGTTTATACTCGTGTGAGCTGGTCTAAAAGAGAGCCACGGCTTATAATAATATAATTGAGGAAAACGATCGTTGATACAGCTACTCCGGTTTTTACTTTCGTATCTAAGTGAATGGTTTTTTTTTTAGTTCAGAAATCTTCTCGTCGGTGAAATACCCTACCAAAATTTCATCACAATCAAATCTAATCATTAGCCATGAATAGAGGACAAAAATATAAACATAATTTTGTCAAATAACCTCATTTAACGTCCCTGCCTCAATTTCCACGTCCTCAAACACTACTAAATGCTCAGAAACATGAAACATTTGACCGCAATATCTCGAACAGTGTTGTGAACTATCATATCTTTCGAATACATCTCCAAAATTACAGCGAACATGTAAATGGGAATAGAGGATCGTTAGTTTTGAGACCCGAGGCCTTAAAGTTTAGTTGCCGTTAGTTATAATTACTGCGGTCACTCGTTAGGCCGTTTGTATGTAAACCTTAAATCCACAACCGAAATGGACGTTTAAACAGCCCTCTTAGATTGCTTTACAATTTTGAGTTACTGTAGAGAAAACGAAGCTGTTTGTACTCCACCTGCACGAAGCTATACATACTGTTACTGATAGGAGCACCTGGAAAAAATTGTCCCGGCCCGACCTCAACGCTGACAGCGGCTAATGATGGTCACAATCCCCAATTTATGTAGAGAAAACATGTTTAAGGTGCTCCTTTACCGAAAGCATTTGAGTGTAATGTAACGCTACATTACATCAGTGAAGGAACCAAACCGAGTATTACGATGTGCACTTGATGATAATAATGATACAATGTGTAATAACTAAATGTAAACTTCAAAAGCTAATGCTTAAAGTCGAACTAAAATGTTACATTACACAGTTAGATTATGCGGTGAAGAAGCGCTTTTAGGTTTTTCATAACGTGAGGAGAATTTTACTGGTTAATGCAGTTTCGAAGACAGAATACTAAGTGGAGCGTAAAAACAAAGACTAGACCTATTACCTACAAAAGGCTGAGCTACGAACCTCGCAAAACAATGGAAGCTCGCGAGTTCCTAAAACGAAAATCAATACTAATCACCAACAATTTTTCCCCTAACCTATCAAAATCTATTAACTTAAACAAGTTCAAATGAACAGTACAAACCAAGGTTTCCGAATAAACCTAACCAACAAGGTTATAATTAAATACGTGAACAATGTAATACCGGCGAACGTTTAGGGTTTGCGACGAGCGGTACCGACTGTACCCGCCGTTGAATTTTAATGTTGGCCTGTAGTTAACTCCGCAGGTCGACCGGGGTTTGAGGGCCTTTGTTAAGGTATAAAGGTGAATTCAGGCTATGTTAGGCTGTGTAGAAAATAACACAATAATGTTATTGTAATTCACTTTTGCTTGGCGTAGTCTGATGGACTTTAATGACGTCTGATGTGGTCTGATGATGGTCGGTGCACAGTTTACGCATTTAACTTTATTGCACCCATCACTAATGGTAAAACAGATCTTCGACAATGAAGAAGTATTTTTTTATATCTATGCATATCACAGATGCATATAGACACATCTTGACTGTTTCATCGGAATTCAACAACGGTCGCGTCATTGCTGAATTCAAGTATTTCGAAATTCCCGAATTCCTCTTGCTTCTTCTTCTTATTAGCATGTTTGCCCACTGCCTATGCTTCTCCAGTTATTTTCCATTCATTTCTTTCTGGTTTTCCTTTGCTTTTAGTCATTATTATTAGTAAAACTGGGGGGACCGCGGTTGAGCTTATACAATCGACTTTACGAAGGCTGAAATTAAATACTCTTTGAGTTTAACATCAACATAATTAATAGCGCTATATTAGTTAAAGTAACGTGATACAGTCAGCGTAATGAGGAAGTATAAATTAAAAATGTATTCTGAATTATACATACATGTTTCACTATGGGTGAAATAATATTAACTTTGTTTTGTTCTACTCTGTCTTTGCGTATGTAGTCTGGATTCACCTTTATTCATTAAAGCTGTCTCCGCCTGGTACGTAACCGCGACATATTCTTATCTTAACGACCATATTTCCATAATCATATACCTTCAACACATTTTAGGGTTATTTCATATTTGCTACTGTATTATAAGTGGGGGTTTGTCATGTATTCAGGGTTAACTTTACTTGATAATATAATACGGCGAGTATAATGCAAAGCGTTATGCAATAATAAAGAATAGTGCGTGAAATTAGCACAATTAAGATTTGTTGCAAAATGTTGTTTTATATATAAGCAGTCAAATAGCGCACATACCTATGGCTTATTTTATCATCGCAGCATAGATATAACTAAATACAATTTCGACGAAGAACTTGAATAAATTTAATTTTCAATTAAGTTAAACATGCTCATAATTTACTTTATTACACAACACCCACTATACATTTCGTTGTAAAGTAGAGCTATACAGATTCAACTGTATACAAATATTACAACAATTAATAGTTACATTGGTACACGAAAATTTAAAACTGCACATCTGGGCATCAACTTTCCCCAGCGCGTTTCAAATCGGAAACTCTCCTTCGTCCGAACAAACAAGCAGAGCTTTGTTTAAACAACTAGAACAATAGCTCGGCACTCCGCACGAAATAAAACGAAAATAATTACAGTACAAAAAGTAAATGTATGCTATACTATGTATTAAATGTATTAATGACGTATTTAGCCTTCGTAGAGAGCATTAAAATAGTTGCTTTGTCAATAAATATTGGGTAGCAATTCACTTTAATTACGATTTATCATGCGAAATTATTCGCTAGAATCAAGAGTTAAGTGTTCGTTTTGGTTTACCGCTTGTTAAGTGATGCAAATTAACTAAGATGTGATGAATCATTGCATTGTTTGAACGTATAATGAGGTAACTTCAAAGGTATTTTTGTAGGAAATGCTCAGTTTATGTTGAGGTAATGCGATATTTATACAACATGAGACACGTTTGCATATCGACACGTAATCATACTTCCGTGATTTTAAGAAGAGCATTCAATCAATGAGCGTTTTGATTCGTAGCCAAATGCGCATTAAAGGCTACGCAAGCCGCTACGATAGTTATCTACGAGAAAGTAGAGTAATGAAAAGAATTAATCGAAAGTGTAATTTTCTTTGTCTTGGTCTACGAGATTCGTCCTTGAGAGGAAGGTCGGAGACAGCGCGTGGATCGTGATTCAATCTTAACTGCTGACGTCATTACAGTTATCTGTGTGCAGACTAACCCCACCCCTTTAGTGTCATCGAAGACTAGACGCTCGTACCAAATTACATTTACATACGCACACATTCACGTATATGTAAGGTAGGTATAAGACTTGATGGATTAGTTAGAGAACTTGTGTATGTGTGTGTTTAAAATGTTCATTTTTCTTTTTTTTTAGGATAGTTTAGTGATATTGTTCGGGTAAACTGCGGGTAGTCGTAATCTTAGTGTTTGCGGAGATACGGGAGCCGTGGACGGAGCACGTTCGCGGGTTCGCGTTGAAAATCAATAGACGCGCGCAACCCCCGCGCCGCACGGCCCCGGAGCGGCAGCTCGCTAAATGCAAGAACTTACTTGTTACGCATAACTTTATTTAATGCAACTTATTAAACTATATTAAAATACAACTAGTAACTGTAGCGAGCAGTAGAATAAACGAAGCTACCAACCCTAAGGTCGATCTTCTTTTTTTTCTTTATTTTTGAAATGAGTTTCATTTCACCTCTGCAGGTGTTTCGATGACGGCTCTGCAGCTTTTTAAAGCAACATTCTTCATAATTAATATCCGTTTTCAAACTTTAATTAATCAAATGAAATATGCAGGTTGATAAATACAATATAAACTCCTAACAATTTGAGTAATTTACAAGTTAAACAGCAACGGTTTGCAGAGCTATAAATTCTTAATTGGGAACGTGGATTATTACGCTTCCATAAATAATGTGTGGGACTATATTAAATTACTAAACCTTCTCTAAATATACCTTTCATTTATTAGATTATCTTTGTCAACTTTAACACTTCTATCAGTTTAAAATACAACATAGCATATTATTATGTAACTCGAGAATAGGTAATAATAGACAGTACTAAAAACCTATATAAATAAGGCTCAGTTTACTTAAGCCCACGTTTATAACTCCAACATGAATGGGTTAATTTTCTCATTACCCACTAGAACACGGTTAACCTTTGACCTTTAATTACAGGTAGTACTTGTATTAACGAAGGCTTTCACTGAACACGACCTCGCTTCAGGGGCTTGTATTAATTACAAAAATATTAACCCTTATCAAACAAGATGGTCTCGCGTCAGATAAATACGTACAATTATGTACAGTCAACCACACGTCAATTAACACAAGGCTTCACTAAAATCAACCTTACTTCTTTGACACAAGACTTTCTTTCACCCTGAAGTATTCCTCAAGTTATGCTGCCGAGTGTCTTAGTAATACGATACCATTTGTTAGGTGGTATATTAGACTTTATTGCCTCAGCAGTAAGGGTGTGTGTTCGGTAATAGATTGTAAACACAGTAATCGATGGTACAGTATCCTTTACTAAGTGCTGACGCAAATACTTTTATTTACGTTTGTTTACTTAATAAAGGAGTATAAGGCAAACGTTGATGGTATTTCAGTAAGTTGTTGTATGATGTAACGTGAATGCACTTAGGTATATATTCTAAGACCATTATATGTGAACATGCAATTACGTAATATTTAAGTAAACAAAGTAACGCTAATACATATTCTTATGAATAAAAACACACGTGAAGTAAGGAATACGTAACTAAGGTTGAACTTGTGCTATGAACTGTTAATTCAAAGGATTGATACTGCGTTAGTGAAAACCTAATATGTATGAAACGTAAGTACTTTGTTAAAAATAAGAGCTTTCTAAAATTCCAAAAAAAAATATAGAAATATAAATATGAGAGTTCATTAAATTCAGTTCGTCAGTTTTAAAAGATCGGAATGTTCCTAAAATACATTACGTACAAGTTTTATGGCTTTAAAACTCAACTTAATTTTGCTTTTCTTTGTTCTATTACTTCGTATTGGCTAGAAAACATAATTATACGGCATCAAACCATAAAAAAGTGTGTCAATCACACTATTTAATATTTATTGCAATGCTGACGCTATTCTCATCCTCAATAACAATTGAGGCCTTGGCCTACGATAGAAAGAAATAACGGACCTAGATATTCATACTAGCTTATTTTACAAGCTTGTACTATCTCATGACTAGCCAAAGACCTTCCTCCTTTTCTTCCACTTTTCTCAGCTGTGCCACGTCCTTCCTATTCGCAAAGATGCAAATACGCTGGCCCATTTCTCAATTGGCATACGATATGACCAGTTCATTTCCATTTTATTTAAACCCGCTTTTCAGCTACTTTAAAGTGGTATATTTTTATAATTTCAACGCCAGAGATGACGTCAGATAGAGCGTGTGGAAGAAGAAGACATGCTGTGCCGACCCCAAATAATAATTGGGATAAAAGCAGGGGAATGATGAGATCTCAAGGTGACGTACCAACTACATAACCTAACAGATAAATACCTAATTCCCTTCAGCCAATTTCTGAAAACCGGATTAATTCCAATCTCCTCCACGGCTGTAATTGTTAGACCAAAATAGAAAATACTAAGAAACCAATCTCCGCTCTTGACATGAGGTTTGACATGTGATAAACTGTTTTGTGTAAATCAGGCTTTCTGAAATCCGAGGGCTATTTCGGTACAATTCTAGGCTGTTCACACTTACGCTAAGAACTCACGGAGCGATTTCTTACCGCGCCCGCAGCGGTTGCGGAACCGCGAATTTATTTCCAAACTCACAAGACCGGTTATTCGCGCGGTCCCGCAGCCGCTGCGGTTGCGATCATCGCCCGCCACGTCTGCGGGCGACTATCGCAACCGCAGCGGTACCGCAGCTTTCTGTACCTCCTCCCCACGCGCGCCGCCTCTGCGCCACTGCGATCGCCCGCCAATCGACCGCAGAGCGCGCGGGCGCAAACCGCAGAGCTTGCGGGCGACCGCGGCCCGCGCGATTCTACAAGTTGCCCGCCGGTGCCGCGGGAGCCGCAAACAATCGCACAGTCTGCGGGCGTAAACCGCGTCGTGAGTTGTGCTTTAATTTTTTACACGTAAATCTGCATTCTACAGAGTCTGCGGGCTCGCCACCGCGGCGGGCGCGGGAAAAAATCGCTCCGTGAGTTCTTAGCCTTAGACACCTTTTTGTCTGGAGTGTCTGTGGATTACAAAAAAGGTTTAGACATTTAGGCTGAGCTATCATCAGGGATGCTTAGGGGTGTTTTTTTAAAGATCTCGATCAAAATCGCTTCAATTACCTATCTTTGCTTCTACTGATAGTGATTTTTTAGTTTTTTGGAGCATCCTGCACTAACGCTAAGCATTGAAACGCAGCTTTCGACCTAACGTAAAAATGAAAATCTGGGTTTAACAAACATTTCCGTACTGGTTAAGGATCATAAGAAATTATTTCGCTTCAGGCATACGATAGTTTTAAATTCTGATAAAAGATTGCTCAAAATATCTCGATTTGTCTAACAGAAACTTTGTCAACCCTCTTCAAAATTACTTGCGATTTTGTTATTGGTGTTGGCTAAGGTTTTGAATGGCTCATGGTTGGGTTGGAGTTAGAGCTCCATAAAATCCCTAATTTTGACACGCCATGACGCGCCTAATTTCGTCAAATTAAAGGCAGCATTGTTTAAGTTTTTTGTTCCTTAAACTAGGTGTCTGGAAACTGCAAAAAAAAGTGATTTTGTAACAGTTTTGTATTGTAAACGTACATTAGCCTGCGCTGTGCTTGTTGAGTTACCATTCTAGTTCCCACGACAATTAAATAGAACATTATATTTAACACATTGTCACACGCGAACAGCGTATTTAAAATGTCGTTTTAGTGCCATATCTGTTCTATTATAAATGCTAAAGTAACTCAATTAATCATAGTTTCACAGCTAAATCGTTAAGCTGATTTTCATCCTATTTAGGTATGTTGTAAGCTATATCCACAAGGGAATATACGTAGAAAAAAATCAAGCATTGTATGACAAATTCTGATATTGCTTTCAAAAGCCATGCTTTTCAATAGACCTTTTTATCTTTGAATGACAGGGAAGGCATTACTTCAAATACACCATTCTAAATTTTGGTACTAGATGCTATAATAGAAAGGAACAGTTCCACATTTTTAAAAAGGTGAAAATCGAAAGAGGTTTTCAAAAAGACAAATAAGTATAACATACTGTTTAGAGTTTTCTTTTATATTGTACGTAAGGGTAAGTAAGGGGCTGCCAGTTCTACAACGTATTTTACACTCCGTCTGAGAGGCCAGTCAAAAGGAAATTTGAAAGCTTACAGACATGAATTTCTTCTGCAAACTTGCTATTCGCAAAATCGATTCAAACTAGAAAATATTTCAAGCAGACTCAAGCAATATTTTAGATTTTTATATGTAGAATATTTTTGTTCATTTTAAAGAAGACTGTAAAAGTGAATCGTGTACTGGTGTTTTATACGTACATAAATCAATCTAGTCTAAAAAAAGCACATAGTTTATAGTTATGTATTATTTCCGTAACTATAATTATTTCCTTCTAAAAATAGCTTGCAAACACTCAACTGTATTCAGGAAACGCGAGTGATCGGAAATGGTGGGAACGGGTAATCCGCCGCAATCGGTTTAACTTACAGTCCAGCTGGTTCAGCGGTTGGCGTGATACACGACAGATGAATGATTTTAATAGCCCGTATTGGCGTTATAGAATGGATATTTCGGTATTTCGAATGTGAATAGTCGATCAAAATGTGTCGGTATTTGTAGTGTGTCGATCAAAATGTATTTTTAGGGTGTCAATCGGTTTTTTTCATTTGTTTTTGGCTGCCGCCCGTCCGGGTTTCCTCGGATTTGTCATGTCGGGATTCTGGATTTAAATCCCGGCTTTTCACGTGTCTTGTCGTGGTTGCCAAATTTTAGATATAGCAGTTGGTTGGAGAAGGTCGGAAAACCAATATTCAAACTAGGTATTTTTTTAGTATTAGATTCCTATTGTGCGTGTATTGTGTATTATATTGAGATGAGCGAGCAAACATATAAGATTGACTGTCTTCTTAGACTACCAAAAAGACAAAAGACCAGCTAAATGCAGAATTAAAGTTCGAGTAGGGATAAGGTTAATTTTTAGTATTAATAACAATCCTCAAATGAGTTTAATCTTCTGAAATTCTCCTATTAGGTTTTCTAATTATATTAAAAATTACGAACAACGATTTCATTAAAATAATATGCTGGAGATTTTAAAAGCTTCTTAAGGAAAATCACTGCTCAATTATAATTTAATTAATTATACTTAACTTCTAAGAATCCTTGTAGATAATAATATTATTTTCATGTTGGCTTTTTCAAAATAAGATTATAATTATAATATTAGTAGTTACCATTGCAAGTAATATTGTATTATGTAAAATAAACGAAAGATCAACCCTTTTCTATGTCTTCTTGTTCTTCGAGATGACATTGCATAACTGGAACTTACAGCCACTCTCAGACCACTTATTGGAGTTTCTCAGATGGCTCTGTTCTGTGTTCAATCCATGGGCAAATATATTTTCGGGTTAAAAAGTTTGTTGTATAACTGTACGTGTTAATTTAGAGTGTCAGCAAGTGTACCACTTATAAAAATATTGGTTGAGTCCGTTAAGAAATAAACTAACTTATTATACGTATTTATGATATTGGTTACAATGTTTTTTATATTTTTTCTACACTTGTTATGTTGGGCAGTGACATCCAACAAACAATGGATTTTCTGTTGTGTCTGGACAGTTTCGCGTTCCGAAATAGTCCATGGCTAAATACAAAATCAATCAGTTTATTTAATATCAAATCAATTGTGTCATTTTAATGTCCATGGTATATTAACATATCATGTTTAATTTGCCTTTCAGTATTCCACAATGCATCTGCGACGAAATATCGGTCTTAGATATCATTGGAAAAGCATTCAGGGCAACCTCATTACGCCTAGCCATTTTTATAACAACTTATTTAATTCGCTGTTATATCCACGGCTGGAGCAAGAGCATATTCTTCACAAATCACATTGATGTGGGCTAGTATAAATACCTATTATATGTTCATTATTCCAAGAAGAGCTTGTATCACTTAAATGGGCGGGTTCCGTATTCATGTCCCTTCCGTATTCCATTAAACCTATCTGTCCCGGTTTCAATACGCACGAAAATAATTAGGGTCTCCACTATAGGGGTGTAAATTAACTCAATCTGTTGTGAATTTAGGTGTAATAACTTTCATGAGACAGATTAAGAGTTATTTATTGCTAACGATTTATTTAAACGCTTTCTCAGGACCTATCCTCTATTTTCAGACCCGATAAGTTCTTAATGTTACGCTGAGCTGGTAACCTATTAAAAAGTACTGATTTGAAACCTTAAAAACAGTTTTTAATACCTAAGTGAAAGTTTGTAAAGAAGATTGGATGATCGTCAATCAATCAAGCGTAAATCGTCGAACGGATTTCAACGTAATTAGGAAGCGATTGCAAAAAGCATGGTTGTTCTAATATTAGATACGCTATGGTCTAATGTATTGTCTGCGCTCGAACAACATAGAACGGTATTGTTTTTTCTTTGGTATTGTAGTAAGTACGTCGAGGTCGATAGCGGCGAAGGTACTGCGATGATCTTGTCAGATATGTGCGACGCCCGTACATAATCTTATGTACGGCTTACGAAATAAAAAAGTATCAAGGTAACTTCTGAGTGCGCCAAAGATTTTAGAGACTAACCCCCTGGTTCCGAAAGGCTGATCAATTGAATCCGCTGTTAGATCAACTGACCATGATTGTAATTAGATGACTATCAATTTACAATTACATAGAATTCAACTAACGATTAACAAATTTTTGTGTTAACCAGCGTTTGAGGAACCAGAGTCACGTAAGGGTATTAATGGTTTCTAAAATTGTTGTAGAACCTTTCATTATTAATATTGATTGTATTTGCATTTTGTTAATGTTTGCGACTCATTTCACTAAAGGACACGAAATCAATCTATCGCCAAGGCCCCGTACTTGTATCCTACTATCCAATAATAATGTCCAACTATCCACTCGTAAAATTATTTACGATTAGTTAAATCTAATGTTATCTGCTGTTTTTCTCATCACATTCTTGATACGCGTTTGGTTCAAGTACTTAATTCTGGAAAACGGCCAGGTCAAGGGGAGCTGGCTAGCTTCCAGTATATCTCCTAACTGGTGAAGACAAGTTCATCAGACATGTATTTTAAGTGACCTGTATCATATCTTTAAAGCAACAGAAAATATCAAATCAAGTTGTTACCCAAAAAGGCGTAGGTTTGTCTTTTCATCTCGTGCGAGAATGATTTGGTCCTTTGATACATAATAGGGTATCACAAAATCTGTGTCAAAGGACACCTTCCCTTATAGGTCCCCTCAACACAAAAGGTCAATTGTTTGATCGTCACACCCATTGGGTCATAATGTGCCCTTTGTTAAGTCAGGTCAAAGATAAAAATATCACTGTTCCTTTTTTAAGAAATACAATATGGTTGTTTGGGTATTTTTGGTAGCATGTTATTTTAAAGATAAAAATATTATTTCATAGATAGTATTTGCTACTATCCATTAATTTCATTTATCTATGATGACTAGTAAGATAACATTTTATTAATCTTAGATTTAATTAGAAAGTATATTATGGTGCAATTGTAAATATAATACATTTAATATGCTTTTTCTATTCATATAAGGGGATAAAGATGAATGAATAATTGAAAATAGGTTTCATATGTACAGTTTTTTCTAGAAAGCTAAACATATAAGTTTAAATTGATTTATAATATTTTTTGTCTGCCAAAACTCAACCAAATTACAAACTATCAGTGTGCACATGAACAAAAAACAGACAATTTTTTGGCAAAATACATGTCATCATATTGCAATGCGGTTTTAAATTTTCCTTATAAAATTCATGGAATTGATACTGAAAATATCGGTGTACTAATATGTTTAATGTACAGTAATTAGTTTTCTACGGACTCTGTGGTAAATGTATGTTCATATTTAGTATGGAAGTTATTTTAGATTAGCATTGATCATTCCATTATGACACAGTTTATAATTATCTCATAAGGATATAGAACGGACATTGAATTACTAAAATTGAATATAATTCATCTCAGAAATCATGTTTATAAATATATGTTAATCACACTTGCATTTAAACACTCAATAATATTCATTATTAATATAGATTTTATAATAATGTGTATTTATAGAACAAAAACTGGTTTAATGCATCTTCACTTAGTCTTTGTATAATTTAGAAAGTAATTTTCTCCTTTATGCAGTTAGTAATGAATGGGAGAGAGTTTATTGGATAAATTTCTCACAGTGCAAAAACGTCACACTAATGATGATAATTAAGTTTCAGTATATAGATGTACAAAAGTTAAAGTATGTACCTAATTGAGATAAGAAACCAGACATGAAAATAATATTTTATTCAGCCATCTAAAGTTTAGACAAATCATAATTCCTACATCATTTGAATGTTTTAGGTAGAATAATTGCTTGTTTATCTTATGATTCAGTTTATTAGCCATACACACTTGATAAATTAACAGTTTTGTATGTAAACGTCAGAGATATCCGCCCATGACATCATCAAATAAGTCAGCAAAAATAGGGCTCCTGTTATCTTGACCGGGAAAGTAGGCGTACCGGCCAGATATCGTTACATTATGGTACAGTGGGTCTCAATTAAATAATCAATTAGTAGCCTTTAATACATATATAAACGAAAGTGTGCCGAACTTGGTTGAAGTAATTTATCAAGTCGATCTGATCAAAACTGGAGACGCAACGGTAGAAATATAATTTGTAGATTAAATTAAAAGGACTTACCTGTAAGTTTATTGTTTACTAGCACCTAAATTATACGATACGCCTTCGAATACACTTAGCACAGGCTTGAATACACTAGGCACCAAAATACAGCACAAAGACGAAATGAATAGGTTTTCGCACTGACAGCTCGTTCGCTGCTGCTGGTCGATCGACTCGGTTAGGTTAGCCACGAAATGCGCAATGCTTTGACTATGCGCATTGACCCCCGCACTAAAATGTCATGCGCGTTTAGGAATGAGGATAATAAATGTCAATAAAGACACCCTTTTCGATATCTCAATGGCTATGATTTTAAGACAAAACTATAAATAAACAATACAACTATTGTTACTATATAGCGCCATCTGCTTTACGAAAGCAAGAGGAAATTGTTACCTGTGAAGGCCATCTAGTATGGAGTAGTTGAAGCCTCTTATAAAAGACTGTGCCATACGATGTCTACTAACTCCCACTAGATGGCGTTGTAAATAAAAAAATCTGATGTACAGTGTTGTTATGTATTGCTGAAGACAATTTAATTCCGCCTAAAAACAAATACATATAACATCAGTAAAAATGGGCATATTCAACTTAAAATCATCTTATTAAACAATCCTGAAAGACGATTAAGACTTATTTTGATGAATAACGATTAATTTTGATATATCGAAAAGTTTTTGCGTCGTGAAAATGTATATCGCAAAAACCTTAAAAATTCTCTATAATTACATTTTTACCGCGAAAGTGCCCAATCGGAGTAATTACTTAACCATTGGTTTGTTTCGTGTAAAAGGTATAAAAAATGCAATATCTTGTGGAGGTAACCGGTTTTCCATCAATTCCTGATGACCACAATCGACTGAGAGAGGAACCCTAAAATATAACTTATGAAAATGTTTTTAATATATCCAATGACTTTATTTGTACTAAAGAAGTGCTTATAGAACTAGGCATGGGAAAACCGCACTAAGTTAAAGCTTGGTAATAAAAATATCACTACACCATCAAAGCTTTGTTTGGCTTGTATCTTCGTACAGCGCTGTTCACATATGTACTCAAGTTGCTAAAATTTTGTAGAGGTAAAAGCTCAAAATATAATTGTGTAATTCTGCTGATGCTTGATAATTAATTTTAATTAAATCTTCCTTTATAACAAAATTTATTTTTCATGAAAATATTCCTTTCACCCAAGATAACGGTTTTAACGTTTTAACTTAACATTTTTAGATTTATTTGATTGATATTTTGATTCTTGTAAAAAAAAACCTATTTTATAGTAAACCTAGGCTGACTTCAGCGTTATCTTAGAGGCCCAAACAAAAGCATTTCGATTTCTTATAACCCTCAGAGCTTGTCTGCCCGCTAGCGGCTGGCGGTCAATTATCGAGATTCGCTCTGGTCTGCGTCGGAACCAATCTTCGCAATATCTTGATTTTACACATAATGTAACTTCACTTTATCTTTAAGGTAGGTATAAAAGCCTTTAGAATGGATAACTGTTTTGTTATTGAATAAATATGTTTGGAAGGCTGAGCTGGATAAACTTAAATGATGGATGTAGTCTATGGATTGAATAAAATTGACGATTTTTGTCTAGCAACATCGCTAATTCTTATTTGTGTTTAAGGGTCGCCGGTCACAGCTACAAAACGCAACCTCCGGCATATAGCATACTGAAGTTTTTGTACAGTTCATATTATGGAGAACCGAGAATTTATCAGCCACTATTTGTAGAATGTAGCATGTGTCGGCTACAGAATTCAACCGTGTGCAGCGAACACATATAAAAATGTATAAAAACTAGCTACCTAGTAAACATTGGCAGTGTCTTATGTTACAGAGACAATTAAGAAATATATTAAAAAAAAAGTAAACGCCGCCGCAGCGACGTAAATCCAAAATAATTTCTTTAAGCAGAATTACATGGTTTTTCTTTTTCATTATTAAAACTATTTTTGTACTTATATGCTTGTCATGCGCAAGTTTGATTAAATTCAAAGAAATCAAATAAAAAAGAAAAACAAAGCATAATATAGTAATGCAAATAACATCGTGAATGAGAATACTTGATATTACCGGAGACGACTCGTCTAGACAAACAGACGGAGATGTTATGCTTGTCATGTGCTCATTTACATAATATTATGCTATTACATTGCGATGTACACATTACTTATATTTTTATTTACAATATATTTGTATTCACCCAATCATATGGCACACAGACACGGTCTTTGACTTGTCAGTAGAGAATCTCGAAGTTTGCCAAGGAGGCATGGAACGGAGCCTTCAGCCTACATAACATTAAACCTAAAAAACAAAAATTGTAGACTTTACTTAAAAATTTCCCTCATTAAAGTGGAACTGGGCTGGGCACATCTGCCGTATGCCTATAAACCAATGTGCTGCACATGAATGTGGATGGATATAGGGGAAGAGGACGTCGAACAAAAGACGACGAATGACAAATAAACGATGGATGGATTGTGTGTAAAATAATATGGCTGAGAAAAATGCTACTTGCGAGATGACGCCAGATAGGATCGTGTGGAAGAAGAAGACTTGCCGCGCCGATACCTAATATTAGTTGGGATAAGGGCAGAGGAATGATGATGATTAATGATGGTTTCTTATACAAAATAAACGTAGCGAGGCAAACCCATGCGGAGATGTCCTGGATTCATTTTTACCGAAAGGTCATTCGAGGCTCTGTGTCAAAAAATTAAGTCAAAAAAGGGGCCAATATTTTAGCTTCCTACCTGCCGGACTTAATATTATTCATCTACCCTCCTTAACAAACATCGTCAACAGACGGCCACTGCGTCCGGGTATTAGTTTTCCTCGAATGACTCGACCACAATATGTTACATTCACAGAATACGTGAATTAAATCGCATATAATTAAATACTTACATAACATACGGAAAACTATTTGGTATTTCTATAGTTTCGTTTAACTTGGATAGCTTATTAATCTGTCTCTACGAGTTAAGTGTCATCGGTGACATAAGTAAGCGGCTTTTTGCTTTGATCTAAATTTATTATTTTTGTTGTTAACCTGCAGGTGGTTAATGGATCTCTCCTTTTTCAAATGTTGATGTAGCATTTTGTGTGATCTGGCATTTTGGCAACACAATAGCAGAAGACCCAAGCGAGAACTATCGAGAGGCGTATTCTTGATGATATGTTAATTATGAAACTAGTCGGGCTATCCCGATAAATATACTTCAGGAACACATAATCAATATGATTGCTGTTAAGGAAGCGTAACAGCGCTCTACTCTGCATAGAGCGGCGTCTCTCTCACACAAAGTGTTCACTTTGTGAGGTGTTGTTTTCTAAGACATGTTGAACTTTAGCTTAAAGCTCTACATTGCTATGAATTAAAGCGGTCAACATTGACACATTTATTTGTCTTTATTGGACAGAAGCTAAGTATGGTGTTATGAAATTACACCTATATTATTATATACCCAATGCTTTAATTAAACTGTGACTAATTGACGATTTTGTTAACGGAAATATAATATAACCTAAATTGTTAACGGATAACTCAGTAGGTACTAACTCTATTTTAGTAAACATTAGGTTTATACAGCCCAAAACGGATCTAAAACAAAAAAAAAAACTTTAGCCTGAACCTCTATAATACTTTAAATCAAGTTAAATCATGTTCCAGAAAGTTCGAACCGCTTTAGAATACTAACTAGCGGTCGGCAGTCGGTTCACAGAAGCACAGACAATGTAGACCGGGTACCATAGACAATCGTAAACATAGAACTGTCACCGCTGTCACCCGAGAGCGCTCGTTACTGTAATAAGATTTACTTGTACCGTCCAGTTTCTTGGGAACTATCCAACATTCATAAGAAATAATTATTGGGTTTATCTATGACGTATGTTTATATCTAGAACCACAAACATTCATGAACGTCTGTCTAATTCTGATAGGTACTAACGACTTATCAAAATCAAGGCTTACGCCATACAAAACTTGAGTGTATGGGTATGATTAAATAATCGCTATTTGTAAAAGTTTTGTACACCAATTGCAGGTAAAACATGTATGGGTCTGATTTTATTTTACATTTTGTAACAAAAATATCTCTGTTTTTTTTATACATAGACCCGTGATTTTAGAAAAAAAAATACCGTACCGTACCGTACGGTATTCTTGTTTTGATGAAGTTTCATTAAGTATTATTATTTCCATTGCGAAACAGATGCCGCTCTACGCTATGTAGAGCATTTTCTCGCTTCCACAACTGCAATAACATATGCTGCATACTATGATAAATACATACATATATTATATGTATTAAAGTTTAGTTCTAAATTAAAATTATTCTAAAACTACATTTGCGCAGCTGCGATTAGTTGCAATACGTTTTTATAGCACTAACATGACGATATATTTAGCTAAATCCGTGTGATAAGTCGTCGGCTCTTATTGTTGTTAAGTACCTTTATAATACAGACTACTTAAGTCTTATCCAACTTAGATATTTACTTATCCATCACAAGTGTTTTCTGTAAAACTTTTATAACCTCTTGGTTACAAGTAGGACGAAGATGGAAAAAAACTCGCAATTTGGTCGCAATAAGACCAATAAATATTTTTTTTTAATTAGAGAAACGTCCACTGTTCGACATAGGCCTTCCCCAAAGATTTGCAGAAAGAACTGTTGAAAGGGGCCAGCGTTTGCCGGTGACTTCAGATAAAGAATATCAAAGTTAAGGAGTGTACAAACAAATGAGTCGATGTTACTTGATACTCGTATTATAAGAATAAATAATTGTATTGGTTTGTGACAAAGTGAGTCCTTCGCGCCTGAATTGTATCTGAGTAGTGTCTAATATTTTTCATTAACAAAATAAATTATTTTCTAGATCGTTAGTTTTTCCTTACCGATGATTTTATATTTTTTTATTACACTTGTATCCTTAAATGTCTATTTAATATCTCATGTGGCATAATAACCATTGATCGATAACCTAATAAAAAGTATCCCATAAGAATATTTTGAAAATCGTAGCAGTAATAGTTTTTAAATATCAACTCTGCATAGCTATATAATTATAAAACTATAACCAACTTACTTGCAAAATAATCGGATTATTCACACTTACAACAATATATTTGAATTAATCTATTCTCACGGATATTTAATTAATATACTGCAATGCATTTGTAAGTACTCCATTGTTAATCAAGAAAGGAAATCGCTTATCCGGAGACATGCGAATTGGTAGAAGGGCCATCACCCCTAAAACGTTCTATGTCCATCCTGGAGCGCTTTGAGTGCCGGGGTCGCGGCAACTCTTACGAACATTTCGCAGCCCCGGGAGGCGTACCACCACCCCTTAAAGAATGTAACAGAATATTATTCCCGGTGTGGAGGCGAGACGCCGCTCTATGCCTCGTAGTACGCCATCTCGTTTCCAAGTCCACAATAATGTGGCTTTTAGAGTTAGTGGTAGACTTGCAGGGTACAGGGGAATGCAACGCATGCTAAGTATCGTGAACAAGACACCTGAGTTCAGAGAATCACGCCGGTACCACGACGCGCGTCGTGTCGCAGTTTCGATCCCCACGTAGGGCAAGAATTTGTGCGTTTTACGAATGCTTGTTCTAAGTCTGGGTATCTTTGTGCATGTGAATTGAATGTCTGTGATACCCCACGATACAACACCCTACATATCGCTGTCGCGAATCCAAACCAGCAACAATATTCCTTAAACGTTAGAGGTAAACCCATAGAAGTGTGACACTTCATTATACACCTGTACCTCGTCAAAAAGTACATCATTCATAGTTTATAACTGTCTGACTACGGACACGGATGTCCCCACAACTTGTGGGGACACAAGTCTTATTAAAACAGCAAATAAATATCTGTAAGTGGAGTAAATGCATTAGTTTCTGGCGCAACTACGATGTATCGCCGGATTTAGAACTAGCACGCTTGCAGTATTAAATCTGTACTGCAACATACTTGCCAACATTTATCTTTGGCCGACGGTGTTGGTGACATACTTGCATACAAAATGGGTAATTAAAAGAAAATTGTTAGGAAAATTAGTTGTGAGCGATCCCGCGACTCCGGCTTTGGCAATAGAAGGAGTCCGTGGTGTTTTTGGTCGGTGTAAGTCCGACATATCCCCACGCCGTACCCTCGTGGGTTGAAGTCATTACAGCCCGGAAACTGAAAAAAAAAGAAAAATTAGCTCTCAGATTAATTTCAACGAATTTTTAAAGAGATCGAAACTTCAATTAAGTGCGATACTTTTTGCGAGGTCTGATAATAACGCTTCCTTAAACAAGAACTAAGGACCAAGATCAAGTTTTAAAGTATTATTATTGCAGTTATGGAGTAGAGACGCCGCTTTACGCCGTGTAACGAGGTAACACGCTTCGACTTGCTTCAATTATATTACTTTAAGCCGTGGCTTTACGCCCTCTGATTATATTATTAGGCATGTTGACATATCTATGAAATCCAATTTGCATCACGCTTTTTTGCGCCAGCCAAGACAAAGAAAATACAAAACGCCAATGACAATGTACTTATAAATAAGCACTTTACAATTTATAACACATAAATTAATTTATTCAATTGTTTATCTGGAAAAGGTTTCCAAATGCAACAATGTAGCGATAACATCTAAAAATGTTTTATGTTACCGTCATCAATATAATAAATTGATATCTGTTTGTTTGTCGCACACGATTAACGGCTCTATCGTTACTGTATTGTTTGTCTTAACGAAAGTATTCGTTCGCCTTCGTTGCACGATAACGGCGTTATCACGATAACGCGGAGTTTGTACTGGCAGACTTCAAGAGAGATTATTTCCTTATCAATATGAATACATTGTTGAGATCATAAAAGTATATGCGAAATGGCTAAGCCGTAAATGGCGTAACTTACCTACATGTGTGATATAAATGACATTTAACACATGATTTTTGAGTTCAAGGGTGTGAAAGTATGATTCACGTGTACAGTCACGAGCAAAAACATGTATACAGTATACAGGACCAAACAGTTGCAGTAGATGTCTTACGCGAAATTTCTGAAGCTGTTATGGAATATTCCTGATATATTTAAAGAAAATTTCGTGATTTCCTAAATCATTTGTCTAGGACTTAAACTTCAATTGTTTGGTCGTATACATGTATTTGCTCGTGACTGTACTCTTTGCAAGGACATAGATCATAAAAGTTAGATTTTCTGTATAACGTGTGGTGCACTTAAGTAGGTAACTACTTATTAGACGAGATGTTAGGAATAAGATAGGAATGTTTCCTGTTTGGATCCCGATAGGTTAGGTGCTTGTCACTATATGTATTTCCTTATTAAACATAATGTTATAAGGTATAAAGAGGTTGTTATTAATAACACGCAATATCGATACGAAATGTTAGTTCTGAACCTTTGTGTATGTGACAAAAGGATTCAATCACTTAATGTGGGAGCTGCCCTTTTTTAAGTAAATTTAAAAAAAAAAGAAAAAAATAACAACTTAAGCTGATAAGATTTGAGGCACACGAAAGCAATTTTATTTAGAAGATATATTTTTTTTTAATTACAGTATTTTTGAGTTTTGTTCATTTGTATGCACAAAAGCATTCGAATAAGGTAAGCAGGATCTGTTTAAACAAATAGTATCTATTATTTACTATAGAATCTAGATACCGCTTTTCAAAACCCATTAAACCTGGTATACAAGTATGTTCATTAAGACTTAAGTACCCTTTTAATTTAGCTTTCCTCATTTTATAACAGTTAGTAACAACTTCGAAGCCTGTATGCGGGTGATTCGGGAAACCCCACTTTCTAAGCACTTACCGGCTTTCTTGGGTTTTCCCAAGGTACCAACTTAGGACCTATATAACATTGTACCTTTATTTATAGAAAAACACATGCGTCATATGCACTGCAATATCGAAGTATCAAGATATAAATAGAAAACTTAAACATGCGCAGTTAAACATGTACAGACAACAAACAAAGGTTGAGATAGTCCGATTTACAAAAAAAAATAAACAAACATAAAATTCAAAAAGTTTTTTTTTATTGCTTATAGATATAAAATCTGCTTGAATATAAAGGATATACTTAGGTGTGAACTTTTAGAGCAACGGAGTAGTGTTACTATTGTGGAGGCGAGATCGGCGTTTCCTTTCATAGTCCGGTGACGCAGTCAGAGTATAACTTCATGGCACTGAACGTTATAAAAAGTTGTTTTGTTGCAACGTAACTAAGAGACTTATGTTTAAAACCCGTTGTAATCGTGTAAAGCTCTATTAACACTAAACTTCTAAATACTTGCATATTGCATACCAGCATTTGAGCTAGATATATATCTGGTCTCCATCAGACTTCTGATTTCCTTACCGTCTGTACCTACCTGGTTAGTCTGCCTAGGGAGATCGTCTTGCTAGTTTCACACGCTCCACGAGGGAATTCCCAATGCGTGGTGTAGGTAGCTAATGCCACAGTATGCTGTGACGTACTAAGTAGGTACTACGGTGCATCATAATGCCGACACGTCTGCGTGCAGGCTCCATGTCACGTAGTGGAGGGATAACGGATAATGCTGCGAAGGATTTGAATAAATGTGGACGTCTGTATGATAGTTGTTGCGTTTATACTGATGTTATCTAATGGAACTCTTGCTTATGTTTGGAAGGTACCACTGGTATAGGTTGATGATTAAAAATATTTTGAACAGACTGGGAACAAATTTAAGTAAGTACTGATTGTATGGAAATTGGTCGAAATTTTGTACTGAAGGTTCAAGAAGGATATTTTTGCTTTCTTGATGAAAACATCAAGAAAGCAAAAATATCCTGTCAAGCAAAAGTATCTTGTATTTATTAAACTTTCCATACATAGGAGCGGGATACAATATCCGGGGTCTAGTTATCGCGGTCTGTTAATTATGTTGTTTTGAGACTATAGATTAGGGAAAAGACATTATCAATAGTTACTATGAAACAAAGTTGCTTCCCAGGTAGGTGATCTGTCTATCCCTATGTAAGTATGTTTAGATCTTTAGAACTACGTAAAGGATTTTGATGAGGTTGGTTTATATGTATAAGACATCCTTTTTGTATCCATGCGAGACTGGCTAGTGACTACTATAAGGGACTTCTGACAAGTATACAGTTTACTGCATTTTCTTAATAACCACGTAGGTCAGAAGTAATATTAATAAACTATTGTGGACTTTGTAACCTTCTTGAGGAAATAAAATGTAAGGATTCAGGTATTTACCTGATGAATCAACCATTGTTTTTGATTACATTAAAACAATTGAAATAGTCTCATTGCGCTAGAGTAAGTTTGGGTAGCAGTTTTTCCCATAATAAGGAGATAAATCGTGAAATTTTGGAAATTACCGATGACTAAGTATGCTTGGAACAATCGTCATTAAAAGGAAATTATTTTTTTAAATCTGTTACCTACGTCAGAAATAGGGATGATGACAAATTTTATTTGACCAAAGCACAATGAATGAAACTTCCGTGTGACGTCACTACTTAGTATAAACACAGTCTAAATATACTATTTGGTATAAATTTGCAAATCGTAACGTCACAAGTCCCCTCTCCTAAACTTTGAAGCAGTTCCTCTTTAACAAGTTTTATTTTTCATACTAAGGTGAGGTTTATTTTTCATATCACCTGAGGATAAATACTTGTCGAATAATTTTAAATTATCTATCTGACGGATTAATTGGATTTTACTTTTCGTACCTTGTCATCATTCATATTATGCCTACCCGATTTCTTATCGATCGGCAAATCATCGGTACACCGTCGATTATGATGCTAAATATTATCGATTTTCTTTTTAATCGTAATAAAAAACGATTAAATTATCTTCACCGCATATTTCTTGATGTATTTAATTTGATTTAGCAAACAGATTGGAATGTTTACTTTAGGCCGTAATAAAACTCTGTACTATTTTTCATGTTAGGTTCATGACAAACAGAGATTGTGGAAAATAGAGTTTGAAAATCCACATATTTCAGTTGAAATTGGCCTAAAATTCTGAAATGGGCGTTGTCAAAATCGGCCATGATGATAACGTTTTACACTCGTAAGTTGGTTTCGAGATCCATTGAATAAAAATGAGCGGTGTAAATATCTTTTAGACAATAGAAAGATTTTTTAACGTTAGATATAGTGAGAAATGTTGGCCTATATAATTAGAAGGAAAGTAGCATTAATTTTAATCGCAAGAGTTGCATTGACCAAAGAAAATGCATCATCTTCAACCACGTCGACTCTGTCAAGACTGGACGACTAAGGAAGAGGAGGAGGATCAACTTGGCTAAAACTATTTTGGCTTTTGTGTTCAGAAATGCCTCCACCAGAAAAATAAATAATTATTTTACCAAAACACCAGAAGGTGACTTAACATCACACGGTTAAACAGTTGACAACAATAAAACAAAATAAATAAATAAACAGGTAAGAGGTAAAATGATGAATGGCGTCGATACAAAGCGCTTCGTCACGATTCATGAACGTAACCACTTCATGACTTTAGGTAATGTCAGTGAGACAGATCATAACAAATGACGTAAATTATGAATCAGGTAAAGAAGTCTGGGCTTTTTTGGAGTCTACCCTGTTACCGGTCAACAAGGAGCGTGAAACTAAAGGCGATCGGTGTTTTACTAAAAGATTTATTGACTGAAGTAGGCACATGTTATTAAAAAAAAAAGGAAAGGCGTAAAATTTCCTAAAATATCAACTTCAATCTTATCTATAGAACTCTAGTCCGGTGAAGCCGTCAAAGCCTCCCCGAGGTTAACTGCGACTGACCTCATTAAAAAAACTTTTGGCAAGAAGACGACATTACTACGAGGGCGATGCTTCGCTAAAAAAAAATCAACTCAACTGTCTGTCAAAAGTCATCGTTTTTCATACATCTCGCCATTAGATCTGATTTCAGCCAAGTGCAAACAGATCCTTGTCCCACTATGCCAGAAAAAGGGTGATGCCAAAACTTCAAACAGAAACATAATCAGGGTTTGCCACATTATATCTAGTGTTAATGTTTAACTATACTAATGTTAACTATTTCAATTGTAAAGTACCTTATCCTGACCTTGGAAGAGGACGTGACCTGGCGTTAGTTTGAATGGCGAGAACATTACAACACAAGTGTTCCGGTCCGCCGGCGTCTCCCAAAATATCAACACTCACTAATGAATGGTGCTCAGTCGTTAAAAGCTTTACGAACCTGATATTTTGATGAATACATTGTTTTGTTTTATAACTAAAACAAAACGATGTATTTATCAAAATTAAATTAGGTTCCTGACGGAACCTAATTTTAATAATATAGAACTAGTGAATATCCGTGTGCTTCTATTCATATGGACTACTCGTATTGCATTCGGGATCCGAATTTTAGAATCCATGGCAGGTTTCGTCATGACGATTTAGTTTGGTCAGCAAATACCTTAGGGGCAAATAAAACCTAAGTATTATAGTTTGGCCACAACAGCTGTACCGCGCCTTAGGTATGCGCGGTGAGGTGGGGGCCGGGAAAAAAAGTGCACAAGTTCACATGAGATTCATTTTGTCGGATAGATCTTACGATATCAGTTTACTGTTCTACAAGCACGACAATATTAAATTATTTAATTGAGGTTAATTATTTAATTTGAAATCAATTAAATAAGAATACCTAAATATTTCACTTCGTTTAACTATACACCGTGACTTTTAGGTCACAATTTTACTTATTTAATTAAATATTAATGAAATATAGTCAGATTTAACTGAGTTTATTTCAAATTAGGACTTGGTTTATAAAAAAAAAATGAATTTATTAAATGCTGTAAACAATTTATTCAATATGTCTTAACATTACGAGATATCGCAAGAACCATTTTTGAATATGAATCTCATGTGTTTCTGACATAGACAGTTCGATCTGAATTTGAATTTGAATTCGAATTTGACACTAGCGAACAGACAAATCGCATTGGCCGATGCTTCCCCCGTCTCGCCCCGCGCCTTCCTAAGGCGCGGTACAGCGGTAATGGTCAAGCTATAGATAGTGATAGTGTGACGTCTGATAGGAGAGAATGGAAGAAAAAACGTGTTGCGCCGACGCCAAGTAAAATGGGATAAGGGCAGGAAGGTGATGATAATGAATACCTAAGTATTAGAAATAAACTATGACACTAAGGCAAATGACACAGTTTATCAATGTAGGAAACAAGCTCGAATGAATATAAAAACGAAATTTTCCTACAAGATACCAAAACCAGCAGAATTTTGAAATAAAGCCGCATTTCAAGGCTAACGTGATACTGATTTGCATTACTTTATACTTAGATATCAGTAAAACACAGGAAGGCGCGTGTTTACTGATAACGATATCAAACAATAAATTGTCTTAGATGCAATAGATAATAAAATAAAAAACATAAATTTAATCATGTAATAAAATATTAGAATCTCAACCCTATCAGGGTATAGAAAGGAGGGGGAATCAAGATAATCCATTCTCACTAAAATTAACAGTACGTAATACAACAGTTTATTAGACATAAAAAGAAAAAAGTCTAGAATATAAAACAACTATCTTCTCTAGCAACATCCAAACACGCACACGCAAATCATATCATTTTATTTTCGCATCGTAATCTTTATTTCGGCAAGATAAAGCCATAAGTACTTGCTATCAATACGACAGGCATTACGATAACGAGTTTGCGAGATCAATTACGATTAACGGATAGCGATAACGTCGTTAACAGGTAACGATCATGTAGCGGCCGTTACCTTCACGCTGTTTACGTAATGATGTGATAATGTTATCGGGCATCGATTGAGCCATACTTTGTGTTCGTGATACTAACGTTGCCACGCGGATTTTGCTGTTCTTTGTACTGTCACGTTGGCTGCGTTTTGCGGAATGGCTCGCTTGGGGAAATACCATCTTGAAAGCTGCTTAGACATGTTTTAAGTGGACGTCAAGTAATGCCTCAGTTTTTAGTCTTTCGTTCGAGTTGCTGGGAAATCCAAAGTCCTTGAAAAAACCAAAGAACTTGAAAGGAAATGGAAATACAAAACCAGTTCTGGAACCTTTCAGGTTTTGCTGTCCAAAGCACGATAAATGCATTGAAATCATGATTATGTCTATTTTTGGACACGTCCGTCCGTCCGTTTTGGTTTTCATGTTAAATGAAAATGGTTTTTTTTAAGTATATGTAATTTTATTTATTAATTAAACTACATTACAATGTGTGACAGAAACTATAGTAATCAAAAAATATCAACATTTAAATAGTGTTTGCTCGAAAATTTTATTATTAAAATATCAACATTGAAATGGTGTTTACTACAAAATTTTGTTTATTTTCCGGTTCATTTAATCTGCAGACGATGTTGTTGTCTAGAAACCGTGTTAGATGGATGTTAAGCCGTTGTAAAACAACTGGGGTATCGGGACATAACCGCGACTGGATTACATTGATGTCTGCGGCATATATGATGATTGTCAACTGTTTGCAAATGGGATTTCCTCCAGCCAATTTTGAGCAATGCTATCTTTCTTTTCGCATCTTTAAATACTGTTTAATACAAAATTGACTTGATCTGATAAGTACGTGATTTTTTCCCGTACCTACCGTTTTATTGCACAACATTTTCCATACTTACTTAGAAATAACTTGTTATCAATTTTCCAACATAGGTACTTAAGCACCTACGCATGTTAAGCCGATTTAAAAAGCCTTCTACTTGAAGGCTCATTCTTTAGATAAAATCACTTTATCACTGTTATCGAGGATAAATGCGTAATTAATTTGTTTACCGTATTTTCAAGGCCTACCACGTAAATACCCGATCACGTTTAGCTTGTAGGCTAATATTTGCTTGAGACAGAAGAAAGTATTATATTTCACTTCAATTTGCTTGAAATACTGAAAAGGATAAACATTGTCTAATTAAAGCTGGCTTCGTGTTTGGTAATTTGCCGACAATTTTATTCTCCTTTGCTCACTGTTCGTCCCATTTTTAGTCAATTGAAAATCAATTTCAATTATCATTTTTTTACATGAAGCAGTATCTTTAAAGAGTATTCTACCTACAGTCGCCTACCCACCTAACACTACACCACCTCTAAAATTAAGACTGTTACAGTAATTAATGCGAGAAGCCGCTTTATTTTGTGTAGTGCGCCATTTTGCTTTCTTTCTTCCATAATTGAAAACAACGGGCTCCAGAGATGGTGGCCCATAACCTGTAAAAGCTCACGGTATCTTAATCCCATTACAAACCATAATTAAAATGGTAGCGGAGTAGAGCCACCATTAAACGCAGTAAATAAACCTTTGATGAGATCTCACCAAGTAAGGACAAGCACATTAAATTTTATGTATGCAATTTTATTTGCACATTAATAAATTATCGTAGATATGCAGGCGTTTATTGCAGCTCGTCAAATGTTTTAGATAATTAGGAAAATTACGTTTTATTACTTCATTTTATGATCAACAAATTCTTAGCTTATATTAGGACTTAGATATGGATATAGTTTTTTTTGTTGTGCAATAGATAATATATGCTTGAGAATTGCCCGGTTATTCTGATTTGTTTTATAATCTTGTCCAAAGTTATATTGGAGTCAGTTTTCTGTTTCGGTGAACAGCTGACTACCGAATGTATTACTTTTTTTTATTTAAAACCGACTTCAAATCTTTTTTGGAAATTAACCATATTTTTGGAGTCTTTCATCTGATGGTGATGAATGTTTCTAATTGAATGTACAAAATACGATAATTGCTGTACGTTTCCCTATCAAGTTTTAAGAGTTCCTTCCATTTCATCAAGATTCCTACATCAGATCCATACTTGGTGACTGTTGGAGCAATCGGGAATCCATATCCTATCCAACAAAAGAAAAATCAAGTAGGTTGGCAAGCGAAGAAGTTATGGACGATAACCATAAAAAAATACAAACATCCGAATTGAGAGCCTCTTTTTCCAGAAGTGGGCTAATAATAAATTTATTGGCAAAGAAAAAAAAATAAAAGCTCAATAACTTAAAAAATATAGTCGGTAAAGGTGGCATAACACCGCTAGATATTTCCATAACAATTTTCATATTACATGCTCATGAATGATGATCTACTCAATCAACTGGACACATAATAACATATCCACTTCACAGTATTTCTTCTGCATTATTTAATAGTTATGCAACGCGATCAATTGAGTCAGTCAGCCATAGTTACCGCGAGTAGAATATGCATTCATGCGTTATTGATACATACCTACTTACATGGCGTTCAAGGCAAACCTCTTGGTAACAATTAAATAACCAACCTACTTGTTCTCCGATGACTCTATCTATCCTATTATTAGATTTAACTATAAAATGTTATTTCTATGTGCGTTATTCATGAGATTCTGTCTTTCTGAAGGCACGTAAGTATGCGGGTCCTGCGCCTGTTCTCCCTCCGGTCGTATCAGATTGCCGTCTCATCGGGCTATGAGAGTAAGGGAACAGAGAGTGCACCTGTGTTTGCACACACGCTTTTGCACTGCACTGTCCCGCGTAGCTAGCTGGTATCATAGTAACGCTAGCCGCCGTGGCCGAAATCGGTCCGGACATTATTATTATTGATGTGAAGAGACTTATTGGGGATGACATGAGGCAAGAAACTTGGCGAATTAAAATTAAGTGACGCGATTTCGATGTTTGTTTTTTACTTTTTTTCCTGTAAGACAGAACTACAGCAGTTATTCAGACTACAATTTATAAATTGAATTAGACTGTAATGTTTAGGTCAGTAACTATTTTTGTATTGTTTAGAATTTCGGCATTGGCCTTCCGTACAGCTGTAAGTAGTTATTATTTTGCTCTAACTGTGTATAAATAAACGTTTTACAATTTAAGCTACAACTGAACTGAGTGCGCCTAACGATATTGCGATTTTATTGGGCAAATTAGTTACCTAATCAAGATACAAAACACAAAAGTACAATGAAAGTCAATCCACGTTTTAAAAGCTATCACAAATCACAATCACGGACATATGTAATTACAAAAGAAAACATTAAGCAGCCTGCCTTGTGTCCGGCTAAGAAAGTTATAAACAGGCCTTCTAATCAGAATTTACCAGACAGTTACATCCCTACACGTGGAGCGAATTGAGAGAACTTGTGTAATGTCTGCTGACCTTGACACCTTTCATAATAGCCCCAGTCTGAGGCATAATATACGCATTGCTGGGAAATTTAAAAATATCATGTCTTAAGTTCTATTAATGACTTGGCAGAGAAATGCCTACATGTTACGGAAAGGTTTTATCGTGAAATGGAATTCTGAATTGTGATATTTTAGGGTAATTTCGTTTGGGAATATAGGTCTTGAAGCTTAAAAGTGCTAAAAGCTAAAAATAAAGATTTATTTTAAACGGAGGTATGTCTACCTTTTACAGAATTTTTTTGGAGTTGTGGAAATGTGATGGTATACTGAACTTCGTAGAACTTCGTCTCACTTTCACAACTACAACAATCTTACTTTTAGGGATACTTGTCATTTCCCGGACGTAGGCCTCTGTGGCCTTTTGTGCGTGTGGTGTTGGGCCCCCAACACTGACCGTCCGGTCAGTCCAGCCAGCCCAAAACCCTCCAGAAGCGCAGAAGTCTGTGAGAGGTGGTGGTAGATCTGTAATCGACGTGGATAATGATCGTTTTACGCAAACGTTTCGTTGCTAAGTCCTAATTATCTTTGGAGAACAGTATTACTAAGTCTGCTTTGAAAACTAAGCCATGCTACGGCCTCGTGCGGACATAACAAGGGATTAAAATTTAGCGAATATCGTGAACATTGTAGCTATACAAGCAGAGTATAGAAGTAAAACTGTAGGAGAGATATAGAAGTCACAGCACCGTGTTAAGCGTTGTTTCGCTTCTACAACTGCAATAATCATATTTCAAAAGATGGCCATAGTCTTTGTGTGTCAGGTAAGCGGCAATACTGGCTAGAAACAGCTCGAGGTGTAGAGTAACTCTAGATATTTGAGTAACGTTTTGTTTACAAGTGTAACTTATATGAACATTTTTACAATGCTTACCGGTCCAAACAAAACAAGTTCGATGTCATGTAGGTATGATGACAGGGTACGAAAAGTAAAAATCGAATTAGTCTGTCAAATAGATAATTGAAAAGTACTAGACATGTATTCTGTTAAATAGATAATTGAAAAGTATAAAGTATTAGACATGTATTTTGTATGTATTGTGTTTATCTGAACATAAAATAATTCAAAGATAAGCTGCTTTAAAGTTTAGTAGAGCTTGTGACGTAAAGAGTTCGTAAAATTTGTACCAAGAAGTAGCGTCACGCGTAACTTTCATTGATTCTCCTTTGACCAATTGTTGTTTACGGGAGAAAAGAAAAAATACTTTTCCAATAAAAGTTGTCATCATCCCTATTACTTTTTACATAACGAAACTACCATTATTGTATATCTCGTAATCCTGCCAGTATCGTCAGTATCGTTGCAGATTACATATTTATGATAGCCATGTCTTATCTATTTAATCTCGTTATTGTTTTAAGCCTATTCTTTGTATAATACTAAGAAATAGGTCTAAAAAAATCCCTATATTAAGAGCTTTTGGAATGATTGCAGGCCTCAATAATTATTAGTGCGTCATGAATTGTTATTGCATTGCCACGCATTGACCAAATGCTCTCCCTTACACGGCGGTTCAGGTTTCATCTAGAGGCGGGATTCAAAGAGGCGATGGCCCCTGAGTTTGTTTTGACGTTTCTTCTCAGGGTAGCCAGTTAGGAAATGTCGATTAAAGCGAGCTTATATTTTTTAAAGAATGACATGTAAAAGCAATAAAATTTGTCATATTTTCTGAATAAACGATTTGACTTTGAATCAGCAAGAGTCTGCCACTACGCACTTCCTTCTCCGAGAAGGCTCATGAGGATTCCTTCCCCCACCCCTTCTAAACAATAAATACAACAGCCTCAATAACTAGCGGAAAAATACAAAAAAACTCGAAGCTTCGTTATGAACGATTTTTTTCTTATTACAATGCAGATGACATTATTCTAAGTGTTAAATTTTGTGTTGGTATCAGTTACTTAGTTATAGATAAAAGTACTCAAGCAGACAGGAAATTACCTATAAACAATCATGCATCTACTTAGTGTCTAGTATGTTTCTATTGTTATATGTGTGTCGTGGCCATATCGTGAATTCGATCACTTCCTAAAATACTCGTGTATTTCATGGCCTTTTCATGACATGTTTGACTGTTCGTTACCGTAGGCATCCTAACAAAATGATATAGTTTGGGCAGATCAATGATAGAAAACCTTTACTCGATGTGGATAACTAAACGCGGGACTACTTTATTCTACTACTACAATTCATCTTGAGTTAAAGGAATACTATTATGGGTTGGTAATTAATGTGCATTAATTAAAGACATAAACCTGGGGTTTATCCCTTACCTTTATTCCTTTATTCCTACCCACTAGGAATCAGGTTTACAGTTTTGGAATGCCACCTCCTTAGCTACCCATGCATTCAGTTTAATAGGCTTATCTATAACTATCTAGGCCTCGCGGTTTCTCTCGGTTTTTCCCGAGTGCATTCTCGTCGTAATGTGATAATGATTATCCTACAAGAAATAACTTTACAACTCATTGAATATTGCGAACAATTAACAAAAAATACAAATTCTTCAGCTTCTTCGAGGTTCGGGTCTTTTTGTGCAAAAAAAAATCCTTAAGGCAGGAGTATTTAACATAAAAAAAAATAGATAAAAAAACTTTTTAAGAAAAAGCTTTTATTTAAACGCTCTAAAAAGAAGAAAATAAAATATTCCTTTTGGATTATACTAACAACTCCTCAATATACACAATTTATATATAATAATAAAAGCTTGTCGCTCGATTTACCACAAATTATTATGATATAAAGGAATGTTGATAGGTATGTAAACCTCGCGACAAGCTTTTATTATTATATATAAATTGTGTATATTGAGGAGTTGTTAGTATAATCCAAAAGGAATATTTTATTTTCTTCTTTTTAGAGCGTTTAAATAAAAGCTTTTTCTTAAAAAGTTTTTTTATCTATTTTTTTTTATTTTTTACTTTTTAGTTATCGCTGGATTTAGAATAACGACACATTCTTTTTTCAAGTTATTATTACTCTCAAAATGCCCTCTCATTTGATACCCATATTGTAGAAGTAGACTAAAGGTAACTATTCCGCCATCCTGCATGGTCCACCATATTGGATTCAGAATGACGTCATATTCTTTTTCTAGTCACTCTTAACAAGTCCTTTCATTTGATACCCATATTGTAGAAGTAGACTAACGGTAACTATTCCGCCATCCTGCATGGTCCGCCATATTGGATTCAGAATGACGTCATATGTAGTAACTCTTAACAAGCCCTTTCATTTGATACCCATATTGTATAAGTGGATTAAATATAACTGTTCTGACATCTTGTATGATCCGCCATATTGAATTTAGAATGACGTTACATATCTTATCATATATTGTCATCCAAACAAAATGCGTCCACAAAATTTCAGCACAAACGGTTGAATATATCTACTTCAAAATTGAGTTCAAAGATTTCACCCGAACACACAAATATCCATACATTGCAAGTTAAATAAAAGCTTTTAAAATAGATAATCTTCATAATATCCCTGTATAGTATGGATGTCATCATTCCCCTGACCTTATCCCAATTATTATTTGGGGTTGGCGCAGCATGTCTTCTTCTTTCACACGTTGCTATCTGACGTCATCTCGCATGTAACACTCTTTGCAGCCGTATCATGTTTTACACAATTTATCCATCGTTTCTTTGGTCGTCTTCTTCCCCTATATCCATCCACACTCATGTCCAGGACCTTCCTTACCACGTGATTCTTTTTTTTCCGTATAGTATCGATGTATAGGTTTAAAATTTGGACACCCCAAACTACAGGCACGCGTACGTGCGTATGCCAATATATCTATCTAACCTTGAAATAAATTATGTAGAGACAAAGAACAATAATCAGAGGACAGGTAACGACAGTCTCGTACCACCTACTATCGATATATCTAAATATAAAGCTGATAAGCATAACGCGTCGGTCCTCTTATCAAACCACGGCGTTATTCCGTTACTGTTATAGACATATTCGTCCGAAACGATGTTATAGACATATTGTGCTACTTTAATTAAGCTTTAAGTATGAACACTAATGTTTTAATGACTTTTGGTTATAATAATAATGCTCCAAGAGTTTCACACAACGCCGTCTAGTCTCAAACTAAGCAGAGCTTGTATTATGAGTACTGGACAACTGATAAACATACTTATGTACTTCCGAAATACATATTATAGATAAATTTCACCCAGACACAGAACAAATGATCGAGCTCAACACACAAACATTAGTTCTGGGTGGGAACCGAATTCACAACCTCTGGTATAGCAGTCACTAACCACTAGACCAACAGGTTAGTCAAATATATTAAACTATATGTAACTTGTCAGATTGTAAAGTCTGATTTTGCATATAAAAGTATAATAATATTCATAAATTTACTTAACTAGATACCACCCTATCACCCGCAGATAATAATTACTTTAATTCATTGTAAAGCCAGATCGTCTGGTCCATTTTCTTGTTAATAAAACAACCTCAATCTAAAAGAAGCCTCAAACACTACCAGCTTCGAATTCCGTGACCCAATTGGAACCTCGCCAAGTGCGTGATAAAACTTTCATAAAAAAACAGGCTAGTGTGCCGAAAGCCGGCGAGGATTCAAAAATAACCTTAAATCCAACAGTTTGACCTTGGTCGTTGCGGTCTGGGGCCTACCACTACTTTATAAATCTCTTGAAATAGGACTCTTCCCGTTGTTGAAGAGAGACATCGCTCTACATTTTGTAGCGCGCCGTCTCTCTTCCACAACTTCAATAGTCTTATTTTAAAAAGTGGTGATAGGTTCCCAGGTTTCGCTTGGGTTTTACACAGGGCTAAAGGCTTGTATTATGAGCGAAGGAACGATCGGTGTGTGGTGCCTTATTGACAATGTTACCGTGTGTGTGTGTTACCGTATGTAATGTTTTATACGTAAAACATCAGTTCGTTCGGTGTGAGTGAGAGGACTCATTGAATTTAATCGGCTTGGAAAATGAGACCTGCAAAAAAAAATGGATCCACAATTGAATTTAAATCTTAAATTTAATATTATTAGTGTCACTGTCCTTTGTTTCGCGAAGTAAAGCACTCTCCAAGTAGTTTGTAAATTAGGTAGAGCGACTATGTAAGCGATCGGGCCCCGGCACAGACAAACATGTGTCTAAGGTATTTTTAGACGCTGCAAGCCTGAGTATCAAGTTATCACACCATTACCTCAACGTGCACTGAAGTCATTGGCATTATTACTATAAGAAAAAAAAGTAGAGCATCTTGTTTTATACACTTACATTCAGAACGTCTTGGTTTTAAAACTTATAAAAATGACTTATAAAAATGATGATATTACTTATAAAAACTTTACTTGTTTATAAAAATGTATCTTTTCTGAGAATAAACACTTTTTCATTTTTTCATTTTCATTTTTTTATAAATGTAGACCAGATGGAGAACGACAAGGCCACCTACACACAAATGATTTCAAAATAATTACTGTGGTTCAAACTTATCTCGATTTTCTTATAAGGCCTCTAAGCATTTACTTGTCCTAAAGGGTTTTTAATTGCAGTATAATTTAGGGCCTGCATGACTGTGTCATTTTTAACCTCGGCAATCTGCCACACTCTCAAATCTGTGACCTTCACCGCTTGAGTAAGGCTACTTACAATAAATTGCTGAATTTTATGTTTTTTATCCGCAAAAATAGAAATTCGGCAATTCGTTTTTGCTATTGTTTTATTGGTATTTTGATTACGAGAAAACCTTGGGATTATCTCCGTATAGATTTCTCTCATGATCGGTAAATGGTTGGAGTTTACAAAGATAAATATTTTACACAAAATACTTTGCAATATACACTAGATAATAATATGCTCTCTCTTAGCCTGCTAGATCGTAAACTTTTATAGTTCTACTAACCTCACGGGGTTTCGCAAGATACTTTGTTTGGCTTTTAGATTTAAAACAAGAACAAGGTATACTTACTAAACAAGCAAATCTATTCGGGTAAATCTATTTCTATATGTAGTAGGTGTATAGTAATTCCCGGGAAGTCAAATTAATCTGGGAAATGACTAAATGGCTGTCTGGAATCTGTATGAATGAAAGGTCGGAACCAAAACAAATGACTGTCTTTACGTATTACAATATTACACCCTGTATTTACACCCTGTATTTACACCCTGTATTTAGACTGTGGTATTACTATATACAGTCTCTACATATTCGATATTGCGAGGTTTTGTTTTTATTTTTGTATTGTTTACAATGCTATATACTGATATGTACCTAGCTGTATACCATCCATGACCAGATGCAAGCCAGCCAACAAGCTAGGAATAGAACATCAATAATTATGATGCCGGTGTGTATTAATAGGCACTGAAATCGTGATTGCAAGTTGATGAGTCAACGTTCGACGACTTCGACCTAACATTAGTCATTGTTTGTTGATAATCTGTTGCATATAGAAAGGAATGTAGATTT
The DNA here is from genome assembly GCA_941860345.1 of Chrysodeixis includens. Lineage (NCBI taxonomy): Eukaryota > Metazoa > Arthropoda > Insecta > Lepidoptera > Noctuidae > Chrysodeixis > Chrysodeixis includens. The sequence continues at coordinate 5,851,991 of OW796108.1, read as the reverse complement.
GTCTGTGCGTATACGTTCTATTTCACTTTGAGACTGCGGAAATCCGGATAATAAACGACTCTACATTTTACTGAAATTTCAAATTTACAATCTGACGATCTATTTCTAAAACCTAAATAGTGTTACATCTAGGAATGTTTATGGTACCTGTAACGAAGGCTTACTTGTGCTTTAAAACGTATGATACAATTTTCAAAAGGAAAAGGTAAATATTGCTCCATTTGACTTAAAGCTTTTATTTCTTAAATTTGAACACTTTAAACACTAAAAATATAGTAACAATGTCGCTCAAAATGTTTTTTTGTTGTGTTAATTAACATGTAAAAGCATAATAAAAAACTATTTCGACAATTGATTGTAGAGTCCGTTATATGAAGAAACTAGCGAGCGGCCCCAGTTTCGCACGGGTAACATACTGGTATATTATACATACAAACCTTCCTTTTGAATCACTCTATATTAAAAAAAAAACGTTTCAAAATCCGTTGCATAGCTTTAAGTGACCAGACAGGCAGACAGCGACAGCGACTTTTATTTTATACTATGTAGTGATATTTCCGACGGATCAAAATAACTATATTTATATTTCATAGGAATTAAGTTTTCTGGAAAACCCCGTTGATTACCTTGATTCACAAGTCAGTCTCAAACGAGTTTTGAGATTACGCAACCAATCTATCTCGTACCTAACGCTCTTTTAATTGTAAGGTTACTGACCGACATGAAACCTTTTACCTAATAGAAATATGCAGAAATATTTAAGGCTTATTTCTGTTTTGAATACCTGTATTTGTTAATGGCTATAAACAGTACAAAAGGTTATTTTGTCCTTTTACTTAACAGTTTGGAAGGCTTATCTATATAAATACGGACGATTTAAGGAAACTTTTTCTTTTTTTTTAATCGATTAAAAAAACAAAAAAAAAAGTTAAGTGACAAAGTAAGCGTTGAGGAATTCCAAAACATTCATATGAAAGTGGTAGGTACACTAGGTACTGAGACGTAAGGACACATGAGATTTGAACTCACTGTATGGTCTCCATGTTGTATTTACGCGATAAAAATAAAATATACATATGTCCACTATTTTTTGAAAATCTATGTGCCGAATTGATCAGTTTTTTAAATACCCTAGTCAAGCAAGTACCCTTACTTTCCAAGTTACCAAATCTTTATATGAGCGATCAGTAAGCCCTTCAGAAACAAGCAAAACTGGGGGCTAGTCTGTAATTTTCTTGTAGTCTAAAGGATAGTTTTAACTAGTTGGAAAACTAGTGTTGTGTACAAACTAAGTGCTAACGAGGAAATGATAATGAATACGTTTATTGACATTACCTGGAACAGAAGTGTGTCAAGTATGAGTTTAGCTTATTTACTTTGATTACAACAGTGGCGCATGAGTGCACTATGTTTGTCCCCTCATAGAGTATATTTATGGTAAAAGTTTAATGTGAAACAAAATTGATGTTTTGTTATAGCTTCCGTATCAGATAGGCCTTTTTTTTCAAATTTTATTGTTTGGGATTTTTGTCCTATATGTCTTAAACTTGCTCTATTTTTGTTATTAAAAGAGGTACTGGAATAATATTGATCATCTGTTTTTCCTAAATAAAACACTTTTCAACGTAAGGCCTCGACCTATTTCTTCACACTATGTGAAAATGTGCACAGTAAAGTTTAGTATGTTAAGCAATATATGCAATATTATTTAATCTTATAGTTTCATTGGACGAACAACAATTTCCTTCACATTCTATCCACTGCAATACAATGTCTCAAACTCAGTCATAAGGTAACAAGAAAGACAAATATAAACTATTTGCTACGACCTTCATTCTTCCGCGTTTAAACTGTTCTATTTCTAAATGAAGTTTGTATTAAACACAAAAGAAATAAATAAGCAAGCGAGTGCAACAAAACACTGGCCACTTCAGTGACATAACAATTACGTGCTTGGCATAAAATACCATTAAGTAAAGAGAAAAAAACAACAGCTAAAAGAAAATAAAACAGATCACACTTTGTTAGTAATACCGGACACTATCTATTGTTCGAAATAAAGAGAGCAATACAATTTATTTACGTATTAGTTAGCCTGTTTGAAAAACATTTGATTCTTAACATAATCATTATGAATGATCACGATTCGTTTTAAGTCTGTAGCAGATATTAATGTAAAGTCTAAGAGGCTGATTACTTATTAATTATCAAGCTTGATTTAAATTTTCGCGATGTGAGTGCTCTGATAATTATAATCTAATTGCTACGAACCGGCCATCCTGGCTCTACATAAAATATCATTAAGTTTATTTAAGTCCAGGATACCTCAACCTCACATCTTCACCGTGTACTTATACTTTGTAAATGTCACCCTAAACTCTTTTCTACTCTAGGCCAAGTTGGTCCGAGCCAGCCAAACTAGAAAATAAATAAAATCTTTTACATATCAAAATATAGATCCAGATATCCCTTGCTGTTTTGCCTTTTTTAATTTTTGTAACACACTTGAGTCAGCCACAGTCGAGGCCCGAAACTTGTAGGGGGTGCTCTTAGTGAATGTAGCTAACGTAGTTCGTTTTAATCTTTGCTTTGGCTACAACCTTAGTCTCCAATAAGTCCGGTAAAGCAATCAAAGCCTGAGCCAAGGCATGAAAGATAAAAAAGTAAACTGCATTACTCTAAATTATGTAGAGCAACGTCTCTCTTGTACAATAGCATCTGTACACTCTCCAACTCTCTTATATTTTGCAAACGAATTAAATAGGTAGAATACAAACCTACTTTGTTCTAGCTAAACAAATAAACAGGAACTAACTTGTATAAATATTTAGGTACACGATAATGATCCGTATATATTCGATTATTTCGTTATCGTTACAAAACGTTACATAAATTATTTTATTACGACGTTGTCCGTGACGTTTGATAATGATTGTTTTAAATTAGACTTCGAGTTAGTGATAGCAGTTATCATTATAATTTTATGTTAATTTATTTCTAATCACCGGATTTATTTTCCTTACCACTGCACTGACAATGTTCTTCTATCTTTTTTATATTTTTTGGTAGAGTCACAATGAATTAACTATTTAGCACAGGTGCACAATTGTCGATGCTTGAAACTTTTGCCTTTATAGGAAAAAATAAAAATTATTTCTATTTTCCATTATTTTCATCGATTTTAACGTACTACATACGTTTAGTCAAGTAGAGTAGATTTCGTATGGTGTTTTTTTTTTTAAAGTTCTGGATGAGCTAGAAATGCAATAAACTTTGTTGAAAACCTGAATTTTAGTTTTTATGTTCTATTATAAATGTAATCTCGCCCGAGTTTTACTGTACCAGACATTTAAATTAGTTTCAAACTTGAAACTGCATATGCACGGTTTTTGTTTCTAGACCTGATGAATATGTAACAAGGTGTTTGAAACTGTTTAACCTTGAAAATAAGGATAAAATGTCATGTTTATTTTTGACTAATAAATATCCTTAATCTGTAGGTAACAGGTTTTATGTTTTTGGATGGCTGCTAATACTGATCGATAAAATAATATGATTTATTATAGGAAATAGGCTAGTACGAATGAAAATTTGATAAATTGATGATCATAAGGAATTCATTTAAGTAGATAAAATCTAGATATCATTAATTTTTCAGGAACCGATTAGCTATTTCTAATCGTTTAACAATAAATTGTTTGTGTTGTTTTGTTTTCACTTGTTTTTTTTTTACATTTTAAAAAGCTGACACTTATTCACATAACCATACAAAATACGCAATACGTGCAATTCCTGAACACGTAATAAAAACGTTACCGGAATGCGTTAAACGCCACTAACAAAAAACTATAATATCACGTACGTATTACATATAGAGCTAGCAAATACTAACAATATTCCACATGAATGGTGCGCATGAGTTGTAAGGCTGTGCTGCGAGCGCGGGAGTCTGCGCGGGAGTGGAACGAACTGAGGCCTGCGCGCCGGCCGGCTGCGCTCGCGCATAGTACGCGCGTCGCTCTCCGACAGCGCACGCGCACCGCTGATACGCACCGCACTATAAAAGGGAAGCCGCCCTTCGCGCAACACACTCTCGTGTCTCTTCTTCAGCAAGCATCACCTGTTAACAGTAATTTGTGACAATGTCCGCGGAACATGTGCAAGTGATGTTGCGGCATGCGGAGGATGATACCGAGGGGGTCGTGCTGGCCAAGGGGGTGTCCATGCTCGTGCTCTTCTGTGCCTCCATGATCTGTGGTCTGGCACCCCTGTTGCTGGCCAGGAAGTTCCATTGGTTGTCGGCTGAAGATGCAGGGAACTTGAAGACCACCAACAGGGTGGTGATGACCCTACTGTCGTTCGGTGGTGGTGTCCTGCTCTCCACGACCTTCATGCATTTAGTGCCTGAAGTCCAACATAATGTGGAGTACCTTCAGAGTAAGTACCTGTTTTTTAACATTCTGTTTCACTAAAATCGGTAATGCTCTACAGTACGCAAGACTCTTGCAATTTATTTATCACTTCAATTTATTTAATGGTCATTTGGCGACTAGTTTCACAGAAACTTTAATGACTTATAATGACTCTTTAATATACACTTAAATTAGTAACGTTTTATTTAATGTTTAAGTCATAAATCATTCGTGTATTAAAATGTAGAGTCGTTTGCGATCGACTTTCGTAAGGTTCTAAAGTAGAATAGAGTTGCAATTGCATTGTTGTTTGTTTATTTAATTAGTCTATTCAACGTACGGGTTAGACAATTAGTGTACACAAACCTTTTAATTCATGATCTTGTTATACCTTTGTTTTGCACGGCATAATAGTAACTTTGTTTCGACCATAAATAAAACAGAAATACAAGAGTGGAATGATAAAAAAATTAATATCACCGCAGTTCGAACCATACGGCAAAGTTTAATCAAATATTGGTATTCTACCTATTATTTCTAAGAAATCTTTAATGGCATAGAAACCATGAAAGCCTAGTTCTATTAAAGCTGCTCTTTACATACCTAATATATTCTATGGCATAATAAAACAGGTTTAAATAATAATACATTGTAATGTAACTTGTTCCAATTTAATTAAATACAGCCTTGATACGTACGGTTATTCGGAAGCAATTAAGTTTTAAAAGTTTGCGTGCTTTGTAGCTAAAGACGCGATGCTTTATCTGACGGAGTTTTTATTAAAAAGCGAATTTCCCACGCATTTTCTTTTGCGAACTTTAGTAGAAGAAATGCTGTCTTGGTTTCAAACTAGGAATTATTTTATAGCGTTTTGTGGATTGCTGTTTAATAGATTTATTATTTCAATAAGACATACTATTTTAAAAGTTTTTCTACTCCTGAAAATTATTTTTAGTATTTTATAGCCAGTTTACAATTCCATAGTTTTATTTTTTGACCAACTGAACGGATTTTAATAACTAGAGTTCACCTTAATACATTATTAAATTAAGCATTTTACATACGATATTACAAATAAACACTGGGTGCTTGCAAATAAATATAATTGAACTTCAATACATAGTTATTTTAGTTATTTTTTCACACAATTTAAAACCTTCACACGTGTTCGTTAAATATTGTGTGCCTTCTTAATATAGGTTTGAAATTGTGTCAAATAAATATTATTATTTCTTTACTATACTCCCTCCCACGCAGTAATGACATAGACATTGCATAATATTTCACCGTAAAGCTTTAAACTGTTTATCACGGTTATGTGTTTTATATCTACTGTCCACAATGACTAATGAAACGCATAGACAGAGTCCTGCGCTCTTAGATCTCGAAAAATCTGAATGAAAGAGGTCTAAATGAAATAAGGTTTTATTTAAAAGATAAATTAAATAATTACCAAGAAACAAGGGGATTTAATTAATTAGTAAAGGGAATATAAATACTCCCACATAAGTACCTACAACGTCCTTTAAATTAAACTTGATGTTTTTTGCAGTTATTACCATTTTTCTTTCGAGTTATTATTCAAGTACCTTCTACCTCTTTCTCAGGTCTGTGGTTTCAAGGTTCAATTGTTTTTTACTTAGCTCTCTTTAGAATGTGTGAAGGCGAGAGGACATTATCTAATGCTTGCGCAAGCGCCGATATGTGTGCCACTGACTGCCACTACTCACTCGTGCGTCTTAGGGCTTTACTAAATTGATGTCAAATGACATCTTTTATTTAAACATTACTTTAGTTTAATGGGCTTAGCAATTAATTAACAGGTTGGGTATTTTATTGTGGTTTTGCTACGGAAACAAAGTAGGTAGTTATGAGTTTAGATGATACATATTTCCTTTGTGCTTAGTAAGCTATCAGTAGGCCGGAGTTTGTAGGAGAGACTTTCTCATTTTATCGACCCTATATCAATGGATAGCGTTCCGGGTTCCCTTACAACGTAATACAAACAAGATTATGTCTTAAACCTAACTTGAAGTAAATAAGTAGGTACTTGTGACGTCATCGGTCGCGCTGCACCGGACGTCAGCTAAACAATTAACTTATTACCAATTCAATGAAGGGAAACAGTACCAGAGTGCGCACGCGCATCGCATCACAAAAATAAAGGATTCCCCAGACATTAATATACACATTCACAATTGTATACATTTAAAAATGTACTCAATAAATCATCATCTTCCTGCCCTTATCCCATTTTACTTGGGGTCGGCGCAACATGTTTTTTTATAAACATGTTGCTAATGGATTTGGCTATGGTTTTATAGTCGGCCGCCTGCCTGACACTAACCCTCTTTGGGAATGCGATTGTTGGTGGTTTACCCGCCACCATTCGGGTGACCCAAGGTGCTTGGTAAGTGCACTGGGTCTTAAGGTCCATTAGTCGCCTTTTACGACACCCAGTGGAGGATATGGGGTGGCGCTATTCTTTATATCCGGACACCACACGATATAATAAATGAACTGGTACTCAATAAATGAAAATGTATTTTTTTTGCAGTTACAATTCGAACAATCGATAGTTTCGATCGCATATCTAAAATAAAATATTCCCCAGACATTTATAAACAAATTCACAATTGTATAAATGTAAGCAATAAATAAATGTATTTTTTGCAAATATAATTTGAACAATCGATTCTCGTTCGCAACAGACATTTGTATGTGAATACATTTATTAGCTATTGAATATATTCTTTATTATGTATGTATTCTTGTGTAATGTTTTTCTGATTACGTTATTTGCTAATTGCATATTTATGTTGCGATATTCTGTTACTACTTGCTACGGATTTGTTATATAAAATTATGGATTCATTGTTCTATACATCGATAAGTCATAAATCATAACATTAATAACCAATTAACAAGGTTCATACACATATAATTGAGTTATAAATACGTTAATTTGATTACATACATAGATTTTACATAAAAGATACAACATTTAAACGTGATACAATAACAAATATCGATAAAATACTTGAATAAAATTAGCTAAAATCTTCTCCTAATTACCGTTTTTAGAGCCATTTATTCCTCCCTATTTATTTTCTTGCGGCTTCACCCTGTTTGGCTCCAACAGGACCTACAACACTGAATATTCATCATCATCACCATCTCAGCCATATGATAGGGCGTCCACGGTTGGATATAGGCCTTCCCTAAAGACTGCGTTTTTCACCGTTTTTCAGCGATCTATCTAAGATCGTTTACTGTACATAAAAATAGTAATATACCAAAAACAAATGACAGTCGAACAAATTTAAACATTGTGACCTACGATTAAACTTTACCCTGACCGTTTCGTACTCCTTTGTAATACCATCGTAGATTCTAAGACCAATTACCGCTCATCCGGCATTCATTTATCGTATTCAACTATGAGAACGTAAATAAAATACACAAAATACGGTTACAATTGCATTTGATATTTACAAACAGCGGCGACAATTTTTTGCCTAGTAATTGTGAAATATCCTTGTTAACACTTGCTATCATAACAAGACTGGCGAATGAGGAAATGCGTGACCGTGGGAATAACATTGTTTCGTATAAGTTTGTCTTGTTCTCGGAAATCATTTTGATATTGAGCGTAAGCACGATTTGAGAAAGTGTCGTGTTTAAGTGAACATTACACGTGTCATTTTATAGTCATTATGGCCAATACATCACTGTCATTGAACTAAGAGTCATCTGTGAAGTGAGTTTTATTTAAAGACTTCCTATAAATACAATAAACGCGAAAGTTTGTAAATATAGATGGATGTTAGCTACGCTCAAACGGCTAGATTCTGATAAGAATTAGTATAGGGTTAACTGATACCCTAGATTATGACATAGGCTTCTTTTTACCCGACTACGTAAAAAGAGGTTATCATTATTGCAGCTATAACTGGTTTTGACGCTAGCAAAGCCACGGGAAAAAGTTAGTGTATGATATTTAGGATAGTGGTATAAATATTGCGTGTATAACAGTATTCCTAATAAACAGCTGTTGGTCATAACTCACTTTACGTTACACAACTTTAAGCAAATCTTAGTCTAACGAAGTTCAACAAACAATAACAAAAAGTTTCTACTCTATAAAACAATAAACGACTCTACAATTGCTCACGAACAGGTCCTATCACAACTAAAAGTAATATCAATGCAGTTGCGGAAGCGTGACAGAGCACTACAAGGCATAGAGCGGCGTCTCTCTCCCACAACTACACTGACATTACTTTTAGAATCTTTAAGATATCGCAGTAAGCCCAGAGAAAGTGTCATCAACACGTGCCGTATCAAAATCGTTTCGCAAATTGTCAGTTGTTAGTGTTTATAGTGCGACCGCATCGTCAAGAGGTTTCCACTGAACCATTGCTATCCAGTATTACCATAAACAGTGAAAACAAGGAATTGTTTTGACTGACTAGCTTTCGTATGTTACGTGTTCTACGTAATGTTCAGTGTTAAACCAAAGAGTAAAGACTCACAGAGGTGCAGATCCATACATAAAAAAATGTGTTACAGCCTTAATTTAATTTATAGGGTACAAAATAGGTTGCTTATACAATAAAGTTGACAAAGCTTACATTAAAATCCGTAGTTAAAACATGTAATGTAAGTACTGAAACACAATTAAACTTAAAGACGATTTTTTTTTTGTCGCTACATTACTCTTACAATGATAGAGACAGCATGAGACTTGTCGTTACAATCAAATTCTCACGTGAAATGCCTCCATTCGTTAGATTTAGATGATGCAATTACCTCTTGTACCTATTCACGAATACTACGAAAGTTACTCTGTTATGCTTCGATGGATAACCCGTGAAACTGATATTGCTATAACTTAGTACAGGATAGGCATTGATAAAACTTAGTACAAGACGTACGAAAAATCAGACTCTTCCTCATTAAAAGAAGGAAGAGTGAAAAGTTAATGACTTAACACTTGAAAAATTGTTTGAACCTCTACCTCTGTAAGTTATCTACTCTGTGGCCAACCTGAACACGTTTATCAAACGGAACTCGGAAGCTCTGTCGTAACTAATGATTCACATAAGCGTATATAACTGCGATTTCTGTCGTCGTAGTAATGTACTCATTACGGGTTATTTCAATTTCAGCTCTATCATAATTACCTAAAGCTTATTTTTGGGGGCTATAGTGCGTGAGATGCGTGTGGTGATGATTTTTGAAAATAGATCTTGTGTGATTAGGTTAGAGTTTGAATTTCAATTGTTTATTTTTAAATCTAGCTTCCATGTGTGATATTTTTTTTACTTGATAAGCTCGAAGGTCGTAAAATACAGTTTCTTTTTCCGCTGTACTAAGTACGTTTATGTTTCATTGTTTATAAACAATGACAGCTAGTGCAGCGGAAATTAAGAAATAGCGACGACGATTTTTGTGTGAAAATATTTAAAGAAACATTCAAAAGGCCTTTAACTTTGTTTTTGAATATGTTAACATTTTATGCCATAGAAGACCTTTAAGGTTGTCCTTTAAAATAATTAGTAAGGTTATGAATATAATGATAATATCATGGATGGCAATTTGGAGTCACTATTGCAGTTGTGGAAGTAAGACGCACTTCAAAAGTTCTGCTTCAAAAGCACTGCACTCACTGTAAAAGTTTTAACTACTTTAAAATGTGGTAATAGGTCACTCATTTATTTGTATACAAATCAACATTTTATTTTTGCCACAAAACGCCTAATAAAACCAATCAAAACTAAATTAAAATTCAAACCTTCTAAAACATCGTTTTACGCCCACAACATTTTTAAACTCAATAAAATTACGTCATAATTATTTTCCTTATGTTGGTATCCTCGCAAAGTTCAAAAGCAGTCACGGTCAAGCATCGTTAAGGATTACACACACGGTTATATAATTAACATTTAGTCACGTTTTCTAAGCTCTAAGCCATTAAACTTTATAGGTATTTTAGCAATGATTCGTAAAGGTTTTATGCAGTTTGCGGAAATCTTTGTAGGAACTAATTAAGTAATTATATGTGGATACCAATGGGTCCGGATATAAAGAATAGCACCACCCCATATCCTCCACTGGGTGTCGTAAAAGGCGACTAATGGACCTTAAGACCCAGTGCACTGTACCAAGCACCTTGGGTCACCCGAATGGTGGCGGGTAAACAACCAACAATCGCATTCCCAAAGAGGGTTAGTGTCAGGCAGGCGGCCGACTATAAAACCATAGCCAAAACTTTAAGCAACACGTCTAGAAGACGTGTTGCGCCGACCCCAAATAATAATAATTGGGATAAGGGCAGGGGAATGATGATGTGGATACCAATGGTATCGATTTTATTGTGCTAAGTGACAAAAGATGGTTTAATCAGGGTAATACTTTGATATTAAACGCGGCGACGGTCAAAAGCTGCTCTTGAAAGCTTAACTTCAATAGCCTTGTAATTTGAGTTGGTTTTGGGCCTAAATACAGACTTTTAATCTATTTTTAGCTGTAGCGTTAATATGTACTTAGCTCTAACATATTATCTAATTCGTAATTGTTTGTTCTCCCTAATAAAAAATAAATAAGACAGACAACAAACTCAAAGACAGTGCTAAACAGGTTCCAACATTATTTTAACTATTTTACAGATTAAAAGCACAAACATCAAACTATCATTAAGAGAACAAGTTAGGCATAATATGCATTAAGTAAAGTTGACTCAGTAAACGCAAGGTTGTAACACTGATCAAAACGAATCCTTTCAAATTTTACTACGTGAAAGTACCTTTATCCGGCTCTAAAGCTCATAAAACGGACGCCAAACAGGATTACTCGCATATATTTAGAAACGATCTGCTAATAATAACCGTAGTCACCAAAGAACCGTATTTATCGAAACGTAAAAGTTACACACCCTGTATAAGGAAAATATGCGAGATTCAAACGTTCGAACGCGGGGTTTCCCAGCATATGCGGATACATTATAATCATACAATCTGGATATTTGAGGAAAATGATGCGCATAATTTCGTGCGGGTAAAATGGATGGGCTAATTAGTGTTTTACTTGCAACAGACGTTCATGCGCTGGTACAGAATAATTAATTTTATGTTTAAGCAATAAAAACTTGAGTGCTTAAGTTTTTCTAGGAGGTAAAGCGAGTTCTTTTATTGGATTTTCCCACAACATTTCTGTATTTAATAACGTTTTCTTTTACCAGTTTTTTATTTCCATTTATATTCGGATACTATTTAACTTTAAACAATTAGAATTACAGGCTAACACTATAAATGTTTGTTAATTACATCATAGTCATCTGCACTTGAAATATTCGGCTTCTCAAAATCTTTTCATCCCTGCCTACTTCTCATTGAAGATTATAATTATAAGCCATTTATTTATTAGGTAATTATTTACATACCGTGCACAGACATTAAGTTTTCAAGTCAATATTACACCTTACATCAATAGCGTTTAACACTTAAGCACTTTCGTCGTGATCACGTAAACTGGCTTAATATTAGTACCTGCTGCTAGTGAACCAAAACATAGTAATATGGACGGTTACGGAACGGCTCGGACTGGTTATGTGGTCTTTATGCAAATTAACCCTATCACCGCATATTGGATCACTGCATATGCTAATATCGTCATGCTGTGAGCACGCAGCTTAAGGGTTAAGACTTTATGCTAGAGACATGAAATATTTCGCAATCCAGTTTGTGTGTGGAAATGCAAACGAGGAGAAATGTTTATTTATTTAAATAGAAAAATTCTAGGACTTGGATATGATAGAATATGTTTGATGCCCTCGATTTATGTAAAAAGTAGAGTTCTAGGGTTTATACCAATTTTTTTTTGGCTGTTCCATTAAACAAATAGTTTTGTCCAAATTTTAACAATAGTCGATGAAACAAAAGAATTTCATGTTATATTAAAGTAACATCAACGTAAGACAAAGCTTTATTCGATTGCGTTTTGACCAGAAGAGGAATCATGGTTGTATAACAACGCGTATTAGCAAACCTGACGCGAATACCTTGCCATGTGCGAAGATATAAAAATGTTGAATATTTCATACTGGCCATTTCCGTACACACCCGATTTGGTTATCGTACGATACTTATTTATCTTAGCCTGCGATATTCTCGCTGCTGCAAGAATTTTAAGAGTAAAAAGTATACAATTTTACAAATAAGGTGCATTTAAATGCCATTAAAACTTTTTGCTTTCTCAAAAAGGTCGGAGAACGAATTCTGGACGTTTTCGGTTGTGTAGCCTTGTGATTGCCTGTTTTTAGATTCGTTGCATACTTAAATATATTGGTGTTTATATATATAATGCTACATTAACATTCCATAGCGGCATTAGCCAAACTTGGCTGGATATTGATATCCGCTGTGACCATGGAACATAAATAATTAGAGAAGTAGAAGAGAATGGCACATTAGCTACACGAGCGTGTCAATTTTGGGAGATGATGATCAACAAAACTTCATCGTTACTCATATTCGTCGTTCTTCGTGTCCAAGTACGTTAAATATTGATTTCCACATGCAAAAACGAACAGAAAAAATACGACAATAATACATCTTTGAATCAGTTTAAAATCATTGACTCGTTTGTATTTTAACATTTTAATATGAATTTCGCTTGGCTCCAGAATCACTTTAGAGTTGGTGCACTTTCCTCTACTTATCTACGCTTATAACCAAATAGATTCGCTGCCAGAATGTCGTATAATCGGGGGCGGCCTGGCGTCAGCTGGTAGCTGACGCTGGTAGCTGACTCACAACACTCATATGTCACATACTTATTATGCACAACACACGCGTTTATTTTCAACGATATATGTCACACGCGTTTATTGGGACGCTTAACGGCACTGCACTTTCTTGTCGACATAAAAACATCGTAAATGCAAAGAGTTTCCTTTCATATTTTTGTGAACCCTTTGAGTTTTTTTTGCCCTGCACGGTATTGGTTTTCGATATATTTATAGCAAGATTTAATTAACATTTGAAACGTTTTTCTTAATAAATCTACACAATAAGTCCATAAATATTGGTAAAGGAAATCGTAATTGTTGACTACATCATTGTATCTATTAATTCATTTAACACGTCATAAAAGTTATTGCTAAAACACAATTACAGTTTTATGTTTACAAGAAGGTAATTGGTCACCTTTTAATTGTATAGGTATATTAATTATCTGTTAACGATTGTATTTTCTTATTAAGATGTCAATTTCTTTGTTTATTATAATTTATTCTTTGATTGTAATGTCAAACATAAATGAAGCATTCAATTGATTGATTGAACAATTTATTTGTGACAAGGTGTTGTCATATTTTTGTTACTAATGAACACCGGTATCTAAAATGGGCTAAAATTCAGCGAATTATGCGCATAAACAGGAAAAGAGTAAATATTAAATTGATTAGGTACTGTATTGTCGATATAAACTGAATTTAAAATTTAATTAACCACATTGACTTCCGAACAACAAAATATGTATTGTTTGTCGGTCACCTGGTGACACCCACGGCGTAAAAGGATTAAAATTAGTGAATTTAAAGTTGCATGATAAATTTCTTAATAAACCACAGATTAAACGGTTTTTTATCCTTTTAGTAATTAAAAGGATAAAATCTGTGTTTTATTAAGAAATTAAAAAAATATACTGACTTTCGGCTACAGAATTTCGGAACGTTAGTTTTAATACATTATAAACACGTCTTTATTTCTATCCTATTTACTTGTTAAACATTGCAGAGTAGTAAATTAGATGTCTGCAAACATAATTATAATCTGTGAATAAATAAATTTACAGTAGATGCTTAAACATTACAATTATTCTCACACATATTACTTAGATATTTTACGCATGGATGATCCGTCAAACAATGATAACTTTCATATTGACTGACAATTGTTTAATTGTGGGAAACAATGACAAAGTCGTTTGTTATTTTTAGCTAGGAAATAGGCATCTACTTTAAGTTTAATTAGTTAAAACCTCATTTAAATTTCAACCACCAAATGAATGGTAAGGGATAACATTGTGAGAAAACCTGGATAAGAAATTTTGACAAACCCTTCAATTTTTTTACATACGTGTATGTAGATAATAGTGTAGTATTAATGCACCCGTGCGAAGCTGGGACGGACGGTAGAAAAAAAAAATGAAAAGTATACCGAGTCAAAGTTTTAATTGAGAAGTCCGGTTTTCTACAAAGCTGTTCCGACTTATCTACTTATACTATAAGCACTGCTGCATTGTGACTACGTAAGTGGAAAAGCTGGTGATGAAGTTTCATTTTCTTTTTTTTGCCTTTCGATAAGTAACTATCGAATAGCGAGTAATAACCATTTAATCTACATTTTATTCATTATAAGTAAGCATTTTAATACCTTAAAACCGAATTAACGTAATATTTTTCATAACTGCATTTCCATTGGTGCTTAATAATAATAATAATTTGGTCTGATATAAAAAACAATAATTTAAAGTAGTCGCTGTTATGAACTTTATATCAATGCAATGCAAATGCAAGCTTTTGAAAAATAATAAAAATATAAATGTCAACAGGATCCCGTTTTTTAAAACAAGTTTCGCAGTAGTATGTCTGTATGTAAGCCTTTGCGGTTGCCAACTTCTTTTAACATTTTCGAAAAATCATAGTGACGTCATTTTTAAACTTGTTTTTGTAAATTACGGTTATTATCGAGTTTCTTTTAAGGTTGCATTCGTAAACATTTACAATCTACATTTTAAACCTTTCTTTTTATTCAGAAAGGGTAATTTCAAAGAATTTATAAGTATACCTAGGTATGTAGGTAACTAACTCGTTTGCTAAATGTAATAATGTACGTTTGTATGGTGTGTAATGCATATTCTTATATTTTAAAAACTCTACCAAAAAACCAACACATAATGAGTCAGCTTATTATCATAAAAAGTATCTATCTTAAAGTAGGTACGTCTTCTGAAGTAATTCCCCTTTTCTTGCTTTGAATTTTAAATTAATATTGCAATTTATCAGCAGACATCATTGCGCATAAGATTGTTGTTATTATTAGTACAGTCTCAGTTCAGAGATTTTTATAGCAGTTTTAACAAAAACTAATTATCAGAATGTGTAGTTTAAAGGCTAATGGTGTAAAAACAAAGCGAACAGTGTCTGGGATTATTTTGAACACAAATTGAATCGCAAAAAGTATACTTCATATAACTATTTTTAACTAAAACTCTCGTATGTGCTTGTATGTGTTTTAAACACTGTTATACCTTTAACTGCTTAAAATACTAAAAAGTTAAAATCTACAATATCCGAAACTAGAAATTCGGATATATATCCGCTAGTTTCGGATACACTTGAAAACAGAAACGGTTACGCTAAGGTGAAACTTCCAAGGCTGGTGTTGCTATGACAACATAGTTTGATCATGTCTAGCCAGATAGAAATTGAGACAAAAAGCTTTCGTGCCGACAGTCGCGGTAGGAGACTGTTACACTGAGGTCATGACCATGGAACAGAGATAAATGGAGGGAAGGGAACCGCTGTAGTACTGAAACCAGTGCAGCAGAGTCAACCAATATTTGAACCTATTTGCTGTTCATGTCTTGACATACTTTTTTTTCGTGGGAAATCATCAAATGACCCCGCCCGCTGCGGGTGCAGCGGGACCGAGTGTCACAAGGTTGTCTCTTGATACGTTCGGTCGAATTGAGAAACCTCCTTTTTGAAGTCAGCTAATAATAAGTTTAAAAAAAATTGTCGAAGTTGATCATTACCTCGTAATAGCGACACAGACGCTTAGCCCGAGTACCACTTCTTCCGACTTTTCTACGTTCCACGGCCATGACTCAAGGATTAGAAATTACGGGATTGTCTTTAATCTTAGCTACAAAGTATTTTAAATAAAATCACGATTTATATTAAACTAGTCGTGTCTCGCGGCTTCATCTGTTTAAATAGTTCCTGTTCCTTTATAGACATAGATTTTACTTTTTTTTTCTAAGTTTTGCAATTATATTTCATTGGTCCTTTAATTATGCATAGCACAACGCTAGCATTGTTTTAAAGTATAATAAAAAAGAATTTAATAATAGATGTAAACCTATGTAACTAGATAACAAATAGTAATTATTACCTTTGTCATTTTTAACAAGTACTTACAGCCGTTGTTTACGCATATTGACTGATAATACATTTCTTCATGGTATGTTATCACTATTTATTAATTTCTTTGTTTATGGTAAAATAACAATTACCCACCTGTAAAAGTCAACTCTACTGTAAAATCATGAGTTATTTTAATCTAATTATTCGCTACCAATAGTATCGAGGCCTTAAATTGGATAATAATTGTATTAGAAAATTGAAAAGCCGTAAAATATAAGAATACAGCACACATATAACGAAATCTCAACTCTATCAAATGGTCAGAGAATGCTTTTTTATTCGAAACAATCTCGCTATCTTGATGCTTTGATTTTCTATGTAGATATTTGTAACGCACTTAATCAGATTAATTTAATTTCAAAGGTCATGCATAATGATTATGATAATGAAATAAATATTTGATTGAATCTAATACATGGTTCAAGTTCTAGCTAGTTCACTCCACAGATAAAAAATATCGGAATCAAAATGTTGAGTGCGTTATCTTATCAACACTTTAGTTTCGCGATTTTAGTTCTAAAGATATACTTAGTAGGCTTTTTATCTTAGATTTTTCTTAAAGGTTTGCCTAATTCAGTGCCAAACATTGCTAGAGATAAGCAATTGCAATAATCCGTCGTAGAAAACGGAATTAGTTCGCGCCAAACTAAAATGGCGGGCGTCTTGTTTTTTTTTTTTAATATTGTTAATGTGTATTCAGCCCAGTTTTACCTCGAGTTATAAATAAATCAGTATCACTCATAAAGTTGAGGCGTACTTAATTATGATTTGAAAATTGATATTGTTTGTCAGATATTTCTTTTTATACTCATTTATGTTATTAGTCTGAGGCCTTCCTAAGAGAAAATAAATAGAAAATATGTAGAAATGTTATCGATTAAGGAACCATTTAAATTGATTAATTATAAGTTTTCACATTTGCTAAATAATTTATCAACATAAATTATGTATTGGTAACGTTCTTAAATTTCCTAAAATTAAGTGCCGTTGTCATATTAAAAGTCATGGACCTGATTGCAAAATTCGATCATACACACGTACAATGTACCTTTGTAATCGTAATAACATTGAACCTATTAAGTTGTATCTTCACGTAGGCAATATACAATGTTTATGTATGTATGTAGGCACCAATAAAGTCCCTCATGCATAATTACGTCATTTTCGGCAGATTCGCACAAAGAACTGAATCTATTTGTGACGATAATTCGATTCCGCATTGCATTTATTTTATTTATCGATTTGACGATCGAAACAAGGTATTTACGTATCATGTTTCTTTAATGACGTTCGTTGTAAAAATCTTTTGGCGGATTATAACAATAGATACGATTGGTTTACGGCAAATATTAGCAACCTTAACTTTAATAGTTTTCCCTGTTAGACATAGATAATAAAGACGAGACCCGGAAAAAGGATCGGGGCATGCAAAATTCGCACAGTTAATTAAATAATTCAACTTGCCAAATTAAATACAGAAATATTTTTGACATTTCCACGACGCCATCACGACTCGCCACGCAACGAGTCTCAAAGTATACGAGAGTAATTTGTGGTTTGAGTAGGTACTATACCACTGATAAACATGCTTATATATTATATAGTTTATAGATAAATTACCCTCAGACAAATTATCGTGCTCGTCACACAAACATTTGCCCTAGGTGGGAATCGAACCCCCAGTTTAGCAGTCAGGGCCACTAACCATTAAACCAACAGGCCCGTCAAAAATTATTGAAATTAACCTTAACTTACTTAACACTAAGAATTATTGGAAATAAACAGATTTTACACTTGCTATTCATCGAAAATTAACTAAATTTATTTATGGAACGTTCTAAATATCAAATTAGGACCCTTCATTCAAGTGTCATTGTTTTAAGAATCGAACCCCTTTTAAAAAGTTAACAATGACAGGTATTGCTTATGGTTACGCAATAAGTGGTTCTTAGTAATATCGAAAGCGAAATGAATAGCTTGCCTTTAATGCCTTGAGAGAGCTGGACGGGAGAGAGTTTGTTTAAGTGGAGATCAACAATGCGAATTAAGCACGTAACAGTGGAAATATACACCTTATTTTATTACGATTGTCAGAAACCAGTTATTTTATAACCATCTGCTTAATTTAATTAAAGACTAAATAAAAATATACTATTATTTTTTTTATAAAGAAGCCTAATTTTTTCAAAGCTCCAAGCATGATTTTCAGTCCGGATAATTTGACATTTCTTCTATACTCATTTATTTCATCTGACATAGGTACACTAACAAATTTTCCGGATAACCTATCTTAAAGTAACCTTGGTTCTTAAAATTTTGTGCCAGTAAAACTCAAATCAAGGAAAATATCATGAGGAAAACTGGATTCCAAATATTGGAATCAGAAATTGTGTCGTCCAAATCTCAAACTTTCCTTGTATGAGGAGTGGCCTGTGGCTAGTGCTGAGACATAGGTACATAAGTTGGAGTTATTTATTTATTTTTTATTTAAATCTCAAATAATTTTGTATCGTCTATTATTATATGCTTTCGTTTTTCAAGTAGTATTTATATCTGGAGAGTGTCATTGTCAATGTTAGCTGTTATCTAATGTTATCATAACGAATCCATACAAGATACATAGTAATGCTGTAAGAACTGTTTACTTATTTACCTACTTATAAGATTATTGTGTCTGAATCACCCTTTTGTGGGTTTTTGTGTTGACTAGGTTTAGCTCTCGGTTTTACTCGCCAATTTATCCGGGGTCTGCCTTAAATATTAAACTATCATGCCCTAAAGATTTTTACGAAGATAGACATAATTATAATAGGTCTGTACCAAGAAGAGAAATTGGAGAGATCAGGAAAACCTTTCGCGTATAAAAACGAATGGCGCAGAATTTTCATGAAATTTTCAAACTAAAAACATTTCTTAAACGGTCTGTTTACTGCATACTTAAACATAATTGTTATTTAAACTATTACTTAACACTTAACTAATGTTTTCTTGTAATAATCATAAACATAACAGCTCGAAACAAATTGTATTAGAACATTGTCCAAAGCGTATGAAGTAAGCATGTGTATAGTGCACCACACTCAACACTGAAATAGCCTGGACTTTAAATTTATAAGCATAAGGTCTATTTTCGTAGCTCGTGAGTACCATCAGTGTAGTCTACTGTACGATTACTCATTATCAGATTGTTTCAGCTTAAGTTGGCGTTACATTGTAACAATGTTATAGACACGCGTAACGGTCAGCGCACACCGAACTGCAAAATGCTCGCGTATGATCGAGCAATATTTTGACTGCTCGACCATGCAGGCGGCATGCTCGCTCCTCCGTGAGCAAGCTCCGTTGAAAATACTTTGGGTTGCCAGGCGTTGCCCATTTCTTGAGAGATTCTCTCCCAAGCATTGGCTTTAAACATCCGATCGCTGTATGTTGGACTGATATATTGTACAAACATTCAAAACGCTGCACCAAGGCGAGTAAATCTCGCTGTGGCAATACTGAGACCGCGAGCGGCGCGCGGCGGCGCGGCGGCGGGCGGCTCGAGCGCGCTCGCGCTTGCACAACACATACTCGAACACGCATCTTGCAAGCTCGAGCATGGTCGAGCATCAAGTTTGGACGTGTATTTAATTTTGCAATGTATGGAATTGTCATAAGGTTAATTTTTCAATAGTCTCAGAAAATGCTCTGCTCTGCTCTGCTCTTGGTGTGCGCTGACCCTAAGGAACGTTCCTTACCTTAGTAAATGCTCTCCTTTTTAAGAATAGCTAAACTTGATATGGATAGTCAGACTGGGTCAGTAGCTTTTGTATTTTGATTTGTGCGCCGAGATATATATAATAAGAAACAATATTATTCAGAGGCCTCACTACATTTCTCTTGCTCTTGTGAAATTTAAAAACCAAGGACCCCACTTCCTGCACTAAGACTAATGCTGTTGTATCCCGTACATTGGGCCATCTCTCTTAGACAAATATATCCATCAGACTTATTTTAAAAGGTAGAACTGTAGAAGTAGACCCCTGGTATAGGTAAACACCTTGATCTTATATTGCACAAGAGTAAAATAGGTTTTAATAGGTTAAAAAAAGTTAAATTAAACCCTACATTTTGTAATTTGCTCTACGTATTACAAACATCATTAAATTGTATTTACCTATCATAAGGCAATGTGTAGCTTATTTAAGTAGCTAAGCATACTGTCTACTAACACAATGGAAACAATTTTGTTTCCGTTTAATTTGGATTTAAAGATATTTTACATAAATGTTCGTTACTTCATAGATACGCGTATTTTATAACTATTAAGACATTCAATAGAGCTAAATATCGCTTCGATACTAAATTGACGCTTGATTTAAATACGTTAATGTATGTGACATTGACACAATTGGAATTGGAGCTGGAAGGACAATTTAATCGTAATTTGGTCTTCTATTCTGATTGAAATCAGTTTGATCTGAAACATTATCATTATGATACCAATCTGAGTTTTGTTGCCATATCTTTGGGGTCATCAAACCAATCATTGGTTTAAATCTTTTTTTAAGTACTTTACACATCTATAAATACGGTCTGTTAGTATTATATTTATTCGTTTACAAAATAGGTAACTAAATGCACAGACTCGGTTATTTTTAGAATCTAAAATTTAATTTATACAAATATTTCATTTTAAAATATCGTATTAGTAAAGGTAAAAGTATTAAAACAGGTAAAATAGACGGAAAGTTCCACGAATAATGACAGACAAGGTTATAAATTAATTTAACACCGCTCTGATCATATTGGCTGTCTCATTTCCGATTAGATAACTGGCCTGGTTCCGGCTCACCTCTCTGTTAGCCCAGTTAACTGTTATAAAAATAAACAATATCAAAAGGTTACTCCGATAAACACATTTCGTAAGAAACGTAACGAGTTTTTAATCCATATTTGTAACATCTCGATAATGACAGCGGAATATAAAAAGGTTTATTTACGCAAACGTTAATTTGTTATCTATGGTTATCTGTTCTACTGTTTCGTAAATATAATCTGTATGAAAAAATTACAAACAACAAGGAACAACAAAAAAAAAACATTTGAACAAAAACAAAAAAAGAATATCCTCGCACATTAATTCGGAAATCAAAAATGGAACGCTGACAATATGGCTGCGGAAGAGCCAAAAATGGCGGGTATTATATCACGAATGTCTTGTCACTTGGGTTTTGTCTAGTT
Source organism: Chrysodeixis includens (assembly GCA_941860345.1). Taxonomy (NCBI): domain Eukaryota; kingdom Metazoa; phylum Arthropoda; class Insecta; order Lepidoptera; family Noctuidae; genus Chrysodeixis; species Chrysodeixis includens. The sequence continues at coordinate 5,830,142 of OW796108.1, read as the reverse complement.
TTTTTCCTGGTCTACAAAAATTCGTGCTAATGGCATGGAAGAAAGACTATTACGACAGTACGCTAGGTAAATGGGAGACGTGTTCTGACTCTGTAAGACGGTGATCATCATTATGTATGTTAGGCCCGCGTGAGTCTAGCTACCGTAAAACATTAGTAAAAGCTTTCTACCTGGTCTATAAAACTTTGTGTCTTTGGTCATTTTGAGGCTACTGTTTACTACTGAAATTATCTGAAAGTCTGGCAAAAAAATAATAACTAAAATATGTCAATACGCTGAATTTGATTTATTTTTCGTCGATATTTTAAAATACTGTATGATAGTTTGGAAAATCAGTCAATGATATTCTAAATCACGGATTCTCATGTACCTAGGTATAGAATTAGTAGCAAAGATAGCCCTATAAACCTGAGCTTAAATATCTATTGTACTTTTTTATGGAGATAAGTAAACCTATTTATTGTTAAATAAATAAGACCTACATGGTCTTCTGTTTTTACAGTGGCTTTATTTAACTGTCGGTCTAAATGCTTTGCCACGTGAATACGTGGATGTAACTAATTGTACCATACTTATATTTTTTACTACCATGACCATTTTATGGTAATTATCCACCAGTACCTAATCATTAGTAAAACAATGTTGTAAAATAAGATCAAGAATTAAAACATGCGCTCCGTTTGCAATTTTAGTAGATATGATTCTAAAAATGCTTTTTGAAGTTCGCATTGCACATAAAATATAAACACCTTAATTTTCTCGTAATATAAAGCGAAATGGTATGAGACCTCATTCTTGTTTTATGGAGCTTTAAATATTCAAATTATAACCATTATAACCAAAAATTAATTTTAAATTGAGTTTTTGACAGTCATCTTTTTATGGGCCAAAACTTTATTTGTTCTCATCCCAGACTCCTGTAGAGAACTATAAACGACTGCCAGAGTTATAAACAATAAAAACTTGAGCCAAATATCAGTTTTAATATCGACTCTATAACTAAACGTTTTAAGGTTCATTTTTGCAAATTAATAACGTATAACCACATAATTTGAAGGTCGCCGTAAGCTACACGGAATAGCTTAGTACACATTCATATATTTCAAGGTTGGATCTCGGCGGAGGTGGCGCAATTCGTGCACGAACGCGAGAACTTGTCAGCGCGCGCGCACGAGATCCGAAACGATTTGTATTTAAATACTAGCTGTGCCCGCGACTTCGTTCGCGTGGTTGTCGAAACAAAACAACGTCGTTTAGATAAGAGTAGGCTTTATACATATACCTTGGCGTCAAAATCAAAATCAAAAGGTTTTTATTTCGAGTAGGCCTTCTCAGGCACTTTCAAAACGTTACTGACTCTAGTTGCGCGGTTCCAAAATGTCATTCTTATGGAGAAGAACCGGCAAGAAACTCCATAAAATGTGAAAATAGATAAAAAGAGAAGAGAGAAGATAGAATGCGTGAAAATAGATGACGAACTAAGAATATTATTAAGTAAAAAATGTACTACCTAAGCTTCAAAGTTCCTATTAATATCTTAAGAGTTTTTTTTTTTATGTCACAGCTATGGGTTAACATTCAAAACTCACTGAGATAAACTGGAAGCTCTTCAAAATAGATTTTTAAAACTACTTATTATTACTAAAAATACAAAAGCACATGTAAAGGAGATTATAGTACCTAAATTATTTGAAATAGAAATAGCTGTTGCCCTCGACTTTGTCTGCATGGTATTGAAGATTAGGTAAATTGAAGATGTGTAGTGCTGTACACATAGTAAAGCTAAATAAAGTTTAATGCAAGCTCCTTAATCCAGTTCTGTTCCAAAATTTCTTAACTTTCTACTCATAACCTTTAGTCTTACAAACATATTACTTGACTGATAACACTGCTAGTTTTAAAGGTTAGTCCAACATTCATAGGTTGAAAGGTCGTATTATATTGTTGCTGTGGCCACTATCTTACACTGATTTGACAATTTGGATTGAAGGACTTGAAAACGGGTGATGGGGAAGAAGTGTGCCGGATTCTGACTGGCTAAAACCACCTGAGTGCATCTCCGTTCCCTATTGTCGGGAGCCACGGGAACACTTTCGCAAACTACCGCGAACCCTGACGGGAGAGATCTTTTTAACGGGAGCTTCTTAATAGACGTGGAGTCAGTTTTCCCCAGCGATCATTAAGAGGCGCGCCAAAGCACCGTGCATGCCGTCTTTGCCTTTATACAGTACAGTAGACTTCCCCTAGACTAATGACGTAGGCTATTTATGGTGGTTTGAGGAGGGTAAATTTAGTCTTTCTACTGTTTGTTCCTCCTGGGCACGGATCAAATGGTCAGATGAGGCTTCCCGTGTTCTTTCTGCGGTTTATTGTTGAGCTTCATCACTTCTTTGCAGAACTCGATGACAACACAGCAACTATCCTTGGTTACGGCAAACTAATACCCTCTGGAAACACTAAAAGTAATAATGAATTGAATTATGTTGTGGAGTTTGTTACGCCGTTTCTTCTCTATTTTTAAGTTTAATTAGAAAAACCTTCTTTTTCTTTTCGTGTCAATTGTACGTAGTATTTGGTAAATATTAGATCCTCTGAATTGCACTTGCAATGCAGACATTTTCGTCACTATAGGTGGTGTGACATCGTCTGTACGGAGATGACGCATTCTTACTGGATGTTAGAGAGGTCTGTATACCCTAGTTTGCCAAATTTTGTTTGCAGCGACCTACTTGGATTCTCAGACGGTTGAATGCTTTCCAAACAGGCCACTGCAAAGAATTCCGGGCGGCAGACGTTTCTGAGGTAGGACATAAGTGGTAGGTGGTAGATGCTGATCTGCCCAGATCTTGCACCGAGTTCGAGTTGGAGTTTCGTTTGTAGCCTGTGTACATCGGAGGAAGCTCTTTTGGCTCTTAAGTCTAATCGGGTGCGAGCTTTGGTATTACATAGGGGATGTCCGATGTCGTGTGTCTGATTCCTCAACGTCTTTTTCGAGCGCGCATGCGACTTCTCTTCTAACGTCAGCTAGAGCAATGCTAACCAAAGGGAGAACTTATTGAGCAGGGTTGGTTTTAAACAGCCAGATATTATTCGACACGTTTTGTTGAGCCCTATGCACTGTGGTGCGGCAAACATCCGACGCCGCTCCCAATCTGGTGGGAGCGGCGTTCTGAGGACCGTTTTCTATTTCGTTCTCTTTCTACTCCTTGACGGACGAATTTTCAAAAATCCCTTCTTAGTGTTATATGGTTATCAATGTTTCAAGTTTCTAATTATGGTAGTTTGAGCTGAGCCAACTGAGCCTGAAGAAAGGTAATGTTACACACACGTAACAAAACATTTGCGGGAGAATGTGAACGTTGCATACTCGTACGCGAGATTAATGATATTAATAACAGTCTATCAACACACTATTACCAATGCAACTACCCTATACCATCGCAATTGGTGCACAATTGTAGTAGTGTATAAGTACTATAAAATCTACAAAACCACGCGTAACACACAACAAAATTGCAGTCAACAGCTAGTTAATAAAATATAGTAAATCATTTACCGTCCAAACTATTGTTTTTGTTTATTTTGAAAATCAATTTTATGTTAAAAAAGCCAGATACTCATACAATACTTTTGCACTACCAAAAACGATGGAAGAAAAGTAAATGTTTGTTTAGTAAAATTTGTATTAAAAAAGTATTGAAAAATAAATTCAAAAAGTGTATGTCGAAATGAAATTTGAACGTGAAGTGAAAAAATACGAAGCTCGTATTTCCCCAACCCGGCTATTTTAATTGCCATGCTGTAAGCCAAATAACATGTTAATACAAATTAATGTAAAAACATAAAACCATAGCAACAGTATTTTGGTCGCTATGGTGACTCGTACACAGCTACAGTGACAGTAGAAAAGTTACGAAAATTCGTGATTGATCACCCCCTGTATAAGATAGCACAAAAATATATAGTATTTATGTTAGCCCGGCCTTAAGCAATAATATAATGGTGTCAAATCTTAACACTGCGATTCAGAAAACGACGAAATTTGCACAACGCCATCTATCGGATTTGAAATTTAGCTGTCAAAATTAGTTCTATTTTTTGTCATAAGATGTCGTTGCATGTACTACACTGAATTGCGTAACGTAATTATTTTACTTCTTGAATTCACTAAATTAATCATATCTTTTGGTAGAGTGAACCGATTTTGATCAAACAAAGACTAAGTTATACCTCAAGTTGCGTTTAATTTTTGTGTATAAACATTGTCTGCATTGATTTCGTAGATTTTACGTGATGCGCGCACATACAAACAGACAAACAGACAAACAGACAAACAGACAAACAGACAAAAATTTCAAAAATGATGGAAATGGGTTCTGTTAGTTATATTTTCACACCCTGGCTATTTTTTTTTCCAATTTCTTCAATGTACAAAAATGTTTTTTCTACAGATTTATTATATGTATAGACTAGCTACCGACCGCGACATCGTACGCGCATATATCTGATTTAGTTGCTAAAAAATATCCTTTTTTGACGCAATCGGTTAAAAGTAGCGTATATCATCTGCTCTATCTTCCTAGTTCCTACTAAGTTTAAACACAATCGGTCCAGCCGTTTGAGCGTAAAGAGGCAACAAACATACAAACTCACACACTTTGTCTTTGTAATATTTGTGATTCTTAGTAGGTAAACTTGCAGGCAATAAGACTTTTTACCCGCAAGTTTAATGATAGTAAAACTTGAGTGTCATGTCAAAAAGCTCTAGGTGCGTCATAAAATTGGGATGATCTTTCATTAATTTTTCACGGACTTCAAAAAGGAGGTTTCACAATTCGACTGTTTTTGTTGGTGCGATGCTCTCAATGCATTTGACTTGCCCTTGTTTCCCTTTGTCATCTTTTCACTATAGTAAAATAACAAGTTGTATGTATGTTTTTATTACTCACGTTAAGATAAACACATTTCATTGTACATTTCGGACAAAGGGAAAAAATAAAGGATTCGTACCAAATTCTTTAAAAGCACGATAAATAAAATATGAGGAAACAAAACTGTTACAAATCTTTTGAATAACATATAGGAGGTATACTTGAATGAAGTTTGGAAATGAAAGGTTCGGAAAACACGTACCTGTAATCTAAATTCTTTATCAAATGTCCGTAATGTATTATGTGAATCTTCATTTAATTAAGTACAAACAATTATTATTGTTTTAACCTATCCCTATTTTATTACCCTTAACATAGATAGGTTACTAGTTTTGCCCGCCTGGCCCCTGGCAATAGGGAACAGAAAAGCACTCCGATGATCCTACTCCGGTAGCCTGTCAGAGATCGGCATACTCGGTAAAAAAGATAACCAATTTAAATTAATATATCAAAATGTGAAACAAAAGACGAAAGTCGCAAAAAGGAAATGCTACGTTTATCATCATAATTTATCTAAGCTTAGCCGTCTTTTTTACCCTTTAAATGAAGCTTAACGTAGTCGGACTTTATTCGTTCGACTAGCAAAGCTTGCATCACAATAAAACAGTGTTAATCTTGATTGATGATAGTGTTCAGCACAAAATATGTCGGTGTAGAGAGCAGTCGATCGATGGAAAGCGCTCTCGGCCGGGACTCGGCTGCGCAAAACGCACCGCGAGGTCACAAACTATTGACTCTTTCTTACGAGAATATTAAGGCCAGGCTATACGATATAGGTGTATTTAATGCACCGTTTTGTTAACAAAGAGTTCTTTTGTGTTGGTGCAGCTAATAAAGGGAATTCACTTTAGTTTTAACTCCGTTGGCGCCATTTGAATACTTAAGACAAATCTGCCACGAATATACCTAATACCCTTATTTGCTCATACATAAAACGGCACGAAACTATCATTAAAATATCAATTACCCCGCAAAATAACAATAAAACACTTACCTTTTAACACTAAGTGTCCGCACATATTAAAATTCGCTTAAATACCTAGATAAACACAAAACAATAGCAATGTATGACACTTTTATTTCAAATGCACATATTATGCAAGTAATGTGCCTTTTGTGTTGTAAGTCATTGTAATGATTACAATGAAGGCACTTTGTATGGCTACATGGCTACACTTTGCAATGCATCAACTTCACCTTAACGAATTCACACTTCGGACGAAAAACGTTCAGGACACACAGTGTAGACGCGATGAGTCACTAATGACTGCAAAAAGTCGTAAAACTTTGATCATTCTTCACCACTTCTTCACAGGTTTTAATAAATGTTGTAACCTTTTGGTAAAATTAAAAACTTGCGTATAATAATGGGCACGATTATAGTAATAAAGCTGTTTATGATTCATGCTTTATGAAGTTTTATATTTGATCTAATTGCTTAAAACCTTCACCGTGCCGGGTATTTGCTATCACCGTTGCCCAATAATTATACTTAGGAATTAACAACATTATAATGTACAGTTCATGCATACAACTAACATAAATAATTAATTGTTTTACGGTGTCATCAGGTGATTAACCTCCCGCGGCATGAATTCACATGGTGGTATTACAGACAGCCTTCGATTGGGGCAAGGTCTTATTTAGTACAATGCAATTCATTGCAACATTATCAGTAAAAATATTATCAGCTTGCAACACTATAATATGCTTAAGTACTGTTTAGTCCTTGCGACAATTACAAAATAAAAAGAAGGGTATGAAAAGAGGTTGTATATTTCCACCGTTCGTAAATGAGGTTCATTAAAAGTGGAAAAATAGAAAACTGTATGTATGTATGTACGATAGCATCATTAAAAGTACCATAACTTGAAAATAAACTTTCAATGTTCACTATGCTTATGAAACATCCATAAAAATATTTCTTCAAAACAAATAAACAAACCAGTTGATTTTCCTGCTCGTACGCGTAATTGCAACAGTGCAACATACAGATAAAGTCTTTCATAAGAAGGCGAAGTCAGTATCAAAGATATCTAGGGCCTACCATCAACTCTTAAAGTATCATTGCACTTGTGGAAGAGAGACGCCACTCTTCGCCGTGTAGTGCTCTGTCACACTCCCACAACTGCAATGATATTACTTTAAGAGGTAGTGCCAGGCCCTCAGTACGGTCTGTAATGGACGCCCACACGTAACGACGCATGAGTTTATGTAAATATGCAGATAATGTAACAACACATCATTTATGTTGACCTATTGCCCACACAATGGTCTTGCAAAGACCATCTTTTATTAGCGAACCGACTTTAATATTCTTGCATTACGGCCTCTGAAACTCGCAATTTACGTCCTCGTGTGATTTGTGAAGCGTTGGCAAGATAATTACAATTTGCAAGACACTGTTTCACAAACTTTATTTTTCGCACAAAGTGCAATATTTGAACACTAGGATCAAAATTCGTCGGTCACACAAAGCTTTTTCCATCTATCCGTCCAGTCTTAAACAAAAATGAGTTCGCGGATGTTTATGAAACAATTTGTTCAACCGTTTATTGTTGCCGCACACTTTCAGAAACTCCTAAGATTATACGTTGCTGAATAATGTACCATTAATAATAATTAACATTATTCAGATAAGCAAACATTATTTGTAACAATAGAAGTGTTTGTTAATACTATACAATGCAGAGATTACTAGCGTTGGATGCTGAAAACAAACAACGATTTCAATGAACTACTGCAGATTACCCGTTAATATTCCAATTACATATAATTACTTGGTTAACTACTGTAACAGCCTTTGTTTACAAACATAGCAGTCAAGTACCTATTAACAAAATATAAATATGCATCTAACACGAAGAGCCTAGTCACGAAAACGTCGTCAAAATCATTTTGTAACATTAACCACTGTACATTACGCTGTATTAAGAGCTATGATTCGAGAATTTTGCTTTGAAAAAACATCTACCTGTAGATATCTGAACCTTTTCAAGTCTAGCAATTTTACTAAGCTTCGTCGGGTTCAGTTTCTAGTCTTACCGGATTAGTCTGAGTATCGTATTTCACAAGATACAGCCGGTTCTGAATCTTCTGATAACTTCCTCAATAAGGGATTCTTTTAGAGTTTTACTGGAATCGGGGAAAAATTGGAGTCCATGGTCGCCCTATACTGTATCGTAGTCCTTTAAATTATATCTCTTGATATTCCTTCTGTGATATCCTTTAAATTGTGTCTCTTAACATTCCTTCTATCAAATACCAATTTAATACCAACACTGATCATCATTCTAAACTATAACTAACTGCTAAACTTCTTTGTTACAGGCATTGGTTCCATAAACGAGTTCGACTTCTCTCTCACTCCCCTGCTGACATGCTGCGGCTTCTTCATCATGTACCTGGTGGAGGAACTGGTGCACATGTACATCCACTACAGGGAGAGGAAGAACGGCCAGGTGGCTCCTCTTGTGAGGAACCTCAGTGTCCGCCAGAGCCGCAGCGGCGTCACCAGGGACGGTGAAAAGAGTGCCACCAACTCAACTGCTGATCTTGTTGAGTCAAAAAAGGTATGAGCAACTTATGTATCAGTGTTGACTGTTTGTAGTAGCTAGATTTGTATTAGAATGTAGGTATAGCCAGTTTTTCATTGTATAACATTGTTCTAATTAGTCGATAAAATGCTTACCTACTTGGATTTATCAACTGTTTAGGAATTAAATAATAGAAAATAATACAAATGTATAATGAAACTCATTGTCGTATAACATAATTCTCAAATTAACTTGTTATTTGAAACTGATCCTTTATTTGCCTTTTTCCAGGATCTTGAGGGCCACCAGCACAACGGCCACTCACATCACCACAGCCATATGCCCATGAACGTTGGCGATGACGTCACTTCTGCCTTAAGAGGACTGCTCATTGTACTCGCTCTGTCTATCCACGAGCTGTTCGAGGGTTTGGCTGTCGGCTTAGAATCTAGCACTTCTCACGTATGGTGAGTAAATTGTAACTTCTGTATTTCTCTGTGCTGCTAATGCCATCTATTGACAGTTTTAGAACATAGTTTATTAACGCCCTCTGTTGGCAAATAGCATTACTAGACAAAATGGTTAAATGGCTAGATACAATTGGTTGATTCTATTTGCCAATAGATGTCGCTTTTATCAGTATTTTAATTATCGACCCGTTAGGCTTTGTTTGTTTTTAAAATAATATAATAACTTATGTTTATTCTTTTACAGGTACATGTTAGGAGCAGTTTCGGCTCACAAGCTCGTTATTGCCTTCTGTATCGGTGTAGAACTTATCGCTACACGTACTAAGACTTGGCTAATGATAGTCTACATTACTACTTTCGCCATTGTCTCGCCCTTGGGTATTGGTATTGGTCTGTTGCTTGTCGGGGGCCAAGGTGCTGCGGCTGCTGGTCTCTCCTCCGTGGTACTCCAAGGTCTGGCGTCAGGAACTTTGCTCTACGTCATCTTCTTTGAAATCTGGAAGGGTGACAGAACTGGCATCCTGCAATACTTCGCCTCAGTCGTTGGATTCTTCATCATGTTCGGTCTACAGTTGTTGAGTAAGTATCAGTCAATATTTTAAAGATATATTAAGAATCCAATAACTTATAATAACTACTCCTAGTTATGCGTGAAGTATTACGTATGTAACTGCACTTAGCAACTATTATTTGCATTCTAATGTATGTAAAACGGGTATACAATAAACAACATTAATTTTCCTCGTTACTCCACATCCACGTATGTACGGTATGTGTAAAAATAACTCATTCCTTCCTATACCTATTAAACAATTGATAATTATATGTATAGTAAATTAATATTATCCTTCTATTTTTAGCTGGACACTCACACAGCCACTCTCACGGTGGTGGCGGTCACGACCACAGCCACGACCACGGACATTCCCACGACAAGTAAATGCCAGACACAAGACTGTGATGCCACGAAGCCAGCTCACGTATGAATCATAAAGGACAAATACCTACCTTCACAAATGTCCTATTCCTGTAAATTATATGAAGTGTTGACCAAATGACAATATTATTTGTATGTGATAAATTATAAAGTGTATGATAATATTAGAATTAATTTAATTAAGCTACTATTTAAGTTATAGTTTTATACTTTTTTATAATGAGATGCAGGTTAGGAGCTCAGTTAAATATAATTGTTATTTAATTTCGGAATGTATTCACTTTTTAGATTTATGAGTGTTAGTGTTGCCATTAGTTGCTGTTACTTATACCCTGTAGTTAGGGTAATTATTTTATCGTATCGTATTTACACGGAAATACAAAAAAAAGTGAGATTCCGAATTAAAATACTTTCTAGTCATCAGCTGCATAATATTAATTTGTAGTGTTTGATTATCATTTCCTAATGCTGCTATACAATCAAACTTGACTGTTTTCTTTATGTCTAGCCTGCATTTCGGCTAGATATTTAAATAAATGAATGTTAGCTAGACTAATTTATCTAATTCACGACTTAGCAATGAATTAATTTTATTCTTTTTTCTTTAGTAGACTATAAAACTGTAAGAAAACTAATTTAACTAGATATCAACCGCATCATTACATTTTTATTTTTAAGTACAAGTGTAATTTCTTTCTTAACTATTATTGAATGTCTGTCTGTGATATTGTGAAGCAGGAAGTGGGAGTTGGATTGGATGAGCCATACATTGCAAAGCTATTAGCTATTAGAGATAAATACTTAATTAAGTAATTAACGCTATCGAAGTACAAACTTCCTTGAAATATGTGGCTAACCCATTAAGAAGTTATAATGCTATTAATATGAAATGAATCATGCTCGTATATACATTCCTGGCATTTACGTACAGCCCTTGATACCTTATTGCATTAAATACTTAAAAATCTACTGATTTAACCTTTCTGGGTGCTTTGGTATTTAAGGTGAAAATTGTCGCCTTGATTTGGGCGCGATAGACGAACATGTGTACTTAAATAAATTATTTCAAATATCATTTATTGTTAATGCAATTTTGTAATTATTTGTATATAAATAAACCATAAATAATTTTATACCATTGTTTGATTTATTTGACTTAAAATAATCCATACTTTTAAGTCAAAAGGTTAATTTTACTTATTAACACCGTCTTTTCATATTTGTAGGCTTGACACGATGATATAATTTTTAAATATCTTCATGCAGTCAATTTAATGAGAAATTCTGTTTCCTTTACCTAGACTAATAATGAGCCCAAACAATGAACAAATTAAGGAAGGCAATTAAATAAGTATGAAGGTTCCAACCGAACTAATTGCTTTGGCACAAAAATATACTCTAAATACTTATACAAATCAGAATACTTAATCTCAATACCTAAAAAACTACTATTGGACAAGATAAGGGCAGATATTGTTCTTTAACATCAGTTGGATCAAATTAGGTAAATTCGTATCTATCTAAATTTGTCCTGAGTAGCTCTTGAGTAGCAGGAAAAACTGAGGAAAAAGATAAGAAGACCTGTTTAATATTCTGCATATTTTGTAGAATTTTCCTCATCGACTCAGAACATAGATACTGTTTATCTCTTTCACACCTGTTACAAAACGTACTAACGTTGACTGATGCTACAAAATAGATCTTTCAAACTGTCAACGCTTGTCTGACAAGTCAAGCAAGGTCAATTTTGACAATTATTGACATTCATTTTACCGTCACTATTTGTTACTGTTTCCTCTAGATTAGTTCTAGTTTCTAAACATATTACTAAAAACCAGTTATCTAGGTCTCCAGACACTCGAGTAATAAAACAACATTATCTAAGGTCTTCGAAATCGTTGGGATCTGTTAGATAATCAGGTAATTAATCAGTTTCCCATAAACTACCAATGAATTAAGTTTGACTAAATCCGTAAAATATGTAAATCATATTTTTATAAATGCAAATTTAATAGAAAGTGAAATGTAACTTATGATATAACAAGTTGAAAGGTGAAATTATGTAGCGTTGGTGTTGCGCGCGGTTCAGTTGCACTCCAGTAGGTGTTAAAGGAAAGTGTACAAGGCGGAGGCACGAGAAAACAAAACTTTTTCAACGCTTGTTATTGTTTTCTTTCTCACAAGTGTAGCGCAATGGCTTTGATACTAGGTTCTACTGTTTGTTTATCTGTGGTGGCTGAATGTAAGTTCTTGAATTATCTTTAATTGTGTTAATTATAGTGTTTCGTGTGCTATGTGCTCATGTGATGTTTGTCAGTTGTTTCATGAGTTCATTGACTGAAACTGGTTATGAAGGAAAACATCTCCGGGCATTTTACTAATGATAAGACTTTCACTTGTGTAAGTTATTGAAACATTTTAGTAACTGTTTTCTATTGGTTTGTTTCTGACTAGGTGAGTACAGACCGCACTACAGAAGGATGTCAGCACCAGGATTGACGTCTGAGGCCCAGCTGCGGTACATCTTGCAGTGGTTCGGAGAGTTCAGCGAGCTTCAACGAGAAGACTTTCTGCCAGTGTTGGCTGCGGCAAGGGGTGACAAGCCGGACCAGTTGGCTGCTTCACTAGCCACTATAGCCTGCCATGATAAACCTGTCAGCTTGTTCCAGTGTCGGGTGAGTAAACCTTATAGACTTCCTTATGTACTTTTATAAGTATTACCTGTACTGTACTGTCATTAGAAAATGACTATTCCAGTAAATGTTACGAGTCTAAGGCGTGGTTTGGCTCAATTAGGTATTAAATTCTGTTTGCCAAATGTTTTCCAATTTCATTTAACCATTTTTTGCTTAAAAGAATTGACCACTTATCAATAATATCAATATACTACTGTAACACTTTCTCATTTTGAAATACCAAAGCTTAGAACATTGTCTTTTAAGACTGTATCATACTTAGACACAAACAAAGTGTGTGATAAGTTCCCTTGTATAAATTCCAAGCAGTGTGACTCACTTGAATAATGTTTACATGTTTATTATACTTGTGACAAGATAATAACACTTAGTTCCCACAAGAATCCTCCTCATTCCTTTTATTGTTTGTAAATATAAAAAGGCCTTTTTTTTATAGTAAGCATACTTACATGTTCATTTGATTAGGATGGTATTTATCAATGAGTTATTATTAATTATTACATTCACTCAAACCCTGTTTATTATTTTCTCTTCTCTTGGACTTTAAAAAGAGATATATTGGTAGAATTCCAGTTTTAAACTTAGTATCAAACTAGCAACCTGTTGCAGCTTCACAAAAGTTCAATACTGATGTATAATACATAATTATAAACGTTCCTCTTGAAACATTCTATCAATTAAAAAAACTGCATCATCATACACAAGGACAGACCCAGCATATGAGTGTTTTTTTTTTATATTATGTATTGATTTAAGCTACATTCAGTCGATAGTTTTTCTTTAAACTGTAGATAACATTTGATATATCAATCATTCATCCTCACAAACTTTCACATTTGTAACACGAGTAGGTTTATGTTGTTGAATCACCAAGTTATATTTGTTGATTATCTAATACCAAGTTGGCTAAAATAGAATAAAATGAAATATCAGAAAGTGATTACAAAACAGAAAAGGACACTAATAAACATAGTAATATACACACCATAGTTGGCTAAAGTAGCATATAATATCACAAAGTTATTATAAAACAGAAAAGGACACTAATAAACATAGTAATATAATATACACACTATTACTCTCTGAAATCTAGATACTTAGTGTGTGTATCGTGTATGTATGATACATTATAATCCTCTCGCTCAACCAGTTGGATTAATGTAGATAAAATTAATATGCTATAAAAACCTATATTTAATTCACGGTGTCAAGTACCTGCCAAACTTTTTTTTTGATTTCCGGGGTAATACGCTAATGACTTCAGCCCACGCCGAGGGCACAGCGTAAGGATATGTCGGACTTCCACCGACTAAAAACACCCCGGGCCTCTTCATTTAAGTACCTGACACCCTGAACGGGAACTGACACGGGTTACTGGACCACGAAAACTGATATTCACGAAAGCAAACCCGCGGGCTAATAGTAGTTTCAATTAATACTTAATCATTTGTCCTTGATGATATTAGAAGGGCCTGTTTACCTCTCATTGTCACAAAATAAGTAGACAACTAAAATAAACTATCCCATAACTCATCAGGGAAAATAAAAGCGCATGATATATTAATTTCTATAACATATTTTTTTATCGTAATTTCAGATCAAACTCTTCAATGAGTGGTTCCCAACTTGGGCAGAGGAGGAGCAAGACAGAGTGATCAAAGGAGTCACCGAAATAGACCCCGACTTCGGAACCAAACTCCAGGACTTAATGACAAACGGCCCCCAGCTGAATGGAGACCAAAATGGGACTGATGAACTACACTCACCGGCCCCAGAAGAAGAGAGTAAGACTGAAGAAACTGAGACTTGGAACGGAGAAAATGGAGACGCCGCCGAAGAAAACACTGAACAAGTTGTCCAGGAGAACATCCCCGTCGAAATCGCAGCTGCATCTTAAGATAACACGATTTTTACTGTTTTTAGTATTATTTACAAAAAAAGCAAAGTTTTTATTAACATTTTTGTGTTTAATAGCATAGTTTACACAATGCATTATTTGCAATTTGCATTTTATTATTTACACGTATTATTGAACAAAATTGCAATATGTCCCAAATAAGTATGTTTAGGTGTATTTTGATGGATGCATTTTCGCTTCTTGCCATAATTGGAATGGTATTGTAAAAACGTAAGATATTATGACTATTATTATTAAAAACATTCCATTGATTCATTCCATGAAAATCAATTTATTATATTGACTTACGATAGAACACATATAGCAACATTTTGCTCCATAAAGATTGTCTATGATTGAATCTCATTTTTCTATTCTATTTTCCATCTTATTCCTGTGTGTATTTCCAAATCTCGTACATATTATAAATTATATTTTTATTACTAGATGTAAGATGAATATTTAAGTGTCATAAGCATATATGTATTAATCTATTTTTGCATTGTATATCTCATTGCCATGAAAATTAATGTTCTATGAATATTGTGTGTATCCACCGAGTTTGATGCTAAAATGAGCACAGTTTGTGAAACTGTGGCATTGTAACTACGTATACTTACTCTGTCATTTACTCTTCGCCTCTATATCTGATTAGGTGTTATTGATAAGTATTAACTCGGGTGTTCATGCGGGAACGTTGTAGTGAGCACCCTCTCCTGAAGCGCTAACAAATTAAAACAAAAGCCAAATATTGAATGATCCTCGGATATCTCTAGACCGTGAGGAGCGAGGGCAGGAGGAAGTACAAACATAATAATACGTGCCAAGATTTAATGAGTAGGTATATTTCATTGTTTATAGAAGTATATTCCCCTATATTCACAAAAAGTAATATATTTCTGTAGTTGGGTCAAAATCACCAAGGTGGAGAATTTCCTTTGCCAGCAAATAAATGTCAGAATTTAGTTTAGTTAAGCAAACCTCTAGTGTACATATTATTAACTCTGCTCATATTAACTGTACATTATATTATATAGAGCAAAAATAAAGCATATTCATTATTATTTGATGAAATTACTACAAAATATCATTCCGGGAACGTGTCCTACAAACCAATCTTTAGAAAACAACTTCGAAAATATTCATAAAATAAAATAAAATGAAACGTTTTTCTTACTTAATAGCCTATAATTCTATCTAATATCAATTTATTGACATTATTATTAAAAAATAATAATAAATTAAAGTATACGAATTTAAAATATTGTGTCCGGCAATATATGTGTCATTTCAGTGAACGCAACTTTTATTCTCGATAAAAAAATAGTTTTTGAACGCAACCTTTGGTTGTCTAAGGTACAGTGATGTAAACTATATAAACAAACTGAGCGTCGAGAAAGTTTTCGCCGAAACAATTGAAAATAAGTGGTAAGTAACTTTCAATTCATTAATTATGTAGCGTACATCAATACGTCATCACACCGGGAACGCGTTTTTCAACTTGGAATATTAAAAAATATGTTTTGTGGTGTTTTGTAGTCAATAGTAACCTCAAATATTTTACAATAACAGATCCAAACAAGATGTCAAAAATGGCTGCCGTCTAAAAAGCGCGCGTTTATTTGAAAAAGTCATTCCGAGAACGGTCATTTCGAGATCGTTCCCGGATTTGACAGGCCGTTCTCGGAATGATGATGGTGTTCCCGGAATGACATTTTAATGAAATGCACCCTATTTTTATAACTAGTTAATAATTTATTCAGTGTTTATTGGCCAAACATATTTTTTAATATTATTTTTATAATTTTTTAGCAATATGGAGGCTCCTGTCGTTGAAAAAAATAAAAAACGTTCAAAAAAGCAAGTTAAAAAAAATAGTTCAGCTTACTTGCAACAACGAGAGAAAGCAAATGCGAGAAAAAGGAAATTTTTAGATAAGATGACGGAAGAAGATAAAGAAATTAAAAGAGCTAAGGATCGAGCATATTATCAGAAAAAAAAAGCTGAAAAGACAGTTAAATATGTTGGGCAGATGACTGAGAGAGAAAAGCGGAAGCAAACAAAAATTTGGAGAGAAGCATCAAAAAAATATAGAGAAAAGAAGAAGGCAATATCTAGTATAATAAACAATACTCCGCCCAGTTCTGATAATGAATCAGCTGCAGCGCGGCATTCAGTAAGAAGAACAGTGGGAAGAAAAATTGTTCGGAAGGATAGAGCCAAAGCATATCGTAAAATAAAACAACAAGAGGAGACAATTGCTAAAATAAAACGCAAATATGAAACTCTAAAAAAAAGACTAAGAAGAACAGAAAAGAGAGAACAGGAAAATGTTCAGGAACCACTGACTCCTAACAGCAAAGTAGACGCATTGATTAAAAATATCGACGTGCCTCCTGAAGTGCGCAAGAATCTCTTATTTAATGAAGTACTGACTGCACAGTATTTTTGATTTAAAGTTTATTTAGTATTGTTTACAAAACAAAAAGTTTAATGTTTAGATGGTTTGATTACTATAAGTAACCATAATGAAAGTTTAATGTGATTATTAAGAATTTCTAATCAGCTGTGCACAGCAATTAAAAGACTGTTAAGTAAGGTTGTTGTTAATTAAGAACGCTAATGCTACAATTAATAAATAAGTACGACGTACACATTGCTTATTATTTTAAAAACGTAAAATTTTATTGTATCTATCTATGGCGTCATTTAGGGAACACAAGCATCATTTCGCGAACACCTCATCATTTCCGGGAACATAACTAAAATCACAGATAATACGTTTATTTATTAAAAATTCTTAAAAAGGCTGTGATAATATTAAAATACAATAAACTTCTTATACCTATAATATGTTTATTTATATATAAGTCAGCGATATTTTTCATATTTAGATAATTTAGCTTAAAAAACAGTAATAATAGCTCCATTTACACTATAATTAGCTTTTAAACGTCTTTGTTGGCAATTTCCGTAGATTTCTCTAATTTTTATTTATGAATAGCATACATCCGCTATTGATGAAAGTAATAAATAAATACTTAAGTAATATTTAAATATCATAATTAACCTCACAAAAACGTTCCCGGAATGATCTTTTTTAGCGATAGATCACTTGAAAAATTAAATTACAGAAGTATTAATCAGTTCTATGCTCTGCCAATTTAAATATGGTTAGAACATAAGTTTAGGGATCATTTAGGCTGGTCATCAAAGTAATTGCTGCTTGGTGAATTTATCACAAACCCGAATTTGGAATTCGCCACCTTGGTGATTTTGACCCAGTTGTATTCATTTGTGATGGTCTGAAGTGTGAGTGATAGAAGGTGCTGGCGGGGACCGGGGCGTGACTAGAAGGAGGCCATTTATACATCTAATTATAAATAAATTATTTACTTAATACAAATTTTATTATAAATGTAACATTGTTTTATTTAATTATGACGTCAACCCATTCGTTTATTGCGCAGTCTCGATATACAACTAGTATACATACAGAATACAGTGGCAAGAATGTACTGTCATGGATGGCACTTATGCGACTAAACCTTACAATGTAAAACAATGTCATCCGAAATGTACTTTATTTCACAACTATAAATACCTACTACATACAGGCATTCACAAAGATATATTCGATTAATGTAACTTATAATAAAATGAGTGTCGGTTACCGTGTTGTAAATGCCTGTAATAAAGAATACGCGAGATACGTATTAAAATAAGTTTTTATTTAATCTTATATATCTCAGTCAAATGTAGAGTTACCTAGGGACGTAGCTTGGAGAGTATCCAGTCGATGTAGGCGCCGACGCGGGTGTAGACGCCGGGCCAGCCCTGAGTGCCGCAGGGCGAGGGCCCGTAGGACACCACGCCGAGCACCATCCAGTTGTTGGCGGCGGGCGCGATGCCCATGAGCGGGCCGCCGGAGTCCCCGCGGCACGAGTCCTGCCCCGCGATGCCGCCCGCGCAGATCTGCGTGTCGTCGATCTGCCGGCTCACGCGCTCGTACACGCTAGCGCAGCGCTGGATGTTCACCACTGGTACTCGTACCTTTAACTTCACGTCCGATTCTGTGCCTATAATATTACATTTGATTAATATTTCGTTTTATTTTCGTTTTCTTGCTCGCATGCTGTTATCCATTTCCGTAAGCAAGCTTTAGCTTGGCAGATATCTGTTAAGTAATTGGTCTTGGGACACTGAAAATCATGATGTTCTTTATATAGGCTGATCTGTCCATTCACAAAATATTAGGAGATACACTATACGTAGTTGTTCAGCGACGGAGACTCGGTCCCTAGTGCCTACCTAGTTTACCTTCACGTACAAAACATCGCTGTCGTCAAAGCTTGTCTAGCTACAAAAGCAAATAAAATAGCTTAAGCCAGCATACATCACGTTAATAAGACGAAATACGACGGGACGTCATCGGGACGAATGTTTAATAATATTGATGAAAAAGGTTTTAGATTCGACGTTGAAGTTTTCGAATAATGTCGATGCATTGATGGTTTATGACGGAATCATGACTTTCATTTCAAACTGTTAAAACTGGGAAAAGTATCAGAATTTGTTATAATTTTGGCTCACTGAATGCAATGTAAGCAAATTGCAATGGATTTGGTGGCCCACCTGACAAATTGGGTCCAGTATATATCTGGCTGGAAACGCCAGTGGCGCCCTCAACTGAAAGCAACGATGTTAGCTAAACTAATGGGTGAGGTGCTGATATCGGTAATATGCTGCTATCACTACTGTGCTAGTGTGCTTTTGCGAGGTTAGTTCAAACGTGAAGGGCCTTCTGCCTTAACTTACGTGTTTCAGTCTTGCCCCATCCAGCCACTTCCATGTCGGAACCCTCAAACGAGCCGAATTTAAGATCGTTCGACAGCGGCAGACATATTGGTTTCACAAAGTCTGTAACAAATACCAGAGACATTTTAATGCTTTTAATTTTAGCTACCCTAGGTAGCTAGGAATAAGGACAATGTACAGAGATTCATGCTTAGAGCCACGAACGAAAATTTGCTGCAAATTATTCCTGAATTCCTACTATAGAGCACAAAAAAACAGTATTCAACACATAAAATTAATATTTAAACAAGGTCTGGAAGTCAGTCTCACTAGCAGTTGTGGAGGCCAGACACCTCAATGCTACTTAGCGCAATATCTCGTTGTCTTCGTGACGACCACATCATAAAGCTTTTCACTCTTTAAAACCATCTTACCATTGAACTGTGCGTTATACGAGAGCCTCAGTAAAGCTATGTCGTGATGCTGGTTGGAGTCTTCAGGTATGTAGTTCTCCTGGGCGATGATCTGCTCCACAGGGATGTCTTGCACGGGGCCACTGCAATCGTCCCCGAAGCAGTCCACCTCGCTCGACGTGTTCCATTCTCCGAGTCGCACTTGAGATCTGTGGACAATTCAGTTTGATTTGAATTGTCATTGAACATTGAGCGTGAAAACGTGTCTCAATTCCTTATGAGGGAGATGTTAGAATCGTAATGATAGGCACTTATAATGTATTTGTAGATTAGCAAGCACAATAACCCACACATACTATTAAAATCCTACGCCCTGCCAAACCCTCCACGCGTCTCAGTACTAACCAATCCCATACATTAAGTATCTATGGTCAATTGCACACAAGACACACCATATGATGACAAGTAAACCTATTTGACACGTGGCGTTGCGTCGGTTTTTAGAGTATGTTTGAACCTTTAGGTATGTATGTAGTATTGATGTACATAAATTCATAGTAAGTACGTAGGTAAGGTAAATTCATTAAACGGCTTACATTAAGTTAAGCAAATATTTTGTTATCGATGACGCAAATTACTATGTGGTATTAAGTAATTTTAATATGGGGTTGAAGATTGTAAAGAATGTTTATTACAGTTAATACGTAGTTTAAGGCGTTATGTAACGTAACGTGTGATACGTTCTGTATAAACTTGCTACTGAAAAAACAAAAGAGAACTTTGGCGCAGAACCCTCGGTTTTACAAGCTTTTGAATACATGGAGATGTAATACCGGCTTTCAGATACCTATCTTCTTTTCAACTTCGATCTCTGTAGAGTATAACAGAATAACTATAACAATATTATCCCTAACAGGTGCCATTTGTTATTCCTGTCTAAACTTCCCACATTCTCATGCAATACTAGCTGCTATTTGCTAATAACACTACACATAATATTGTACGTAATTACAATAAGTGTTACTAGCGTAAAAAGGTAACGTAACGATTTACGCAACTAAATTAATGCGTATAATTTCAATAAATGTAATCGATTTATTAAACCGTGTAATAAGCTTTTTATTTGATATTACTCGCTCTGTACGTCATTAATTTTATTGCTCTATTTATTTGTTACCATGCTTTTCAATTTTGGTTTTAAATCAATTTTTCACTTCCAACTTATTAGTAACTTTAAACTCGTGAATAATTTTATTGCTTCGACTATAATAATATAATATCAATCGGTCTGTAATTGACCCATGGTAAGGCAAAGTCTATCCTTTAGAGAAGGAACGAACATTGATTAGCATGCTTCCTCACTTTGCGATTTTGTATTAGATGTATTGTATTACGAAATTCAGGTTTCCTTGCGAGGTTTTTTTGAATGATTTCAAACTATGGGTGGTGGCCTATATACCTATTTTTTTTGCGTTTAAGTTCATCGTAGCCTTTTTCCGGAATGAAACGCTAAGGACTTCACCCACGCCGAGGGCACGGCGTTAGGATATGTCGAACTTCCAGCGGCGTGAGATCGAAACTGCACCCACATGGTGCCTTTAAACAGAACTTTGCACTACCTACTTTTGCAGTGAGTGTAAGCTGTCTACGTCATGTCATGTGCAACGTAGAGCTATGTACGTAGTTGACCGATTATAGGTTCCATCCCAAGTCCCGTTTATGCGGTTACTAAACTCTTGTACACTAGGAGAACGAGTTATATTAGAGCAGTTCTACTGCATTGTAATATTAGCTGCTCTAATCAAACTTTAGAAAAAGTTTAAACCACTAACGTAACGTACAATACAAACCATAAAATTAGTTTAGTATCAATTCAAACAGCGCGTGTTACGCCGCCTACAAATCATTACAAAATTAATGTAACATCGTTCGAAAATTTAATCATATTAGTCTCAGTTTGCTAACCACAGAACAATTACAGCTCTACGATGTACACAGAACGTCATATATGTATTTTTCAAGTATTAGTAGTAATTATGTTAGGTGATATTTTAAAATGGCGATAAGAAAACATGCCACGAGAAATATAGTTTTTGTCAAGTACTTATTGAATTACATGAGCAACACCATGGCTTTCGAATTGATATTACAAGGAACAACCGGCTTGTAACGAGAGATTGGGTACTTATTGAGAGTCATTTCGCTTCGACATCGAGGGGCAATGCTTTAACTTTCAAGTAATATGTATGATACAGAATAAGCCATAATGCCCTAAACAACAATTTGGACTCAGACTGTCGGGACTCAAGTAGTCATATTGAGGTTGTCTCAAGAACAACAAACGAACACTATTCTTATATCGATATTGATTTCATATATCCTATAAATTTCATAAATTTAACATTGTAGAATCAAATTATACAAAAACAACGTCAACAAGTTATTGGTTTGTGCAGAGTTGTATATTTCGTACATGGGTAAAAGTAATGTATTTTCGCCAAACTTTCGTTCCAAACCATGTTTTTATTTATTAATGTTTTATAAAAAACATCATGTACGAACACGGCAAATGGTAGTTACAATTATATATTACACAAGTAAAAATAAAATTAAAGGCAAAGAAAACATGAATACTTTAGGGGATTTTGCCGACAGCCAATTCGTTTTTGAAAAGAGTTATTGAAAAAACGTGGCGGTATTATGCTAATATAGCTAATAGTAGAAGTAAGGTTTCAGTTCTAAGTCACTGATAGCAGACCATCCTCTAAATAAGCCAATACCTATCCGATAAATTGTGCTGCCTGATTAAAGAATAGTAGATAGAACGGGCCTTCAAAGATTCACAATTCAATGAGCCTGGTTAAAAACACAGCCAGAGTCACGCAGAGTTTGCGCGATCCCGTGACTCTGGCTTAGGTGAGAGATATAACTCGGGGTGTTTTTAGTTGGTGGAAGTCCGACGTACCTCCACGCCATGCCCTCGGCATGAGTTAAAGTTGAAGTTTCACCCCGGAAAAAAGCGTGGTTACAGACATCTCTAAATGGTGGTCTGGATGATAATCGTATTATAATGTGAAGGTTTCCGCGTTGTCTCAAATTGGAAGAAATGTAAGACAATCCATAAACTGGTATAGACTGATCGAACAGTTGTATTCTGTAATTATTGTTGTACTTACAGTCTCCAGTTGGGTGGCAGATCTGATCCCTTGACACAGTGAGCTGCAGTCAGCACGTATCGGGCTGAGATGAGCACGCCTCCGCAGTAGAAGCCCCAGCCGGAGGCTGTAAACAGTAACTCGGTAAATATAAGAGCTAGTCTTGTAGGTGTAACTTGATTATGAAGAAATAGGTTGAATATCTCTCCAAAATACTAGCAGCCAACTATAACGTCATCCTATAAAATCCATGAGCTGCAAATTACCACATGTTTATTGACTCTCTAGTAGATTTGAAGAGCAATTTCTTCGTTCTTCTTCTCCAGTACCACGAGAGGTTGAGGAGGTTACTGATTACATTTAATAATATACCAAGTACCCACATACCAAGCAGCCTATTAAATTATACTTATCAGACAGTTCATCACTTACGTTTGTCATATCTGATCAGCGCCATCCACGGGTGTTCGTCGATTTCGGCCTGTGTGCCCCCCACTATCCTGTCATGGTTCTGGATACCGCAGATCCTGTAGTTGGGCAGCAGACTCATGGGGTCCGACACTCTGGACTGGACGGTACTGCCCGGGCGAGGCAAGAACTCCGGGGGACAGCAGACCTACACAAGAATGCTATTTTTTAACATACTAAACTTTCGGGGGTAGTTTTTGACAACTAAGTTCGGTAGGTCTTAGGTCCTGAACCTAAGACCATTTGGCATTTGTGGAAGGCAGTCATCGTCGAAATGTGTGTAATTTACCATAGGTGAGTCAGCATCCTCGAAGCCGCAATGCAGGCTGCGCAGGAGTCGCGTGAGTTGCGGCGTGCTGCCTCTCTGCAACTGGACGAACAGCCCCGTGCACGAGGACAGCCCGATGCAGTTCGCGCCACCGTTACATCGCTCTGGAATAAACTTATACCTTTTAAACTTAGGTTTTTTTACACTTTTTTTTTTGGTATGGCGGGGGAATTCTCCTGGATATCCACGTCTTTGGGGGAGGAAATGAGTAGTGTCAGACTCTTTCTGACTAAACCTGAACCAACATGCAACGTCTCCCGCGGTTGGTCGGTGCGCGGCAATGCGTTGCTGACGACAGTGCCACGTCTTAAAGTAATATTATTGCAATTGCCCTAGCGTGACACAGCACACTACATAGCGGAGACTGTGACTCTTTAATTGCATTAGGATTAGTTAAAGAGGGCTGGTGGTGTCTCCAGGGGGCCTACCGCCCCTGGAGACACCACCAGCCCTTTAATGATGACTACAATTTGAAAGAGATGGCACTAAGTACGTACGAACGGGAGGTGCTAATAGAATCCTACAGTTTGTATTTTTTTTTTCTATTGGATTAATCTTATGTGCTGTTCGAGACTATTCACGAAAAGTGCTTAATTGTGCAAAAGAATTAAAGAGAAAAATTGAAAAGAAGAACAAGCAATTGAAATTATATTTTTAGACTCAATGTTTATTTTTGTGTTAGGTATTAGGTACTGCCAATGAAACAGAGTTGTAGATTGTTTACAACTTTTGATATTGAATTATATAAATCATAATATTTATTGATAGACGTGACATAAGAAAAACTTGTAGGGATTTCCCATTATTGTTTTAGAAAGATAATCAAGTAAATTCAGATGACACTTGAAGATTACAAAGTTGAACTCTTCAATCCTTATTTATTGTTTGTTTAACCGTACGACGCATAAATATTCGACCTTTATCCAAAGTGATGTCAATGATTTCATAACAAAGAATATAAAATAAAACAACCGATAAACGGACTGTCATTAGGGTTTTTTTTGCCTAACACCCTGATCCTGCGAAGAATATTTGAAATAGTTTTCTCAAAAATCACATAGAATATCATATTCTGGTTTTCGTCACATTGAAGATTTAAGCGTCTTTGGAATGAGTGACTGTTTGCGATGTGTTAGGGAGACGCCACTGCGAGAATTGTACTAAGCCGTTTCGCTTCCACAACACTAAAGATCCCATAACTCTCAAATCTACCGCTTATTTAGGTACACTAGCGGTAGCTAAGCACTTAAATACAAGATGTTTGTCGTGTTAAGAACGCGCCTTTTTAGTTTTTTTTAGTATGATTAATTTTGACCTCCAAACGAGTGTTTGACATAACTTACAAACTGGCTCCTTGCTACAATATTGTCTTAAAAATAATTGTTACTGAGCTGTTTAAGGATATTTATGTTTCCTAACGACAAATATTAATAGTTCATTACATCGCAATTGTTGTTGGTAATTATAATAATAAATCAAATGTATAATAATAGTCTGAGTACCTTAATGATTTTCCTCGAATTAAATTGCTTTAAAAGATCTTTCTTTCCTCTGTTAGTCTCGGATCTTCATAGTATTTCTATCAGATCTAAAGGGTCTACTATCAAAATTTAAAGTACGCCGCTCTTACACCGTGTACGCCATCTTGCTTCCACACCCGCCATGATATTTATTTAACAGTCTGTGGTAGACCCGCATGCACGAGCGATCCCTCTGTCTTAGGTAGTAGAAAGACCCGGGGTGTTTTTAGTCGGTGGGAGTCCGACATATCCCCACGCCGTGCCCTCGGCGTGGGTTGAAGTCATTATATGGTAGAGACTTAAATATAGCATAGAGAGTAAAGATTATTTCCTTTTTTTTAGATCCAATGTTAAATACATAACCACAAAACGACAGTCAATAATCGTTTGAATAATTAAGTCATGCCCTTAATATAAATCCTCCGAGTCTCGTAATTGATGAGTAACGCGTTTATCTCATGAGGAAAATTATATTAAACAAAGAAAACATATTGTTATTGGCAATGATTGTAGAATTTAGCTAAAAATAATAAATGCGCAAATATTAAAGCGTTTGGGTCTACCAACTAGCTGATATCTTGTAAAGTATTTTTGCCGATGTGGAAGAAGGACGCCGCTATACACTGCCGCGCTGTGTAGTGCGCCATCTTGCTCACTCCTGCTTTCCTTCGTCGATTCTAAATGTTGCCTAATATGGCCTTTTGATAGACAGCTTAATGAGGTCTCAATAAATTGTAATTTGAACTCGGGTTTTTCCACAACTTACTAATGTTTCTTGGTAACCACACAGCGTCAGGTCAAAGTACATGTTTTAAATCTTATTGGAGCAAACTTGCTTATGAAGTAAACTCGGATCTCGAATGTCGGGAATCATTGAATAAGGATCGTAAAAGCCATTGGGTGCGATGTGTTTGGACCTAGTGCTGCCCAAATGCCATTATGATACAGTACCTACATGGTGTCCCTTCCTTACCTCAATACTAACCTAAAATCGAATTTTGTCACATTTATCTCTGCAGTCAAGAGGCGTTTTAGTTGTTATTTTTTGCAGGGATAGAATTTGAAGAATTAGAATTTAAAGGTAAGCATTGAGAAAAGGAACAATATGCATATATCTTCATTCTGGGTAGCAATTGGTCCAACATCCGTAAATAGGTTTTAAAAGTTCAATCTCCTATAATTATGTACACGCGTAAAACTGGAAGCAAACTTGTCCCACGTACAGAAGACGTTATGATGTCTAAATAGTTGATTTGTATTAAGTTTGCTTCTGCTTACTTTGCTTTATTTAACCATCCACATTTCAAGATATTCATTTGTTTACGAATGTAAAATCGTTTCGAATCATATGCTCGGTTGAGTCGGCAAACTGGTTTTTAATAGGTTTTTATAATATCATCGACAATTAATAATATCAGCGGTTTTAAATACAATTCTCACCAAACATCGAATGCATTGGGAAAAAAACCGGATTCCAATTTGGTCTTACCTACGTTGTTATTCATTTAACACATCGTGTTCTATTTGGTTTATATGTGGTACGATCAGTAACACTCTCAAATGTGTTTAAGTAACCTGTAATATTTTAAGCTACTTATATCAAATCCTTTTGTATAGTTTTGTATTTGGCTCTATTTCAGAGCCTCATAAATCTGATATAGTCCATGGACTTTTAGTGCTAAAACGATTTACATGCCTACCTATTTATATTATAACTGAGGTAAATCGATAAAATTCTAGGTTGGAAAACAATAGCATTGTATACACCAAAATATATCTAAAATTGTCGTGTTCTTTAACGGTTTCTAAATCGATAGAAAATTTAAAACATGCCATGTAAGTTACAATGTACATTGAAATTGCTGAACAAATGGTCTTATCATAAAACTTTATTCACATGGAAATTTGCTACTGGATAATATACTTAAAATGGATATGTTTATGATCGGATATGGAATGGACAATCAGGTTTAAATTACCGTTAAGTCTAAGGTTATGTTTCTAACTGGGAGACACAATAAGGTACGTGTTGTGAGCCAAGAAAATCGCTTATCAATATAATACTAATAATACCGTTAGAACGTTTTTAGTAATATCCGATACGATATCGGTATCGGATGACGATCCGATAATGTGCCTGCCTCCGTACTATTAGCCTCGAGGTAAGGCCGTAGGACTGCAAAGTCAAAGGTCTCGAGTTCGGTCCCCACGGCGCATGTGTGTGTTATAACAAAATAGATCACAGCTTCCGTGTTTCGGAAGGCACGTAAAAATGTCGTGTCGGATTGCCGCCTCATCGGGCTATGAGAGTAAAGGAATAGAGAGTGCACCTGTGTTTGCGCACACGCTTGTGCACTATAATATGTCCCGTGTAGCTGGCTGGTGGCATAGTAACACTAGCCGCCGTGGCCGAAATCGTCCGGACAATATAATTATAATGTGGAAAGTGAAATATGTATATGAAATATGAAGTTCCGATGTGCGATATCGGGTCGGACAATTTAAAAGACAGACGCAGTTTTCATACATTTGACTTCCGACGGTTTCGTATTGTCGTCCAAAACAGGATCGGATAATTTGAAAATGTATAAAATAAAGAATAAGGGTCATAATCTCTTTTAAAGTATAGCTAGACAGTTAATTATGATTCACGTCTTCACGGACTGTCCAAACAAGTGAAGGATATTTCCCGAACTATTTTAATGCACAGTTAAACAGATCGAGCATAACAGTCATGACTATGTATCGAGACCGGGTAAAAGAAATGAGATAAATGCTGTAATAATGGTTTTAAAGCTCGAAAATTGGTCTGAAGAGTTTTTATTGTGTACCGTTACGCAGTTCTAAGATGTCTGCTAGGTATCAGATAATAATACCTCTGTTAGTAATAACAGGTAACGGCGTGCTTGCACTGCAGTCATATCATTGTAAACTCATTATCTTCAGGGGGCCTACCAACAACTCTTTAAGTAATACTGTTGGAGTCATAAGCGAGATACTACACTCCGCCGTGTTATATGGCGTCTTACTTCCACGACTGCAACAGTTACATGTTTCGTCAGGGCGTTAGCCAGGGTCAGGCAGAACATGCGCGAGCGACCCCGTGACGCTAGCTTAGATAGTAGAAGGGGCCCGGGGTGTTTTTTGTCGTGGAAGCCCAACACATCCCCACGCCATGCCCTCGGCGTGGGTTGAAGTCATTACCGTTTTACCACAGAAAAAAAAGAATGGGGGTTGACGAGGGGGTGTGTCGGACTTTTACCGGCTAAAACCACTGGCGCGTCCTCATCTGCCTATGGCCGGGGGTACGGGGTTCGCTTTCGCATTCGCCGCGCCCCCGGCAAGCACAGTGGTAGACACCTGAGAGAATTATGAGTTTTGTAGTACAGAGGCAGGCACATTATCCGCAAAGTATTCGTAATAAATGGACATTTGGAATTTAGGAGACCGTTTTTCATACAAGCTATGCGGGTACGTGTCGAATTCTTTTTTGACAGCGTGTATGGTGGAATCTAGGGCTTTCTCAATACTTCACATTGAAATAATCCTATTTTACAACTAAGTTAGCAGACTTTTCTATCTTTAACTAAAAATCGTATACCCACTCATCGTTTTATAGGCTGTTTCAAATGATTAAAAATCTTGTTTTATTGAGGAACATACAATTTTATTGACGGTAATTAAGAACAGGATAGAATCGAGATATGATTTATACAAAAGTTAAAAGAGTAGGTATTTTACACAGTCGGTGCGCGTTTACCTACAATATCAAATGTATTAAGTATTGGTGTGAATAAAAAACTCACACAGTCGGCAAAAAACAGGAATTTCTTTGACGAGGAAATTGACTAAGCAATATTTTTAAGACTTAAAATTGTATTTATTTCTGAAATCGCCAACTCGCCGTGAGCTAGCGGGGTGAATGGTAATCAATGCTCAAAACCTTCACTATATGGGAAGAGGCCTTTGCCCAGCAGTGGGACGTTTATAGGCTAGTAAAAAATGTCTGTTTCTTAGATAGGTCTCACTGCTCCTAATGACGATTTTATGATGTTTTCCACATAATATTATTATAACTACGTCTCACTTGTCTGTGGATATTACGGTTTACAAGTGTGCGTCAAAAGGTCACTGGTTACGTATTCATGTTAGTAATCAACGCGACTCAGTAAAAAAGTTTCCTAAACTTTGTCACTACAACAGAACACGACGAAACCGTGACGGAACCTGCACGCGATAAAGAATCTATTAAGTTTATAAATAAGCATAAAATAGAACATTTGGAAGACGTAAACAAAACAGATTACAGAGGTTAACTGTGCACTGAGGTCATCCGAGTTTATATATTTACTTCACATGCTTGTGCCTTAAAAGTTAATTAAAAAAACAACTTACGTGCCCCTGCGTTGGCGAGCGCCGCGACGAGCACGCACGCGATGGCAACCGTCTTCTCGCACAGGCTCTTCATCATGGCACTTATATTACAACAAAATAAACATTAAAATAAAACAAGTCGGTCAACTTATATTGTTGTTCTGAGGACGGCCGGTGCGCGACTGATAGTTCACTTAAGCGGCCCTGACTAGCTGGCTAGTCGCCGTACGCGTAAGGTTATCAACAATACATATTTTTGAAAATGCGAATGCTGATGACGCTTATAATTTAGACGGCTTCAATCGACATTTTCCTCGACGAAACGTCTTTGAAACTAGATTTGTGACATTCTAGTGTATTATTAATACGCTATAAAGCTTGGAAAACTTGATGTTATCTGCTATTTTAAGGAAAATAACATGTGTTTTAGAGTCGGTGGCTTACCTGGAGGGTCGGATGCTTCTAAAGTGCGACTAAATGTGTGTACGTTAGTACTTCATTATATACAATTAGTCGCTAACTTGTGTAGAGTTTTATAGCAAGATGTAATTTTAATCGACAATAGGCTTTGATTGTCGTGAGTCATAGTCCCGGGTTCGGTTTCAGGCAGTGACCGGTCGGGCGAGTTGTGAGTCGTTGTGACGGAGTACGATCAGCTTCAGACGTCACCCGACGATACATGTTTAATGGCGGTCATAATGTTAAAATAACATTTATAATTCAATGTTTGAATTTCATGTATGAATGATTTATAGTTTTGTTATTTAATTATTTGTAAAATAATATTTGTGAAAAAAATTGGAAATTCGACTGCCGTACCAAGTACCTTAGTTGAATGTCACTTATTTTTTATCTTAGCCTACCTACCTACTTCATTTTTTGTCGACTGCGGAGAGTGGGCCTATGCCGAGTGGTATAGCTACTTAAAATCGAAATGGGTATATATCGGTTAGTTACTATCGGTTTAATACAAACAAATACAGCTGCATACATGTACCAATTTATGAAGGGATTTCCCCAGCTCTGACCACCAAAGCCTGTGTAGTTTCAATAAAACGTGTTTTCCTTCACTTATAAACCATAAAATGAACACAATTAATAATTGTTCTGTATTGTTTTACTGATTGGGAAACACATTTATGTTGTTATAATTAAATTTACCTAATGTTCGGCTTTTTTATGCGCTTAGTCCTTGATGATAACACGAGTCACATGATTTCTTTATTATTTTTGTTGAAATTTAAATGCATTAAGTTTTACAGTAAGCCGGACGATGTTCCTGAGCAGGCTTTGGACTGGACCCCTTAAGACAAGAGAAAGCGCACACGTGGCACTGCTCCGTCACGGACGATATTAAGAATATCGGCAAAATGTGGTCTGAAGTTGAACGTGAAGACTGGACGAGATGGCGACGCCTTTTGCTCCACACAGAAGACTTAGGGAATGAAAAAGCAGTTCTAGTGTCCCAAAAATCATAAAATCACCAGCAAAACAAATATTCCACCGTACTGTATTAAGTTTTGACATGTATGGAAGATAAAGAAGACCTTGTTATCCCGATTTCCTAATTCTGATTGTCTCTTGTTATTGTTTGGATCCAGGGATGTGATAACAAGTTTATTGTCCATTAATTATTCGTGGATATATAAAGATAACATTCCGTTCCCAGTAAAGTGCTATTAGCAAATTTTGAGCCAAGTTTTTTGCTAAATTGACTATAGTACCTTATTTGTCTAAAAGTTTTCGCAGAGGATTACAGAAAAATGAAAATTTACGGCAATTTTCTATCGGTGAGTCTTCTCCCAATAACGCATTTAGAACAACAATTTCAAATATATACCTAAGCAAAAAGAATTGCAGACCCCGAAAATAAGGCAAGCAATTTCGCCAGCAAATTAAAAAAGTGAGCTTTCCAATTAAAAATAATAATTTTCCTCAACATTCCCACAAACCCCATTTAGTCTCAAAATTAAGTATACGAGATAGCTTGTGCTACGATGACTGATAAACATACTTATATATTTCTAAACACATATTTTACGTATTATAGATAAGTAACACACAGATACAGAACAAATGATCGAACCCGCGATCAATATATCGAGTGCAATAAAAGTATTGAGTAAGTACCTCCAATATAGCTGTGTACAACTACAACCACTAACCACTAAACTAACATGTCTGGCAAAAAATACTTTAGAACTTCACAGCCAAACTCCTGCAAAATCAATAGGGATGACAACTTTTTGTTTAATGTCCGTCATACAGTTTTATGAATAAAATTGGATACTGTATGTTTTTCTGTTGTCCAGCAAACAAGAATTTTGAACCTTTTCGTTCAAATTTTGCAATTGCACTCTCCTAAACTAAAAAGCACCAAAACTTTATAATTTTTTATTTACATAAACCCAAATATACGTGTATAGTATTTTTTGTCTATCTGGCGTAAGATTTAGATTTTTACTTTTTGTTCCCTGTCGTCATCCCTATTCCCAAATAAAAACGAACTATACAATTTTAAATAACAGGCGCATATTATGTATTTAAATACGTTATAATTCTCTAAAAGACAGTGCATGCATATTCCACAACCAATTTATAATACTTTGGGTCGGCATGGCCGCCTGACGGGTTTGCATGTGCTGGTGCTCAACCCTCGGCCTCCGCCGGAGTCGAAGCCAGTGACCAAGCCAGACAACAAGCCTGGACCGCCGTACCCGGGCTTATCCCAGTGACGGGCCATATCCCTAAACAGTTTCAGTCCCATAGTGAAGAATAGAACACTCTTGAACAGCTGCCACCCGAAGCGGTCGCTCCGTACAGTATGCCAATACTTGCAAGCATCACAACAACACTTGAAAATTTTTCGGTGAAACATTTGTAGGTAGCCGTACCACTGCAAAAAGGGAAAAATTAAATAATGTTGATATTCTTCCTGTTTTATTTTAACCTCGGTTCTTGTTGGACTCCTTACAGGGAAGTGATTGTAATATACCTACATGTACGAGTGTGATAAAGAGCAACTTTCAACTCCAAGCGCGCTTTTTAGAAGTACAATATTAAAACTGAACTTAAAACTGATTTCGTAGATTTATTTTAGCATTTCAGTGCCTCTAGTTCATTCTATAACATACGAGCTGTTGCCCGCGACTTAGCCCACCCGAATGTCGGTTAAAGCTGCAAAAACATGATCCCCTGTGACGCAGTTGGTTAAAAAGCTAATGTGTTAATCCACGGTCTCGGCTAACTCCACCCCAAATTTCATCAAAATTAATCCAACTATGTTAGCGTGAAAGAGATACAAATATCCATCCATACATCCAAACTTACAAACTTTCGCGTTATAATATTAGTAGGCCAGAAATAAATGGAAAACATTTGCAA
Source organism: Chrysodeixis includens (assembly GCA_941860345.1). NCBI lineage: Eukaryota > Metazoa > Arthropoda > Insecta > Lepidoptera > Noctuidae > Chrysodeixis > Chrysodeixis includens. The sequence continues at coordinate 5,797,236 of OW796108.1, read as the reverse complement.
TTGAGGTATGTTTAATCAGGCAAAGTAATCGATCGTGTATAATTATGTACACTCGCCATGGCTAGGCCTAATACAATCAATGTTCAAGGAATCGGTACAACGCTTAATTATATGCCTTAATTCCTTACTATTTTTTGCATTGCTACTAAATCGAACATACACGCTTACGCATGGGCACGTTAATAATAAGTATCAGTTAATACCACAGCTACGTTCAGTTCTACATTTAACCACGATCTTTCTTTAAACGTATTTGGCAAGTTAAAGGAAGAGCACGTTTAAGAAGACGCGGGGCGTGGAATGTCGCGTGTGGCTTAGCTTGGCGTGGCTTGCCGCAGCACGTCGTACACTTTGATCATATATAGTGAGTCAGCGCGTGAAGCGGCCTGCGTCGTTCAAACTCAAACTTATAGAAATATGGAACTCGTTTAAGGATACGCGTCCTTCGCGGCGCGCGGCGTCGCCCGCAGCTTCATCAGCCTCGTTACCCCGTAGCGAAACTCTAACCGCCACGTCCTTCACCGCGTCGCGTCGCATGTCGCTTTATTTGCCGCGTCCGACGGGGCGTTTGTCGCATTTGCAGCCACAACTCTAACAAACACTTCTCTTTCAACGCTCTAAATATCGCCGTAGCTTTGTATTTTTGGCGACTTCACGCACCGGATCGTTCGATGCGCCGCGTCTCCTTCAACGAGCCCAAAAGTTTATACAGCGAATAGACACAATTATGTATAAAACCACAATCCAAAAACAGTTCAATCGAATTCTTTCAGAAACAATAATCTAAAAAGCCTTTCGTGGGCAGATAGCATACTTAGCACCTGTATCACCAATTTGTGTTAATTCACTGAATAAACAAATAAAATGATAGGGACTAACAGTTAGCGGTGGGTCGAAGATACTGCGATTATGATATCGCCGGTCAGGCCTTTCAGGACGGCCGTCCGTCCCAGAGTGACGACTAGGACAAGAGGGAGCAGAACATATAAACATTGCCTCTGAATTATGTTGGTGTTATAACATATTTATATTTTACATTTTTTTTTGAGCATGTTCTATTGCAGCTAGGAGGATCGCACTAGCGTGGGACGTTGATAGTGACGCCTAGTTGAATTACCTGACGTTGTCACTGCTCTAAAGAGTTTAAGAAGAAGAAAGTATGAATAAGAAACTTCCTAGTTTATGGATGCTAGAAGAAATTGCACTAGATATTATAGTTCTAATAGAAAACAACAATAAACCTGCCTCTTTCAGCTCGTGAATAACAAGAAATGATCACATTGTAAATACTGCATCAGCAAATCGAGTATTAAAATCGAATTATGGACGTTTTTATAGGATAGGTTCGAGTCATATTCTTGTTCAATATCATAATGAGATATGGGTTTAAATCCTCTTAAGTGCTATAGTCGTCTTCTTATCGAATGGTTGATGTTCAACCTTGTTTCAGAGTTTAAGCTGTCCATAGAGAGAAACCTAAGATACTTACTCTATCTACTCTGACGCGTTTTATAGTGCTAATTGCTGGTACCTACAAAGACTACCACACTTACATAGAAACTTCCATTTGCTTTCCGGATTTACATAAAAAAGAAACTGTTTTTAAGTATAAAATCAAAAGTTATAGACAAATAAAAATACTAGTTGTACAAGCATCAAATAAAAATCAACCATCGAGATTTTCAAAAACATATTATTTTAATATAACATTGTTAACAGTTTCATAAATTGATTTTTGGTCATAAACCGGAAAAACATGCAAAGTTAAATGCAACAAACTAATTTGAATGTTTTTACTCGCATTTTTATTTTAACACTCAAACTGACTTTTCGGCCAGTGGCGACATCTATAAACGCATCATAGTAACGTTAGCTTAGTTAGCCAGTTTATTAATTCTGACAGTTAACTAGGCTTGCTAACTGGCTAGCGAACTAATAGGTACGTAGCAGTTTATAGATTTTCCACACAGATGTCAGCAGCTTCGTATATTTGGCAAAGTGGTCTATGATGCGGTATTGCGCTACAAGGACCTTTTGCACGTGGCCGAAATCGGAACGAACGCCGTCATATATGAAAAATCATAACTTTTGTCAAACAGTTGATTTGATTATTGTTGCGAATTTGCACCCTCATGTTATGCCACCCACGTGCCAAAAGATCTTTGTAGCATATTGATATACCTGGTCTTATTTGGTCTGGTGGTATGTCTCCTTCAGTCCTTTTCCAGTTTTTAATTTTTGATGTCTTCAAATTGCAACTCAGGCATAAAAAATTGGGTGGGCTGAAAATATGGTGAACCAATCTTCGATACCTAAGCGTAATGACATTCCTTTTGTGTGATAATGGGAAGTCCAACAATCAGCAGTATGGGAGACTGCATGCCATCTTCAGTCTTGCCATCTTCCGTCACGCCCCACCCCAACACCACAGCTTTCAAGTTCTCCAGAGAGCGCCATTACCAGGCCGATCTTGGGTCATTGGCAGGCACAACGTTACAATATAGTCCCACTGCTGAGCAGACCTCTTCCCATATTGGTGAGGTTCGAGCATTGATCATTGTAGCCAATGGCTAGACATTTTTTAATACGTATGTTGTTATATTTCATATCTATGGTAAAACTATCTTTATTTTTCCCATCCAGCAAATTTTTGTGATAGATATTCAAAGTAATTTTTTCGGGAACTTTAGAATATTTAACTAGGTTTTCAGAATAAGTTCGGTTGATAACATAAAATGTAAAAAAATAAGCACGGCGGCATCACATTCGGCCCACTAGAACTGGAACATTGAAGTTAGAAATCTCACCAGTAAACCATTTTGTAAGTAAGTTTTGTGGTTTTAAAATGGACAGTAGATTAATTTGTAATTTTCCACCTAAAGATCAATTTTGCCAGCAAACTTATGAGCGATTTTTCAAAATGAAAAATAAACCTAGATAAAAGAACTTCACAGCCGAACTCCAATGAATTCAACTCTTAAACCAAGGATTACATACTAAAATAACAGCCGCTTATATATTTAAATACGATATAATTCTCCATTAGACAGTGCATGCATATTCCACATCCAATTTATGCTCTGGGACGCCGCCTGGCGGTTATGCCTGGACTTACGGCTGAGCTTATTTACTTGAGCGGCATAGGATCGAGCACAAGGACAAGTCGCACTCGAACCTTTGTTCGAGCCCAATCCAGTGAACAAGCCTTTGCCTATGGGCTTATTCCATTGACGAGACACGTCGCTAAAAACTTTCAGCCCCATAGAAAATAATAGAGCGCTCTTGAGTAGCTCCCACGTGAAGCGATCGTTCTGCAGCGTATTCCAATACGAGCAAACATCACAACAACACTTGCAAATTTTTCGGCGAAACATTTTTATGTAGTCGGAATACTGCAAAAGAAGCAAAATTTAAATAATGTTGACTTGTTGGACTTCTTCTATAGTCTAAATGATTGCAATATACATGTCAGAGTGAGATAAAGAACAACTTCCAATTAAAAGTATGTTAGTTAGGCTTACGATATTTAAATTGTAGATTTATTTTAGCAATTCTGTGCCTATGGTTCATTCTGTAAAATATTGTTGAAGCTGGTAGAAATTGATGTCTGATAGACCTGAATCGAGACGTAAACCAATAATTTTATATTGGACATCGTTCCCAAAAATAAGTAGCAAACATTAGCAATTGAGGTATGTTAAATCAGGCAAAGTTATCGATTGTGTATAATTACGTGTAATCACGATGGCTAGACCTAATACAATTAGTGTTCAAAGATTCGGTACAACGCTTAATTATATGCCTTAATTCCTATTTTTTGTGCATTGCTACTAAACCAACATTTATTACATCATAGGACATGCTTACAGGCAAAATATACGTTAGTTGATCTAGTTTAATCACAATCTAACTCTACAAGCATAACAATACGTATTTCAGAAAAAAAAAACAACCCAAGAAGAGTTCGAATACCCTTAGAAACAAAATCTGAAGAACTTTGCATGGATAAATAGCATATTTAGCACCTTTACATATTCAGTTTGTGTTAATTAACTGCATAAACAAAGAAAATAATTGAGACTAACCGTTGATGGTGGGTCGACGACACCGGGACCGTGACATCGCCGGCCAGGCCTGTCACGTTGATCAGCTCTGATATCCGACCTGATACCATTGCGTGAGTCTGGGCCTCTACGGTCTGAACCTGGACGTCCCCAGCCTGAGGCTGGACGTCCAGGATCTGCTTCTGAATCTCCGCGGCCTGACTCGGCGCCTCCACGGCCGTATTCAAAGCCTCTACGGCCTGACTCAGGGCCTCCACGGCCTGACTCAGGGCCACCACGGCCTGACACTGTGCGTCCATAGCCAAGCTCAGAGCCTCCACGACCAGACACTGGGCCTCCACGCCCCGACTCTGGGCCTCCCCTGTCGTACTCTGGTCCTCCACGCCCTGAACCTGGACCTCCAGGCCCTGACTCTGGGCCTCTACGTCCCGATTCTGGGCCTCCACGCCATGAACCTGGACCTCCACGCCCTGTATTTGCGCCTTCACGCCATGACTCTGGGCCTCCACGCCTTGATTCTGGGCCTCTACGGTCATATCCTGGGCCTCCACGGTCGTACCCTGGACCTGCACGGCCGTACCCTGGGCCTCCACGCCCTGACTCTGGGCCTCCACGCCCTGACTCTGGACCTTCACGGTCGTATCCTGGGCCTCCACGCCCTGACTCTGGACCTCCACGGTCGTACCCTGGGCCTCCACGCCCTGACTCTGGACCTCCACGGTCGTATCCTGGGCCTCCACGCCCTGACTCTGGACCTCCACGGTCGTACCCTGGGCCTCCACGCCCTGACTCTGGACCTCCACGGTCGTATCCTGAGCCTCCACGCCCTGACTCTGGGCCTTCACGCCCAGAGTCTGGACCTCCACGCCCAGACTCTGGACCTCCACGGTCGTATCCTGGGCCTCCACGCCCAAACTCTGGGCCTCCACGCCCTGACTCTTGGCCTCCACGGTCGTACCCTGGGCCTCCACGTTCGTACCCTGGGCCTCCACGGTCGTACCCTGGGCCTCCACGGCCGTACTCTGGGCCTCCACGGTCGTATCCTGAGCCTTCACGCCCTGACTCTGGGCCTCCACGCCCTGACTCTGGACCTCCACGCCATGACTCTGGGCCTCCACGCCCAGACTCTGGACCTTCACGGTCGTATCCTGGGCCTCCACGCCCAGACTCTGGACCTCCACGGTCGTATCCTGGGCCTCCACGCCCTGACTCTGGACCTCCACGGTCGTATCCTGGGCCTCCACGCCCTGACTCTGGGCCTCCACGCCCAGACTCTGGACCTCCACGGTCGTATCCTGGGCCTCCACGCCCAGACTCTGTGTCTCCACGCCCAAACTCTGGGCCTCCACGCCCTGACTCTTGGCCTCCACGGTCGTACCCTGGGCCTCCACGCACTGATTCTGGACCTCCACGGTCGAAACCTGGGCCTCCACGGTCGTACCCTGCGCCTCCATACCCTGACTCTGGGCCTTCACGCCCTGACTCGGGGCCGCCACGTCCTGAATCTGTACCTCCACGCCCAAACTCTGGGCCTCCACGGTCGTACTCTGGGCCTCCACGCCCTGAACTTGGACCTCCACGCGCCGACCCTGGACCTCCACGTACTGATTCTGGAACTCCAAGGTCAAACCCTGGGCCTCCACGGTCGTACCCTGGGCCTCCAGGCCCTGACTCAGGACCTCCACGCGCCGACTCTGGGCCTCCACGCCCAGACTCTGGGCCTCCACGGTCGTACTCTGGGCCTCCACGGTCGTACCCTGGGCCTCCCTGATCATACCCTGGGCCTCCACGCCCTGACCCTGGGCCTCCACGCCCTGACCCTGGGCCTTCACGCCCTGACTCGGGGCCGCCACGACCTGACTCTGTACCTTCACGCCCAAACTCTGGGCCTCCACGCCCTGACTCTGGGCCTCCACGCCCTGACTCTGGGCCTCCACGCCCTGACTCTGGGCCTCCACGGTCATACCCTGGGCCTCCACGGTCGTACTCTGGGCCTCCACGCTCTGAACTTGGACCTCCACGCGCCGACTCTGGGCCTCCACGCACTGATTCTGGGCCTCCACGGTCGAACCCTGGGCCTCCCTGATCATACCCTGGGCCTCCACGCCCTGACCCTGGGCCTCCACGCCCTGACTCGGGGCCGCCACGAGCTGACTCTGTACCTCCACGCCCAAACTCTGGGCCTCCACGCCCAGACTCTGGGCCTCCACGGTCGTACCCTGGGCCTCCACGGTCGTACCCTGGGCCTCCACGGTCGTACTCTGGGCCTCCACGCCCTGAACTTGGACCTCCACGCGCCGACTCTGGGCCTCCACGCACTGATTCTGGGCCTCCCTGATCATACCCTGGGCCTCCACGCCCTGACCCTGGGCCTCCACGCCCTGACCCTGGGCCTTCACGCCCTGACTCGGGGCCGCCACGACCTGACTCTGTACCTCCACGGTCGTACCCTGGGCCTCCACGGTCGTACTCTGGGCTTCCACGCCCAGAACTTGGACCTCCACGCGCCGACTCTGGGCCTCCACGCACTGATTCTGGGCCTCCACGGTCGAACCCTGGGCCTCTACGGTCATACCCTTGGCCTCCACGTCCTGACTCTGGGCCTCCACGCCCAAACTCTGGGACTCCACGCCCTGACTCTGGACCTCCACGCCCTGACTCTGGACCTCCACGCCCTGACTCTGGACCTCCATGGTCATACCCTGGGCCTGCACGGTCGTACCCTGGGCCTCCACGGTCGTACTCTGGGCCTCCACGCCCTGAGGTTGGGCCTCCGCGGCCGTAATCTGAACCTTTGCGCACTGACACTGGGCCTCCAAGGCCATATGCTGAACCTCCACTGCCTGACGACTGTAGACTACATCGCCCTGAGCCTGGGCCGTCACGGTCGTACTCTGGGCCTCTACGGCGACTCTCTCTATCGTCGACATCGCATTCACGACAGGGGCGAATGGAACATGCACACATTGCCTGTTTATTAGCTTATTTTTATAACATTTTTATAATTTTGATTTATTGAGGGTGTTCTGTCGTAGCTAGGAGAATCATACTGACGTGAGACGTTGACAAGTTGATTTATCTATAGTTGTCACTGTTCTAAACAGTTCAGGCAAAAAAAAGTATGAATGACCTCTAAATTTTTAACACTAGAAGAAATTGCACCATTATAGACAAAATAGTTCTATGAGAAAACAACAACATAGCTGACGACTCTTTTTCTTTTTACTGAATCAGGTACTAAAGTCGAATTATAGACGTTTTTATAGGATAGGTACATGTAGGTAATATTCTTGTTTAAAATCATAATGATATATGAGGGTCTATGAAATCCTCTTTTGTGTTATTGTATTCTTTATATTCTTAGAGCTTAGAGAATTAAACCATGCTCTAAGTTTAAATACTATGTAGGTATGTGGCCATAGCTTAAAGTAATAATGCTCTAAGAGTCATAGTGCTTGTACTATGATTCTTTAAATACTAGGTTTATGTTCTAAAGTCTAGATTTCCCTAATAAATAAACTGTCCTTCAATAAAAAAATTAAAATTTAAAAAACGATATTTTTGTATAATTTTGTTTACTCTTCCGGTAATCTTGTTTGCATAAAATACGTTTAAACATACAAACTTAATACAAAAATAAAATGTATGCTAATGTAATACTTTTTTTTTTATATTCCACGCTAAAACTAACTTTACGCTAGCGGTGACATCTATGAAAGCAATGAAGCGACGTTAGCTTAGTTAGCCAGTAAATTAATTCTGACAAGTTAACAAGCCTTGGACTAATGTTCTAGGTAGGCAGCAGTTTTTAGATTTTCTAAACAGATGTCAGTAGCTTCCTATTATATGGTAAAAACGACTATTATGTGTTAACGATGAAGTAAGGTCAAAATCCAACAATAATATAGGGTTTTTTTATGTGACATTTTAATGAATTATAAAGGGGATTTTAGACGGTTTACTCTATGCTAAATGGTCAGTTTTTTTAAGGACATAGATATAGGCTGTCGGAAATGTAGATCCAGAGACCTACTATTTTAAAAAGTAATGTGTGTCCGGACCGATTTCGGCCACGGCGGCCAGTGTATCTATGACACCAGCCAACTACGCAAGACATATTATAGTGCACAAGCGTGTGCGCAAACACAGGTGCACTTTCTGTTCCTTTACTCTCATAGTCCGATGGGACGGTAATCCGACACGACCGGAGAGAGATCAGGCGCAGGACCCACATTTTTACGTGCCTTCCGAAACACGGAAGCTGTGATATTTATTTCTTAAACGCACACAACATTCGAAAAGTTGGTGCGCGCCGTGGGGATCGAACTCAAGACCTCTGACTTAGCAGTCCTACGGTCTTGCCACTAAGCTATCACAGCTTATTAAAAAGTACTGGAACTAGTTACATAATGTATTGAAATAAAGCACTGATATGAAAATGTATAATCAAACCAATTTGTTAAGAGTCAAATAGTTTAATCATAATTAATTCGATTTACGTAAACTCAATAAGTACATCGTGTTACAATATCATTTAATTACGCACTGTATATGTGATTTAAAATTAAAGTACCTATAAGACTAGTCAGTGAGTCTTCATAAATTATGACGAAGAACATAATTATAAAATTAACATTAAGGCAGTTAAATAACAATCACATTCTTGGGACAACTTAGCAAAACAAAAGTGACACACGTACAATAAAGTAAAGCAAAAACTCGTGTTATTTTATATCGTAATACTAGTGAGTGTGCAGCAAATCTTAAAATTACTTTAATTGCCTACCAAAGCCAAGAGATTGACTCAGTAGACCCGTAAATGCAGAAGTTCTTTTCGTAGTAGAATAGCCAGCGAATGGGCCAGCAATTTCCTGATGGTGTCTAAACACTGTAAAAACTTCTAAAACCAAAGGTCCTAAAGCCAAGCCGAGCTTCAAAATACGATTCGGCCCTCCTCGCCCCAAGTAGTAACTAGTCCAGCATATCACTTGAACATGGCACATTGACATTAAAGTAGTCGTTATCATTCCTTAAGTAATCCTTATCAGCTGTGCATATTGTCAAGGATCCAGTCCATGTAGTAGGCGACATTGGTGTAGACCCCGGGGAAGCCGCCGATGCCGCACCTCTTGGGGCCGTAGGATACTATCCCCCGTTGGACATACCGGACCCCGTAGGTGCCAAGCCTGCCGGGGTACATAAGCGGACCCCCGGAGTCCCCGCCACAAGAGTCCTTGTCCTTAACTCCACCGGCACACAGTTGTGTTTCTCTTACTCGAGGTGTTCTGTAAATCGGACAAACATGTGATGAACACACGAAGTACATATTTTGATATTTGGTCACTCGTTTAATTGCCAGGCTTCATACTACGACAAAATTTACAAGTGCCGGTTGTTGTATAGAAAGTAAATAATGTCATACAATTAATGGCATTTAAAACTGGTGGCATAAAAATATGAAAAGCTAAAACAAAGTGTACCAACCCTCGATAAGCGTCATGGCATTCCTTTTGTGTGATGATGGGAAGTTCAACACTTAACAGTATGGGGGACTGCAAGCCATCTTCCGTCACGCCCCACCCTGCCACCACACCGTTTAAGCCAGGCAATGGCTCTCTCTGGAGATCTCGGGTGATAGGCAGGCACAGAGGTTTCATACTATCTGTAAATTGAAATAAATAATTTAGTAAAGGAATTTTCCAAACAGCGTTAATTTTCAGCAACTATTGCCAGTAAACCGAACTGTCTTGACTATTTTGTGATAATTTACGATCCTCCTGCAGCAAGCTAGACAAACTTATAACACTTAGAATATTATAAGTGCGTAACTACACTAAAGTCGAGTTAAGGTTAGGTCTAGATTACAATTATTAGAAATTTAACAAAACTTACTTAGTGTGAAATCCGCGGGTTCCTTAAGTCGAATTAAAGCTATATCATCAACCAGCGTCTGAGGTGTGTAACCAGGGTGAGCTACTACTGAATCTATGGTCATGTTCTGAAAAAATAAAGTAACAGTGGTAATTTTCTGACAAGAAATCAGTAAAACAATGTTGTTCAGATCGCATGAGGAAACCAAATCATTTACTGTAAGCTGCGTTACCGTCACTTTAGGAGCACAGTATTTCCTTCCATCGGACATCTCGCAGTCAGGGTCCTGTCTGACGTCATATTCGCCTAGGATAACACCATCTAGCTTCAGCCTGCTACCCAGGAAGGACACACAATGAGCAGCAGTCAGAACATACCACTCGTTAATAAGTGAACCACCGCAGCTCAGCTTTGTCCCTCTACCTGAAAGATATAAAAAGTTGTTTATTTGAAATTGCATTATACAGTCATCACACAATTCAGAGATCTGTCTGACGTTAATAGTAACAGTTATTACATATTATACGGAAGCTAATCTTGATCTTGAAGACTAAACCCCGCATGATAGTCATACAACCGCTTTTCGCCTCAAATTCGTTGATTTTTTTGGCGACGTTGGTATACCATTGGCACTTGAAGGGCATCAACCATGAAGTTACATGCACATGTAAGCTTGTCCAACTTGTAGAAAAAAAAACTTGCATAAATCTAACCTGAATTATATGACAAGAGCACCATCCACGGCATTTCATACAGTCGTGTCCTGTTGCCTCCCCAAATCCTGTCACTTTCGATGTTCCCACATTGTATTGGTAGTAGACCGAGATTCGGATGGTTCTCCACGGATACCGGGCCAGTGACATCTGTTGCTCTTGTGTAAGGTTCCAAAACGTCATCAGTCACGGCATTCGGGTCTTCTGGTTTGCCGCCACGGTTCGGATCACCGGGGTCCGTTCCAAGGGATTGTGATGAAGACAAGCAACAGACCTGTAAATTGACGAAATAAGTCAAGTCCTTTCTTTTTAATTATATTTAACATTCAAGAAATGTCTTTGAGTAATTAGTGTATCCAAAGTAGACAGACACCATTCATCATCCTCACAAACTTTCACCTTTTTTGATGTTTAAAACGAGTTGCTCATCTACCGTTAGACTAGACCTACCTGTCCATTTACGGCATCATACACTTGCTGTTATCTGTCATTATTTGCATAAAGTTATTCACAGAAATCTAAATGTTTGGAAAGTCCCACATGATAAATTTGTGCAAAAAAGGAAAATACGTATTTTTGTACGTAAACAAAAACAGATAAATTGCCATCATCGAATGGTAACAAATGTGACAATCTTTCAACACAGATTATGGGGTCACGCCTTTCGCGTTAGCTTTTTGGGAGACTCTTAGAACCGATCGTCCTCAGAATATCCGAACAAATAGCCAGCCATGCACACGGTGTACGCAGTCATCCCGGTACGGGACGGAAACGGATCAACCCGCATCGCTATGATACTATATTTCATAACCCCACGTCTGTTTCCGTCCTGGGATCCCATACGAGTCTCCTGGACAGCTATGAAATCAGCCTTATTAAGGATACTGTTCATCGATTGAATCTACAGATATAAAAATCAATTACTGTTCGTCAGTCTCGATAAAACTCAAGAACTGCTAAACGGATTTATCTTATCTTGGTCTTGAAATGTTCGTGAAAGTCTAGTCTAAATCGAATAATTGCCGGGCAAGCCCTAAAATCAGCTCTTTTGTTTTCCTGTACAAAAGTTTAGGTCTTTTATTTATCGTTTGGGCAGTACGAAGTCTGCCGGGTCAGCTAGTTAGGAATATTAATGTAGTAGACAAGAAATAATTACCATAGGTTCATGTGACTCAAACCCACATGTCAGCTCTTGCAGTTTCTTCCTTATGAACAGTGGCATAGGACTGCCCGCCGCCTTGATCTCCCTGACGATTGGTGTGCAGTCCAGCAGGGGGAGACAGAGACCCTGGCCTTCACTGACTATGCATCTGTCTCCGGAATATACTGGAATGGATGAAGAAAATGATAGGAATTATTATTTGTCGATGATTATTTTCAGGAATAACTTAGTTGTTACTAAAAAACTGTGTCATTATCAAAAGATTGGATGTTGGAGGTGTAATCGCATTTTCTTATTTTTTACACTTTCCTACAAAACAATATACGTATGTTCTTCGCCGACTTTATGTGAACTTTAGAATGTTTATGTTTCTAGAACAAATTGAAGTAAAAAAAAAACACGGTGACGTCACATTCGGTATATTTAAACCGGAACATTGAAGTTAATAAACAATCTCACCAGAAAACCATTTTGTATGTTTTGTGGTTTTATAATGGACGATAAGTAAAATTAATATTAATTCCAAAACTTGGCACCTGTATTATTGTATTTTTTGGGCGATCTTTATCATAAGTGAGTCTAATCAGCATTTATTGGAACTGCCTCACATTCATGGATAATATGATAATCTTCATGGAGGTTTAGGCAATATTTAGGTCGTATATGCAAAATGTCGTTTTACTTACCAGATTTCCTGCAGAAACATTGATGACTTGGTATTAAATATAAGTCTAAATCGCTACTCAAATCTCCTATTATATTTGAGGTAATAAGTAAAACCCAAGTGTACCAGTGTGGTAAGTTCGGTAACCTCTTACTAAAACTACTTAACGTCTTTTTATTATTAAATTCGAAGCAGAACCATACCTATGATTATATAGATATGTAATTACTGAGCATATGTAAGTTGTACACATAAATGTGTGTTCCAAAATTCTACAAAATGCCTGTGCCTTTTTGTTTGTGGGAAATCACCCCGCCCGGTGTAGGTGCAGCGGGAGGGAGTGTCAGACTTTTACTGACCAAAACCCGTTATGTTCCTCATAGAGCCCTTTGAGTGCCAGGGTCGCGGTAAATCTTACGAATATCCTGCAGCCCTGTTGTTTTCTACTAGGCCTTAAATTAATAGTCTGTTTTTTATACAGCTACTGTCTCTTAAACTATCACAGCCCATTTTGCATCTAGTAGAGAAGTAAGGTCGGCTTCGAATCCTACCGGATTTAGCTGCTTAGCTTATTATACTGACTGCACGGATAGCAGAGTGGTATATGTTACCACTCTAATTACTACTGTTCGATCCCCGCGTAGGTCAAGAATTTATGCTTGAAAAGAACAAATGCTTGTTCTGAGTCTTGGTGTCTTTGTGCTTGTGGAGTGAATCTCTATGAAATCCCCCGCGACACAAGGATTACTTAATCGTCGTTTCTTTATAAAAAAAATAATACGTAGAGAACTTTCTGGTGAACTGAACTCCACAGCCAATAGTGACGAGTAATGTAACTCATCTTATGAGTATTAAAATAGCTTATTAAAAATAGCAACAATTAATTGTTTGTAAATAGCCCTTTATTCGTGTATTCTATTATATCATTGTTTACATTTATTGTAAGCACTTAAACCTTGTTTGATTTCTAATTATCCTTACATACTGTAATACACAAGTATTACATAACATTTACTGATAGATAATATTATTATATTATACTAACTCAATGAATAATAAATATAATGGTGTGATGCAAGGAAAAGTTAAACATAAACAGGAATAGCCCGTAGTGATAAGAAATTAATTGAAAATCGATCTCACAACGATTTATCTATATTATTTTTATATAGAGGTAAAGTTTACTTGCAAGTGTAATCACAGGATCTGTTGAAATTCGAAAAATATTTTACTAATAGAAAGTCACGATATTTTTTATTACTCATAAGCTATTTTTTACTGACCCGAAGAATACCGTAAAATGAAGAGGCACTGGTAAAATTGTAGCTGCAGTGCTTTAAATCATTAAGGACCTATCATAATTTATTTATATCCTCAACAGTTTACGTGAAATTATTTTGTTTTTGGGTCTTAGTTGATTTTTACTCGAAATTAGTAAGTGAGCAATCAATCTGAAATCTTATCACCACTTAAATATAATGGAATAGGTCTGTTCTTAAAACAAAAGTACCGGATTGGAGATTACAATAACTATATGAGATATTTTGTATAAATGAATACCTAATTATCTCTAGGTAAAACAAATTTGCGGAAATTCGATATGATTGAAAAGTATTACTAACACGTCGTTATTTGGAATAGAATAATTATAATTATCATAATTTGGATTTAATCTTAATTACTTTTAAATATTTGATACTTAATGAGTGCTAATCTCATTCTAGGAAGTTATATTTAATGTGACTTATATCAAATTAGAAAATTTAATATATTACCCAGTAAATTCTGAGAATTCCCTTTTAGTACTTAATATACACATTGGTATGTGCATAATATACAACGAACTGTAAGTTGTTGAGTGTTTCTCTTCACTTAACTGTTTACATTACCGCAGTATCGCAAACACATCCCATTCCGGTAAACATCAAACTTCATATGAAAATGTAAATCAAATTACCTTTATGTAACATACAAAGCAAATATTACACTAACATAATACAATATGTCTTGCCAATCAGTGTTTGTAAATAACTAATTGGATTCAAACATCGCGCGTTTAGACATGGGTATAAAACACATTAATTAAACGTTCCGATCCATCGGCGTTTGAAGTTTAGTGTCAGGTGTATAATCAAATTGCACTTACAGCATTCCGTGAGCAGCAATGATTGCAGGAGCACAGTCACGGTTATAACCAACTTGAACATTATTAATTGTTATCATCACTGTCAACGAGATACGGACCGCACTGATCCCACCGAGCGCTCGGTCGCAACAAACTGGTCGCACACTATCCACCAATAAATGAACTATTTTATAACATCGTTCGGAAGCACTTATGACTTTTTTTACCTCAAATTGTCTTGAACCTATAAACTAATTGTGAGTGGATGGGTTATTCGCAGATAAAACGCGGGTCAGGCACTGCGTCGCCGGGTTATATACGAGTGGACAAACACCGTTCACGTCTGTTTTCCTTGTGTTGTTGTTTTTATGTTTTCTAACGTGTAATTTGCTTAAGGAGGTCTGAGCGGTACCGCTCGATTGTGAAGATGATCGGTGACGTAGTGGTCATCGTCGACTAGATTAACGAGACAGCTATTACCATACTAGTTCGGCGGCAAACACTGAGTCTGTTCGATGGAGTGCAATCTTCTTATACCTACTTTTTATGAAACTCGTGTTATGTTCGCTTACACGGGCGAGGTTGCGTTTGCTGGACAGGTCTTAAAACCTGTAGTATGATAAGGAGAATGAAAACAAAAATGCAGGTTACTTACCCGCCTCGGGCATAACTAGTTTACCAGGTTCGAAGTGCCTACTTAAAAGGAAAAATGTCTGACTTTTTGCCCAACATTTTGAAAAGTGTTTGCAATTTAAATAGTCTAACCTGTTATATTATTTACTTTTTTGTTGGAGTAATACCTAATCGATGTACTGAACTTACCTATCCAATTTGAAGTAAAAAAGGTGAAATAAACCCTCTGATAAGTGCTGAAAAAGATCAAACAGGATAGAGGTAAATTTGGGTGTAATGAAAGATTTATAGAAAGAAGATCATTTAATATTTTATTAAGTGCTAGTTATTCCAGTAGAAAGTGGTTAGCCGGTAGAATCTAGTTCTAGAAGATACTTTTAACGCAATCAATATAATTATTTAATCAATTAATATATTAATTAATATCAAATAATTAAAAATCACAACCAATTGATAATAACATCTACTTACTTTATGTAATCCATTAACCCAAAAACCAGAAAACAATCCAGATACATATTCAACTAGGTTTTACTTCACAATTTTCATTTACATAAACAAAATATTTTTTTCTAACAACTCTCATATACACTTAGTCTAGTAATAAGTATTTATACTGTACTTTAAGCTAGTCTTACGCTATAGAGTTTACAAATGCTTAGAACTTCTAACAAGGAATACGGACGAAGTAACGACAGGTATACCAAATCGTTTCACCATAGCTCTTTCTAATAATATAAAAATACCTATACAATGTAAATCGTTACAGTTTATTTAAATTACGATTTGTATGATTTATCTCAATTTTCCGCATTTCAATAAAAGGAAGATAGTTTCAATAGTATATTGTGAATTAATAATGGCTAAATATAAATTAGTTGATAAAACTTAATTAAGGATTTTCCATCGAGCATTATGTTGGCTTGATCATTTTGCCTGTTTTTGTTTTGATAACATAAAGGAATAAAGATATATTTGTCTCTGAATGCCTGAACTGAATTTCATGTATCTTTACAAGGATTTTTTGGCATGTGGCCGAAATCGGAACGAATGCAGTCATAATATATGAAAACCCTTCACTTTTGACAGACAGTGAAGTTGATTCTTGTTGCGAATATGCACACCAGCGCCTCATGAAAATGTCATCCACGTTCTCTAGTAATAGATACTTGTCCTCTTTGTACAAGTCTTCATAAATCAGTCGTTACCGAGTTCTGACAAGGATTATCAAAAACTGCTTCTGGCAAAAAATATTTTAGGTTTAGAGCCTACACAGCCTACCTAGCTTTACACAAATACATCACGATAAGTGTGATAAGCGCAAACAATGAGCCATTCAGCTTTAAGATTTTGAAACAAATATAGTCATAATCATAGTTCTTTTGAAAGGTGTGACCTTTCAAAAGAACTATGAAGATTTACTACTACACTTTATTTCTATATAACAAGGCTTGTAAATCCTCGTAGCCAATATGAAGCCTTCATCACTATTATTATTGCTGCTGTGACTAATCCCAGATAAAACCTCTCCAATTCTCGCTATAGACCATTTTAAACCCGATAAGTTTTAATAACGCACTACGATGCTGGTTTTTGCCCACTTCTAAGTACCTATTAATAAGTTCATGGCCTCAAGTTTCTTTTAATAGACATCAGGAACCAAACCTACACAACTCTTGAACAAGTTGCGATCATATTCTGAGAAATAACAAATTGTATGATTCATGTTAGCTTAGGTTATAAACCTATTACTGACCCTCAATTCATTTATCACCATGGAAGTAAAAAGTCCGGATAACCTGAATCCTTTGGGTGACTAACCGTGGCTGACAATACCTTGGAAGTCTGAAGTGGTTTAAGAGATCACTACATCAGCCTGAGACATCACCACAACCTGTTCAGTTGTGGAAGTCTGATAATATTCAACGTTGTCGTCTGTCTTCCACAAATACAACTTCTATCTTATTTTAAGACGTGGGGATCTTGGCATAAGCAAAAGGTGCAAAGGGCACAAACGCTACTATGCTTAAGCTTTAGGTCCAACTATTCAACATTCAGTTAAATTATTTATGAAATAATTTCGTCACCTTATAATGAAGTGCAATAAGTATTGTAATTCGTATTGTGTATGTTAGTATAGTGAATTCGTAATCAATTTTCATGCAACAACTTTAACCAATTCAATTAGACACAGCCTTAACCATAAACAGATATAAACAAATATGGCTACCGACTGCATTTATTTTATATTAAATAATATTCTATTTTATACAAGAAATCGATTCTTCTCTATCGAAACATATGATATCCCATCATCGAGTACTGCTCTAGTGGCTAAGAGAGAGATGAAAATAGACAGATCGATAGCACCGTCTCTTTTAAGCAACGAAACAGTTACGTCTTCGTGGTGCAGTAGTGTGGATGACCTCAGATATAAGGAAATTAGAAGTCCATGACCCCTGATCAATTAGAATTGAAGAGGATTCGACCTTTAACCAATCTTGAACCATCGTTGTGTCTTTTTCAGTTTTTATAGTAAAGAAGTAAAGGTGCGTGTGATATTTAGTTCTGTAATCATAAAATCCTCGTGTATAACGTTTTAGGAACGTAGTCTTAAAAGTTAAATTGTGCAATCGTGGAAGTGTGTCTGCTCACTATACAGTGTATCTCTTTCATAAGTGCAATAACCTTACATAAAAAGAGGAGCGTGATATTTTTTTGGACTGTGTTATAACATAGGAAAATAAAATAAATTGATTTTTACCTTGGTTGTTATTATTTTTTTTTTATAGAATTTAGTCCAGTCAAATTTTAAACAAAAAATTTTCAACTTACATATCTATTAAGGAAGATTAATTTAAGGAAATAAGTCAGATATGAGTAAAAAGTGTTAGATAAATTATCCCAAATTCACAAAACCAGTAGACCTTGAAATGTAAACTGTATTAAGATGTTCTGTTTTTTGACCTATGGACTGATTGTACATTTGGCGAGTATAAAAACATTCAATAATCTTACTCTGACGTCTATAAATGAAGCTATGATCAATATGGGTGCGAGACGGTGCTTTCCAAAGATACATTATGTTGCGTCTAGATTCAGATGACAGTTTACAGATTTAACCCATTCATATTACAAAAGTTTGTCAAAAAAAAACAGCCCTAAGTAAGTAGCACCTACCACAGTATAGTACAGTTTTTTTGTCTGGAACTTCACGATATAGTACATTTGTAATATGTGTTATGAAGAAGCCTGTTATAATTATTGAAAAGTGAATCATCCTAACATAGGTATTCCATTCTCCTGTGGCACACAATAGTAAAAGAAAACAAATCTTTAGTGCGTTTGGACGGGTTTCAATGACGTTATTTTCATATAATTTCGCCGTATTTCACCATTTAGAGAAAGAGGAAAATTTTGTGTGCGTCATGAGAATTATAAAAGTGGAAATATTAAGACTAAACAAGACACATACCTAATGCAGAACTCCATTACAATTTCATTATCCTCAAAACACGATATAACCTATAGAGGTATTTTAGTACTTAGTGTGTTAAAATTATTATAATAATATATTCTGAACAATAGCTTTTAATAAAAAAGAACATCAGAAAAAGTTACAAAAAATATGAAAATATAATCACAAAGCGGTTAACATTAATAAGTATCTCTTCGTAAATGGCTAAATTCACAAACGTCAGTCTCACTCAGTCTTTTTTAAATGTAATTTTGTCTCTGTCATTGTTAGGTGGAATGTAGAGACAAAAAAAAACATTTAAAAACGTCACTGATGAATGTCGTTCGTGAATACAGCTGTAATTTTTATTGCTCTACGAGGAGCTACTACTGTTCAAGTTAATTAATTGGAAAGCTATTAAAACTGTTTAGCAAGAAAACTAGATGCTAGCTAGTAGTTCATTAGTTCAGTTTTATAAGCACAGGGTATAGCTTAGGTGTGTGGGCCAAAACAAAACCTAATTATCACAGTGACTTCTGAAAATAAGCTGTAAAGTGTAGATAATAGGGTTCCATCGTGCATAGCCTAAGATAATTATGTGACTTGATCAAAGTACTTAAAAGTTATAGATTACTTAATTTTAAAATTAATTAATTAATTTTATTTTTATTAATTTCTATTAAATTTAGTATTTAGTCCTTATAATAATATTTTAAGTGACATCGATTTGGTAATAACTGTAACTGTATTTCTTAAGAATAAAAAATAAATTCCTCTTTGTTTTAATTTTTCACCGGATAGTGTCGTAAGTATAACACCACCTCTTTATCATGATTTTAATTAAATTTCGTCATTAATTACGATATTATTTAATCTAAAGCACTTTATTTACGTGAATGAGTAACGCTTACAGCTAACACGAAACACTTCTTATCAAAATATTTATAATGAACCATGCCGTTGCACAAAATAAATATTTTCTGTCACATAATATAATGGTTTTATAGAAAATAAACGATAATGCCAAGGAATACAAGTTACATGGACGTGTTTGCCATGGCTATCAACAACAAATAATATATTTTATTAAATTTTACGTCAAAATAATGCTTTTTTGGACTAGTTTTTTGAACTTTAGTGATTTTGGGCTGGGGATTCAGTTAAAATGTGAATTTATAGATAGAGATAACTCATTTTTTTTGTGTGATGCGGTGATTAAGATGAATATACCTGCGATACCATAAGGTTGGTTGCTACCCTAAGCCTAGGTGAGAACAGTGTAGAACACGCGCGTAACTAATATCGTTTATACGCTGCGGCACACACCTTGCACGTTTGCACCGCTAACTGAAAAGTTAAAGCAAGCAGTCATGAACGTTTGTTCAAACAACAAACTTCACAAATATATTTGTCTGAAAATAATAAACGGATAACACCAATTATGTTTTTGATAGAATGGCAGTACACCTTAGCATTTACAATTCTGCTACATTACGCTGTTACGGGTAAGCTAATCGATTTATTTCTAATTCATTAATGTTGTTCGCACCCAGTTTACAAAAGAAATTAATTTTTGTTTAATGTTTTACTTATATTTACGGTGCGTTAATTATCGAGTTTGTGATTTTAATTTAATTTTGAGTGAGGCAAAAAATCAGTTTCAAAACTACCGTTATATTTAGAAAACGTTGTGTTACGTGGCTTGAACGTACGTTTATTCTGTTTGAATTATTAAATAATATTGCTCATACCTAAGGCATCATATATTCCACACGTTTTATGTCCTGATCGTAACTGAATCTGATTCATTTAATGACACATTTTGTGAATATTTTGTATCTTTGGAATCAGGTAGATCCCCGTTAGTCACGTCGACTAATTAACATATCTATATAATTATCTGTTCTACGTAATACTCTAATGTGTGCGGCAATTAAGGTAACCGTATATTATGATACAGTCCTTACTCTAGCACATTGAAAGAACAATGAATATTATAATAGTTTTACAAGTTATTTACGTTATTAAAATGTTATGTCGTTTATTTGTTTTATGAGGAAATACCTTTTAACATGAGGTATGTCGGATAGCATTCCTGTATATTTCATCTGAGTCATGATTCGCAGGTTCATGGCTGGCCCAATGGCATAATATAAGATGTCAATTATATGGAGTTTCGTGTTTTAAACCAATTAGAGGTGGGTAAACAGGTTGTGTTCTATAACCCAAAAATATTCAAAAAGGTATAAAAGAGTATACTTTTTTGTGTATGCGAATTGATTTTGGGTTCTAATACACAATCTGATAGAGCTTCGCAGCAACTCTGTTAGTGTTTTTGGTAGATATTTATCCCTTTAGTCAAAACAACAAATGTGTGTAAGGAGCCCGCCTACGCCTCTTAAAATCGAAGACAGTTTAAGATTTAAACTGTCTAAGATTTGAACTGAACTGACGTTGCGGTTGTGGTCAAACGGGGTCCCGTCTGACCAGCTTTAACGTCAGCAATTATCTAACTTTAAGAGGTTGTAACGGGCTCCCAGTTTATTACAACTTTTAACATTAAAATAGTTAAACTTGTAACTAGAGAAAATCAAACATATTCTGCTTCAAATATTTAAATCGAAATCTCAAAAAAAAATTGTGATAATGTTGTTTATATTCATGTTATTCTCTGTACCCAGATATCATCACTATCAGAGTCGCTGCTTGAAGCTCTAGTACCCCTTCATTTACCAATCATTTTCAATAGTACTATGTTCTCCAAAAATATTTAAAATAGTTATAAACAAAAAAACAAAATAGAGAGCATAGTACTAAGAACATGCGAAAAATATGTACACTTGGTAACTTTCTCCAACAAAAAATGTAATAAATGTTTAGATTTTGCATTTTTGGGGATAACCTATAGTGTTCCTTAATAACGTTGTTATTTTCAATGCTCAGGACTATTTGATTTGTTCAAATTTGTAGTAATCAAATCGGTTCACAAAGGCGGTGACGATAAAGACGATTAAATTACAAATGGAAAGCTCTTTTTTTTTAATTTAGATGATTTATGTTTATGATATTAAGACGACGAAGGAGAAGAAGGAGGTTCTTAATTCGTCGTCATCTTTTATGTTTATACATCATAAAAAAAGTTTTAGTTTTCTTTTATTATTCCTTCCCCTAAAACACAAAAAAAAACTTATTCAATGAAGAAAAGTTGAACATTGGTTTTTCTTAAACAAGAACGGATTTTGTAGTAGGTAATCGGTAGACTTTAATTAGTGACTGTTTTTTACGATCTTATTTAAGACCGCGACTACACAATTCTTTCGTAATATGTATGTTGTTTAACTTTTTCAACCGTTAATTAGCATGATAGTAACCGCCATCATACAGCATACTGAATTTCGTGGATGTTAAAGTATTTGGCACACAAACATAAACAACAAAAAAATCCAAGCCCATGATGACCCAAACCCCTTTTTGATCGGATGCAGAAACCCATTTCGTAGCTCTGTTTTAATTGTAACTAGTATTGGACTTCTTGAAGGGTGATGCAGTAAAATTTGTAATCTTTACCGATATGAAGCTCAAAAAAAAACCGATGTGACTCGAGTTGCACAGAAAAAATTAAATAAATCATTTTAACCTTAATCATTTTTGGTTTTTCTAACATCTTATTGGAATGTCTGTAATTATGTTATAAATTACGAAATAAATAAATTATATTGTACATGAGTTCCTAATAAGCTTCTTCACAAAACAGATACAAAATTATCAGCTGAAGAAATAGCGAAGCACCCGGCGTGGGCCAAGCTGGATGCCGTGGATTGTGGGGACAATGCCCGCGACCGCATTATCGGAGGGATCAACGCTGCCCTCGGAGAATTCCCCTGGATCGTACGACTGGGATATATCGGTTAGAATTATAAATTTTTTATTATTGTACAGGTACATTATTTATAGGTTTAAATAGCGTGTGTGATCGGAGTTATGGAAACAGAATGGAAATAATGGTATTGTGAGAACTGTGAGAATAGGCTCATCACATCCTCTTAAAGGAATAAATCAAGCGTAAAGGCGGGACGCCGCTGCACGCCGTGTAATTCATTCCCCTATAGAACGTCACAGGTTATATACCTTCCCTTTCTCTATCTTGAATGTGTATATTTGTAACAATATTTTACTCTAATCCAACCTAATCAATTCTCATTGTAATATATTATCTCAGAAATTACGTCTGTAGACCTGACATCATTATTGTCATTACATCATACGCATCATTATTGCAGCCAGAGGTCAAATCAATAAGTAATCACTACTTACATCGTTTGACATGTTAATATGAAGTAGTGATTCATGGTAATCATAAGAAATGTTTACATTTAACAATACCGAAATTCAGCGAAATAATAAATGAGGTTCAATAGATTACTTGCATCGAACAGGATATATCCGTAACCTAGCTTAAACTAACCTTGTCTAGCGGGAGATTTCCCGAACATTTTGAGGACTAAGACACTGTAACGTAGAGCGAGAAAAATCTAGACTTAAAACAAAAGACGGTTGCTAAAATTATTCACCCTTATGGAATAAAAAGTCTGAAGAAATCTGAATGAAGAATCTCCGAGTCTGGAACTTCATTTTTTGCTTTTCACGTTTCACTTTTTTTTACGTTATCCTCCCAACTATTGTACACGATGAAATGAATCTGCTTAAGAAATACTACCTAGTACTTAACAAGTGGATACAAATTTCAGAACAAGTTATGGACAACCAATTCATCATCATTCCCCTGCCCTTATCCCAATTATTATTATTTGGGGTCGGCGCAACACGTCTTCTAGACGTGTTGCTTAAAGTTTTGGCTATGGTTTTATAGTCGGCCGCCTGCCTGACACTAACCCTGTTTGGGAATGCGATTGTTGGTTGTTTACCCGCCACCATTCGGGTGACCCAAGGTGCTTGGTACAGTGCACTGGGTCTTAAGGTCCATTAGTCGCCTTTTACGACACCCAGTGGAGGATATGGGGTGGTGCTATTCTTTATATCCGGACACCACACGGAAATGGACAACCAATTGCCTAAAGTATTTTCTTTTGCTCTTTGACATTTCAATACTACTATTAACAACTTTTCAGATGAAGATGAGTTGGTCTGGTTATGCGGGGGAGCCCTGCTGACCGACCGACATGTGATCACTGCCGGGCACTGCGTGCAAAAGTCAGAATATGGATATGATTTGTAAGTATTATTCTTAGGTAAGCGAAATCTTGTTTAAAATGCTATGTTTTAAAGGTTACATATTCAAGGGTAACCGCCTTTTCCTGTATCTGACATATAGATCATTATTTATTTTTCGTTTTCGTGTTTTCTAATAACGCATATTGCACGATATTAAGTTGGTTTTTATAAATTTCTTAAGAACTGTACAAAAGGCAGGACATTTCTTGCGTGGGCTCGGAACCTAAGGTCTCTCCATATACTAATGTTGAAACTTTTAAATTTCGTCTCTAATCGATCATTAATCATCAACGTCTCTTCACGAACGAATTTCAAAGGATCTTGTGATAGTAACAACGGGAAAGATCACTTTGCTACTATTGCCTTATTTCAGGAAAGAGGAGAAGCCTCTTCCCTCACAAAAACATTGTGAAAATACAAAAAAATGCAGCAAAAACTTGTTGATTAATTAATAAACATTATCCTATCAAAATTATCTTTTTAACAGGGTTAATGATGAACTGCAAACAAATTATATCTATCATGTCAATCTAGTATTTTGGCCAAAAAACTGGCCCAGTTATCCATAGACTTGGATAAGTTGAAGAAAGGAAGGGAGGCCTTTGCCCTGCAGTGGGCTAACGGCTAAAATAATAAGTAATGTCAATCAGGACAACAGTTCGTGTCGGGGAGTACGACGTGCGGACAGACCCTGACTGCGAGCTGAAGGTGTGCGCGCCGGCAGTGCAGGACCGGGCCGTCAAGAACATCACCAGCCATCCCTCGTACGACAAGCCGCCTTTCCACAACGATGTCGCAATTATTGAGATGGAGAAACCTATAACGTTTAATGGTAGGAATATTCTAAATGCAAAACTTCTTCCCATTGTTTTTATAGGATTTAAATAACTGCTGAGATAGACCCTTAAGTCACCCGTGACATGTCTAGTCTTTGAGATAATAGTTGCATCACCTCAGAATAAATTTACGTTTTACCCAAACTTACAATTTCCCTTATAAACTTTTTCACCATCATATTCTTTATCCTAGTATAACACACCTAAATGTGACCACACACCTTCATAAAGGAGGTCCCCATTAACCTATTTTATCTTTAACAAAATGATATTATGTTCGAAGACTATGTGGCGCCCATCTGCTTACCAAAAACTACAGAACAAATGGCAAATGTGAAAATTGGAGAGAAAATGACGGTAGCTGGCTGGGGGAAGACCAACATGACCACTGAAGAGCGCGGTCAAATACTGCAAGTGGTCTCTGTGAGTATTTTTAACAAAAATCACCATTTCATAACATCCACAAAAATCAAGGAAACCTAGTTAAAGGATCAGATTAAGCATTGTAGTTTGGATTAGAAAGCTTTCAATAATCATAGGTGTCCTCCGCATTTAGCCGGAAAGCTAACTGCCTAGTGCCACTTCATTAAGAAAAAAATTATTCATATTCGTTAAGCTGTTTCACACGCCCCATGATCAAATTATCCGATAGTAATCACTTTATTATAATAGTGTATATGATAAATGACCTATTTTAAATAAAATATTCTAGATTCCAGTAGTGGACCCCGCAATGTGTGACTCATTTGGAAAAGGATATAAGGTAGCAGAGTCAGAGATCTGCGCCGGCACGGAACTGAACAAGGATAGCTGTGGTGGTGACTCAGGAGGCCCACTCATGAAGGTATTGGAGATTGTTCCAAGTTATCAGGTGTATTCAAGGCATTTACGTGGGCGCATCCACGTGAATGCCCCGAGCAATATCCTACGCGGTCGGTAATACCATATTATTAACGGATATGGGTTAAACGGCTGTTTAGTCAAAGCAGAATTTACAAAAGCAACCTAAATAATTAGATACATTTGAAGGATAAGTGAAACATTTAATAAATGACCGTCTGATTATCCATATTCAAAAATTCTACATATAGGCCTAAATTAAAATGCTTAGGTAAATGAGTTTTGATCAAAATCTATTACATGTAAATCAAGGTTACACCCGTAGGTATCTGATGTAGAAATTCTGAAATACATCGTCCCTATTTTAAGAAAATAATTTTACAATGTTAATTAATTACTAATTAAATTCAACAATGCTTTCGCTTTAGAAGAAATAAAACAGACCTATTTATTTCAAAAGGGTTCAAACAACATGTGATTATTTAATTACTAAAGCGACATTAATTTTTCAGATATTTGATACTCCAGAGGGGCCTAAAAACTACTTAATCGGTGTGGTCTCCTTCGGTCCCACCATCTGCGGTATCAAGAAGCCAGGGGTCTACACGTCAGTGTCACACTTCCTCAAATGGATACTAGATCGCTTAGACTAATATTTCAGAACCACCTGTATCTCCCCGCTATTAGTTTAGAATAGTAATATGTATAAAGTAAAATAATAATGTAATTTATTCAACAGAACATTGTGTAGGAATATTTATTTCGATTGGTTGTAAATTAATATACGAAATTTAAATACTAACATTGATCTTCATTTCAACATTTAATTACAACAATCACAATTCTAAATGGACTAAATGATTACAGTGCTGAAGGGAAGCAAATACGAAAACAAACAACATTTTCCCTCTATCTATTTCCCGTATCTCTGTCGGTGACAATTTCCGAGTCTGAGTATTTGTCATCAATATCGATTCTATTCAGGAATTCTGTGACGTCACCGGTGTATGTCTCCGCTGTGTCGTTGATTGAGACTTTCCGGGATCGAGTTGGGCTATTATAGTGGTATGTCTTGTTCCTAGAGCTACTGCGTTTCTTGGTGGTCTTCCTGGGTGACAGCTGCAGGGAGTCTATGGGCGCTGTCATCAGACGCGGAGCATAGTACCGCTCAAACAGCATCGGCTGCTGTTGGACTCTCCCGTACATGAGCTCCATCTCGTGAAGGAACTCTTCCCGTCTCATTCTTTCCTCGTCCCTACGCGTCTGAAGCCTCATCGCTATGTCCTCTTCGTGACTGAAATAATATACTCGTCAACTATTAAACTATAAAGTAACCTACAATCTAAATTTCTATTTAGACAAGATA
This sequence comes from Chrysodeixis includens, assembly GCA_941860345.1. Lineage (NCBI taxonomy): Eukaryota > Metazoa > Arthropoda > Insecta > Lepidoptera > Noctuidae > Chrysodeixis > Chrysodeixis includens. Next base: position 5,770,273 of record OW796108.1, on the reverse strand, counting down.
AGATTTACTACGTTCCTAAGGCACATCTCTTTTTTTTTTGGAAGGTATAATTATTTAGGTACCAATTTTGGGACTACTGTGGCTGGTTGTGTTTTGCATCAATGTACCTAAGTGTGTAATATTTATTTACAAAAATACCTGTTGTTGTGCGTGACCGCAAAGTCCTTTTCTGTGTGTAGTGTGCTGTGTAGAAAGACGTATATTACAGTCGATTCTTGATGTGTTATGATTTTTCTATACTATTCCAATCTTTGTATCATTATTACCTAGTATTTTCCTCCAAATGATATGAATAAAATTTAAAAGTCATTAACCAATAAATAACTTAATTAACATAATAATACAGAGATTGGAATTAGTTTCGCATTCGGTGGCATCGTGCTTGCAGTTCTACGTTTCAATGTTGTGAACTAACTTGTTTTTAACAAGGTGCCAAGCAGGTTTGGATCGGAGCTGGCGATCTCTTTGCCTCATTTCATTTCGCCGCCGTTGCTCCGCCAAATGCCTGGCAGCTTCCATTTCAAACCTTCTTCTGACAGCTTCAGCCCTTAATAAAGCAGCCAAGTTGGACCTCCCAGAAGCAGAGGCCCGGAGGTCTAAAGCAGAATAAGCCCGAGCGCCTGGGCCGTTGCCAATGCCACTAGTACCACTCTCCGTGCTTTTATTCTCCGAATACATTTTCATTGCCACATCGTGCATCTGTAAAACATCAAAGAAACACATTCATTTATTTCACAGCATTAATCTTTCAAGCTCATTCTGAAATATGTTGATTTATAGCAACTCACTTTCTTGGCCGCTCTGTCAGCAGTATTAAATCGGAATGGTTGCGGGCTTGTAGTGATGAAATCTTCTTTCGGATATTTTTCTCGCTTCTTGCGATCTTTGGTAGGGCTGGAGCACCTCTGTCTGTCGGACGACGACACGGATGGAGCACATGGCGAGGGATCTATCGGCAGGTCGCTGTGGGCCGCTGGTGTGGACAGACGGCTTCGGTCGCGAGCCGCCATAGACCCTGGATAGTTCGCGCTTCGCAACATCTCCTCGGCCCTAATACGTTTATTCATAGATCTAAAAATAACAAGGCAATATAAGCCTACGACGTATACGCATAAGTACTTTAATCCTAAAACTACTTACTGTGTAACTACGATATGGATAAAATGCAATTAATATGTACATCTCTTTTACCTGAAAAATTCGTCCTCTTTCATTTTATCGTAAAAATAATTCGAAAACAAGTTTTTCGGCACTGGCCGAGCCCTAAATCGTTTCTTCTTTTTACTTTTGGGTAAGACATGAATCGCTCGTTCACACATTCCTCCCAGCCCCTTTTCTTCTCTTTTTGTAAAACTAAAAGGTTTCATTTGTGCCCTCAACTCTGCCTCACTATTAATTTTTGATATTGCTCGTCTGTAAAATGAATATGACACTAATAAGCATGAATATTTATGTACAAACCGCTTTTGCAAATCCTTATGATGCATGTTATGTTATGAATTATAAACTTAATATAAAAAGGAAAGAATGCAGTTAAATTGTGGTCACATAAAAATAAAATTCAGAATAAAATATGCAACCAAAACAGAGGGCTATATTTCACCGGGACACCATGGCGGCGCAACCAGTCGCCGCTACCAACAAAATGTATAGGCGCCGCCGGATTGGTTGCGCTACCAAGCCGACACCAGGTGAGTAACGCTCTATAGAGCTGTATACATTTTGTTGGTAGCGACGACTGGTTGCGCCGCCATGGTGTCTCGGTGAAATATAGCCCTAATAGGAAAGCTAGGTAGGCACATGCCGAATAATTTACTTGTGAATCCCTAAACTAAGGTCAGGCGATCAGCACAAAACGGAGGTCATATGCAAAGCTTTATTCAATATGACTTACTTATTTTGTGTGTGAGCACCCATGAGTGTATATGACTTTTATTATTAAGATGTAGTAGAACAACTGTTAACATCATATAGATCATCATATCATATGGACTGTTAAGATTGCAGCGTGTCAAAAAAATAAGGCTACTTTCGACAAGAAGTTCGTAAACGAAATAAAATAAACAGTGCAATCTAAAAAGCATACAGGCAGAACTGTCATGTCTGTTGGAAACCTCATGGCTTGGTCCTCGAGGATCTTATCGTATAGTGGAATCCGGGATTCCACCGGGACAGGTTTTGCTCTGAACTTCTTCCTCTCCCGTTTTTGATCTAGCATATCCTCTGAGAAAGATTTCCGAAGACACCGGAGCTCAGTAACTATACGTTCTTCTTCGTCCCTGTAAAATCATTTTAATCGTAATTTTACTAATAACTTAGTAGAATTAGTGAAATACATTTCGACAGATCTCAATAGCATACAATAATTCTCTTTTTGTAGAAAATATCAAATGAATCTTTTGAAAAGTTAGTTACGTAAGTAATGATTTTGTTTTTTACTCAGTTTGTGGGAATTTATCAGGAAATCATTGTTTGCTTACCTTTCCGTCATTTTAAAGGGTTTCGGGATTGTGATGCTTTTGCGTCTTCTGGTTGGCGATCCGGCTCGTTTCATCCTGAGAGGACTCGAAGGCATACTACGCGTTCTAAATTCATCTCCATCGTCAAGCCCTCCTTTACTCATAGGGCTATCGTACTTCTTACCAATAAAAAAGTCTTCAAACTTCTGATCGATCTCGTTTTTACTTTCTAGCTTCGCATCATTCCATGATATGGAACAAGCTGAATGATTCCTCTTTGGACGCTCGTTCTTGGATTTCTCTAAGTTGCTCTTCATTGGAGCTACTTTCAAGTCTTCGTTGCCATTTGTTTTATCATCTACGTTCTGTCTTATCGATCGTTTCAAACATGTCCCTGAACTTTTTGTAGGTTGAGGTTGAGGTTTTGAACGCATAACAGAATTCGGAAGGTCTTGATTAATTTTAATTTTACCTGAACTTAGTTTTCTGTGAGAACAATGTGCTTTGTATTTTATATTTTTATTCGATACCGTCGGAAGTCTGTTGCTTTCCTCCGATTTATCTAATGTGTTTTCTGAAACTTTATCACTTGGTCCATTGCAGTCTGCATCTATAAACTCAATAGCCATACCCAACATTACTTTCTTCTTGTCTCTTAATAATTTCAACGTAGAATAAAATTCTTCAGTTGGTAAGTGATTGATATCATTGTAGTCAGGTATACTACGATAAAATTCTTTTAATTTTACTGCATCCAAGTCCGCAGCAGCCACAGAACACGTTGAAGACGAATCAATAGAGCACTGCTTGTTGGAAAACTTCTCATTGCGTTCAAAAGCGGATTTAGGCATTTTGCTAACAGGATCTACCGGAACTCTAAGGCAAGAGTTCTTAAATACACTGTTAAAATGTGTCATACCGACTGTAATTAAGTGTTACATGGTTAAATTCTAACAGAACTCATTTTTGCTCAACATGGCTTAAGATTGTATTGTTGTCGTTGCGGTCTCCATGGAAGCTTTTCTTCCGTAAGTATTCCATCCATAAGAAATAATGTTAGGTAATATTACTAAAACATATGGTCAGAATTCACAAGACTATAATATATAAACATTTTAGTAGTGCAATTATTGTAAGATTAACAAACATTAGTATCTTTATTGTCACTATAATTGTCCAAAATATATTTTTACTCAGTTGCTAACATGTAAATATTTTTTTTATTTCTATAAATCACTCATATTATTGAGTTATTTTTATGTGTTCAGATTTGATTCGATCAAAATGCTTGCCTTCGCAGCTTCTTGATAGGTATTCATTGATGTTATCGTAAAAAGGATCATACACTTATTTTGACAGCATATGTCAGTTTTTTGCATATCGGTGTCAAACAAAATAACCTATTATATGAACGCCGCTTATTTCGATTATACACATAGGTATAACAAGAGAACATTATAAACATATTTTATAATTTATGTTTAGAACACGTAAAAAGTATTAAACCTCGAAAAATTTTAAGACTGCTGAGTAAGAAATATGTTGGTTAACAACATGAAGTTTCTCCTGAATAGGCAATTTAGATGTTGTATTCAAACAACAAGTGTTCGATTATTAAGTACGGCCGTAGGTGGCTACTCTCCTCAATTCAAAGATAATTTTAAAGGCAATTACGATGTTATCATTGCCGGTGGAGGAATGGTGGGATGCAGTCTTGCCTGTGCCATGGGTATGTATATTTATTCAATGAAAACAGCAAAGCGATTCGATCGAATCGATTTTTGAACCGGTCCCTATACTCAATAAAGCATAACTGGTATCGTGTTTGGTTCATTTGATTTGTACGTTTATGTTTGTAAAATTTAAGATTAATTAAAAAGAATGATATTAAAAAAGCTGACAAAAAAATAAAGAAACCCATTATTGTTATAAAACTGTTTATATTATGAACGCAATCTTTAACTAGTACAATACACAACTTTTCGAACTTTGATTTGCCCACCTTTATTACCCCTTATAAAATTGATATTTTCCAGCAAAGAACTCATTGCTATCAAATTTGAGAGTATTACTACTAGAAGCCAGTCCAGAAAGTTATTACCAACCAAAACCAGAATACAGTAACAGGGTTGTGGCTCTCAACCAGAATACCAAGTCTTTGATGACCTCACTCAATGTATGGAAGCATGTTGAAAATGTCAGGTTACAGCCAGTCCGGTATATGCAGGTATGTATGGTCTTAACAACTACTTTAGTACCTAGTAAAGACAAACATATTGCCCACTAATTAGGATTTAAGAATCCCAGTAAAACAGCCAAGATTTCTTTTGATGCTGGTGGAGATGAAACTATTTTCTTAAAAAGAAGAGGTAGTTCCAATCCCTGAAACAGCTTTAATAAACACAACGGCTGGACTGACTAGTTATCAACAAATATTAATTTTAAAAATTCAATAGTAAACTAATATGTATAAATGTTGTTTTAGGTGTGGGATGCAAGTTCAGATGTGATGATATCATTCAGTAGCGCAGACATGATGGACGATGATGTAGCTTACATTGTAGAGAACGATCTAATGCTACATGCAATAAATACTGAGCTACTTGCAGTAAACAGCAATATAAACATAGTGTATAATGCTAAGATTCAGAGCTACCAGTTACCTAAAGAGGCATATCCTAGTACTCAAAGTATTGTGAAAATGGATAACGGAGACACATATACATGCCAGCTGTTGGTGAGTAAAACCTTTCCTCTTTGGTTTAGTATAAACTGCCTTTATCTAAGGCTATCTTTATACATGTCTATGTTGGCTATTGCTAAAATAGCCTAATTGTTAATGCCAGGTGTTAGCACCATTCAGACATTTGGACATGATGAAGTAAAAAACATACACATAACCATTCTTCTTTATGTTATTTGTGGTCAATAAATACTTGGCAGTAAATGTCCCACCGCTGAGACATCTGACATCAGCTGAGGCATCTTTAATAGCTTCAATGACAGAGGTATAAAAACAGCATATGGATTGACCTAAAACAGTAGTGGTGATAAGATTGTTTGCATTCATTTTCATTGCTATTATTTTATCCATAAGCTGCCCAGACATCTTAACATATATATGATAAAACAAATTAAACACAAGTAGATAATATTTTTATAATTATTGTATCTGAATACATAATCAATATAACAACAATAAACCTTATATAATGTCATCACCTTTTATATATTTTCTCCCTACATACATATTTAACAGCCAGTTTCTAATTTAACTGTCAAATTCTATGTTTGCACTGATTGGTTGTAGGCCTTGAGGTCAACCGGTCACAGTCAGCATTTAATTAATTTATTATTATCAAATAAATGCCTAGAAACGGGCAGCTAATGTGGCATATAAATTGACATTCATATTGATTTAAAAATAATAGGCACAACAATAAAAACTTAGAAATTGATCCCTGATTATATTTACAACTTATACATGATAACATTTATGGTGGCTGCAGCTTGCTTTCGATATGATTTAATCTCGTTTCTGTATTTTCTATTAGTTTGTTTATCCTCTTTGTTAACTCCATAAGTTGTGTTTTTATGTCTACCATGCATATTTCTTGTATTGCGTTGATGTTGAGTGATGTCGGTCTTGTCTTGTCAGTATTTGACGCCGATGTGGTCCTTTTCCTTCGCTCCACGTGCTGGCTCTCAACAGAATATCTGTCAAAGAGATTGCTCCTCCTCTTCACAAGCTCTGGCTTCGGTTTATCCTCCTCCCCTTTACATTTTTTTATTTTAAACTCATAATTGTTGTTTGTATTTATAGTTTTTCTTGTGTCCTTACGACTGGCTACCATTTTGAAAACGGATGCGATTAAATCCTTTGGGATCTGTAATTATACAAACAATTTGTGAATCAGTCATAAAATTGAAATTATGATTCAGCAGATTACATAACAACTGCCACACCAAGCTCTAAAGCATACCAATTATTTACTATTTACAAAAAAAAATCTTACCCTGCTCTCTCTTGGGTCGTTGGGTCGTATCGTAAGTGTCCTCATATGAGAAGCCGTTAGAAGCGCCCCCCAGCGCAATACTGACAGCAACTGCTTTGGCGCACAAGTCAGGAGCGAACTGAATAGCATGCTCTCTAGATGTGCCACTAGCTGCGTCTGACGTACTAGCCTGTCCAGCCCAGCACTCTCTTGCAATGCCTGGAAACATCAATTAATGTATTATATTTTGGAGCCATTGTCGGCCACAATAACAACCACTGAACTTTAAATAATTTGGATGAAAAATATGTTGCAAAATTCGCATTTCTAATCATATTTTAATCCAATACTATAGCTATGGACTTTAATAATATTCAGATATTATTATTCATTTAGCTTGCGAACAATTACAATGACTGGCACGGCACATACGGTGTTGGATATAGATTCTCACCTGAATATCGCTGACGGCTAAACCGACTAAGAGATTAGTCAATATAACCGTGACAAGCAACACAAATATCAAGAACATGCCATGTGCCGTCACAGGATAGTGCGTATTATTCTTGTTGTTATAAAATATATCCTCGTACTCCAGCTCTCCTGACATCATCATGACTGTCTTGACTAAACTGGCGGGTAGCTTAAACGCAGCATAGTTGCTGAAGAGAACGCTAAACGCCAGCCCAAATGCTATGAGCAAGCAACAGTAGGCCAGCAGGAAGGTCGCGAAATTCACCGTCACTGAAAAATAAATTGTCACTTAGATATTAAAACAAAGCGCATCGGGTTAATGTCATTTTTATGACGAGATAGGAATTGTCATACGTACCTGTCGTAAACATTTGCACATACAATCCAAATGTTGGAAATCTTCCAATAATCATCATAAGCTCTAACCAACAAAAAAATATCGTTATAGCTGCGATATCGTGCTGCCAATTTGTTGTGTTATGTCTAATTTCGCCATTGTCCCAACTCGGTATCTGGAAATTTGTTAGACAACATAATTTATTTGTACTAATCCAATAAATAGGTAAAGTTTATAACTTTACCTTTGTCGCTCGGATCTCAGGGTCTACCGAACCGACTTCGGAATTCCTTTTACCAAAAGACAGCCACGTTATTCGTGAGTGCCAGAAAAAATCATTGCGTAAAAAAGTAGGCACTTGTCAGCTAGTTAAAATTATAAAAATCGTCAATTTTCTACTAATAGATTATGGTAAAGATATCTTACCGTACACAAAAATACTCCGACTATGATTAACCATTGCAACCAATTTTCCCACTGTCTTATATAGGCAGACCAGTCTAAGCATGCTTGAAATATTTCTTTGGACAAGAAGCAGAGATTCAGCAACAATATAAGATATTGCACAGGCCGGAGATATGTGGGTACGTCACAAGTCTCTGCTTCACATAAAAATATCTCTGAAAAGGAAAAATTAACTGATTAATCAAAGGCATGAACCAACTCTAGATGTAGAATATGTTATTGTAATACTTACGTAGTATATACAGGCTATAAAGACTAATGAACAAAGCGTGGTAAATAAAACTTAATACAAAAAACTTTCTTATCCTCCGCCATTTTAGAAATAAGAATGTTTCTGCCACTGGATGCTTCAGAACGTCCTTTCGGCCTACCTGAAAATCAAACGTTATTTAAAGTTATCCAGATTGGATTTATCAAACATGCTTATAATTGTACTATGGTAAAAAAAAATATACCTCAATGAAAGCTAATAACAGTTCAGCTTCACCTCTTGACAAACTAGGCACTAAGGGTCTAAAGTCTATGACCAGTTCACAGTCCACGTCACCCAGTTCATGCTCACTGATGTGAACAGCTTCATCCAACTTGCCTAAGTACCGAGGCACTACATCGGGCACTCGACGCACAATAAACGACAGCGCCGAAACACCCCCATTCGTACGCAAAGTCACATCACCACCGTAATCTACAAGCAATTTGATTGTTTGTTTAGATTAAACAATATTTTCACAGTAGAAATAGAGGATTAAGATTCAAACATTGAATTTTGTAAACATCTTAAATCATCGTAAAACTTTAAGTGCTTGATGTGAATCATTGACCGAAATTGCATCGCTCTATTCTGTAATTTATTACGATCAAGATATTGTTGCTATGATTACCTAACAGTAACAGTACACAGGCAGAGAATTCATTGAGAGCAGCTATGTGTAGAGGAGTGTATCCGAAGCTGTCTGGTGCATTGGGGTCAGCTCCAGCCGATAGCAGCAGTCTTGCGACGTCACATGCTCTGGCTCCCCTCACAATTGCTCCATGCAAGGGTGTCCGTCCATCACAATCGCGAGCGCGAACGTCCGCTCGCTTACTCACTAGTAGTTCCACCACTTCAAGTGACTGCGCCAACGTGGCTGTTGAAATATAATTCCAAAATCTTGTATGCTATAATGTTATGTATTTTGTGAGAGCAAGCAAAACCGCTTATTCAGTATTTTACCTAAATGTAGTGGAGTTTGTCCTCTACTATTAGGCCAATCAATACGCGCCCCGTGATCGAGCAGTAGGCGAGCGCACTCTGCGTGGCCATCTTCCGCAGCGAGATGTAACGCCGTGGCCCGGCCGACCCCCATCGCGGCCCGCACATCAGCCCCTGCGTCCAACAATAGCTTTGTGCATGACGCAGAGCCAAGAGATGCCGCCACATGTAGGGGGGTTTCTGTGAACACCTAAACAGTTTTGTGCCTCAGTAACATTGTTGTACTGTGGATATTTCCGATACCATGTTTATAATTGAATTATGATTAATCGTCTGGTTTGTATCCAATATAACGAAAACAGATCGCACCTGTGGAGTATCAGGACACGCTCCCGATTCCAATAACTCCCTCACGACTTCCGGCGCGTCGCTAAGTACCGCATAATGTAAAGGAGAGCGCTCACTCAGCCCAGCGTTGACGTCAGCTCCACGGGCAATTAGCACCTTTTAATGTAAATAAAACACATTAAGAAAAAGTTTTAGGTCAGCTTTCATCTCTGACGATATCCTGTTTACCTTAACGCATGCTAAGCTCTTCGCGCTCGCGGCGCAGTGCAGTGGCGTAGCCTTTTTCTCAGTAGCTGAGTCCCACATGTTTGGATTTGCACCATACTCTAGTAACAGTCTGACACATTCCTCGCTTCCTACCAAACAACTTAAATGAAGACACGTCCTGAAAGGTTGTTATTGCTATTAACAAGGTAAAACACATGAAATACTTTTTACATGAATAGTAGTGGGAGCACTACTTACCTTCCTGCTTCGTCAGTTCTATTAGGATCTAAGCCTAGCTTTAACAATCTGGACAATAACGAACTTCTTCCGAGCCAACACGCCCATAAAGCAGCTGTTAACGTTCCGTTCTCCGTTTGTGATGCAATTCTTATTGCTTCCTCATATTCCCCGTTTTCAACAGATGTACATATTTCTTCGGCAAGAGGGAGATGTCTCAAATTATATCGGATTTCATCTGAAATTTGAAACATTGTTTATGTATTACTTATGCAACTAGTTTTTCTCTTTTTGTTAGTTTTGAATATGTTTCTTACAAACTTTGTTATCAGAGATTTTCCTTTTCCGTCACCAAAAATCATGTGACTCTCACCCAGGATGATTACCGTCCTTTAACATAAATGAGTACTTTACTCACCTAGCTCCCAAATGTCTGGTGAAGGCTTAACTCTGAGTCGCTCGGCGAGGTCGACCCCATGCGCGGACTCGTCGCTGGAGATGTATCCCGCCTCTAGGTCGTCGTCCGTGTCCTCGGGCACCTGGCTCATGCCGCCGCCGCACCATCGCGCGCTGCCCTCGCGGTACACCTGCCACAATCACACACTACGAGTTATTACACTAACAAACCCTGCATTTATCACCAAAACAACTTTGATCTCGACAGCACTAAACACCCCGTTAAACTAATTCGCTCCAGGACTTAACTACAAAACATAACCACATTGTGTGGCAATTACAATTTATTATGGGTTACAAAGAGCACATTCCTTGATTTACTTTGATATCTGTGCATGCATTCATTTATAACACGACACGCACAAATGAATATAAACCTTTTTCCTCTTTTTGTTATTATTTTTGTTAGCGTTAGTGGCTGCGGACCGCGCGCGCCGCTCTTTTGTACGAATCATGACGCGCCCGTGCCCGCGCTTTACTGAAAACTGAAAGCTACTCAAATACCGCTCATGACATCCCCGCCGGTGGATCAACTCAGCAACAAAAATATATAAGTTAACCTACCAAGATTTCGTCATTGCCCTATTTGTGATTATAAAATATTTGTTTGAATCATTCAAGATTAACATCTAGACGAGATTTTTATTGATTTTATCTTAGAGATTACTTATTACAATATAGGAAAACGTTTTAGACACGCGCCAAGAATGTTTATTCACAGATTTTTTTAAAGCTTCATGAATTACACTCGGGCGAGACAGCTCGGCCCACACAGTTATATTTGAAATTCGTTTGATAATTCTCTGTTTCCGTAATTCTTCAATATCGCAGCTCATACTTCGTGATAGAGGAATCTTACCAAAACGAATAATCTGATCCAAATTCAGAATAGATATGTAAACTGCTATGGGCGCACGCACGTACTTTGTTTTCATAGCGCGCGTTTTACAAGTATCAAAGTCACGTGTATCTTTTATTTATTTTCTGTTAGAAGATCTAGGTAAAAATACAACAGAAACATACAATCTGTTCGGATGCCCGTCCTTCCCAGTACATCAGTAAATGATTCAGTTTAGTTTGTTAATGTGTAGATCCTGCAAATAGCTGTGGAAACTATAATTTTCTATTAGCCGTTTCTATATCCATCGTGTCATAAAGTGACCGAAACCACCTGCTATGCGAGTCAAACATGCAAACAATGAAATCAAACTGCCAATATTAGAGCGTCATAACCGCGTGGTGCGGGCGTTTTGCACGTTCCTATCATAATTATGAAAACTCGAAACAAGATTAACGTTTGCTTGTTTTGTAGTTTTTAGAATACATGAAATTGCAAAGAGGTATAAGTCGAGGTTTAAAGATATGCATTGTAGTCTCAATTTTTAAAATAGATTGAATGCTTATTCTCTTTTGCGGTTAAATAGTCAGTAAAACGTTTATTACTGCCTAAAATGTAATTAGAAAAACAACTTTATACTGTTTACATATCAAATTTATTTCAAAATTAACATTATATTCTCGAAACACATGCTACATGTAACCAACATAGCAGACTGTATTGGTCTTGGAAATGTATACTTAGACCCTTTAAATATAGGTATTTGTTTAGTAAACTTGATAAATCAGGCAAATGAAGTCGTATTTATGCAATTCAGTACCGACGTTTATTTATTGTTTATAATCTGAAAATAAGCATATTACTATATCTGGAATCTTACTGATATTTACAATATAATAAATATCCGTACCTACACTGAAATATCAAATTAATATGAATTTATGACAACATGTACGATTTTCATTGAAATATTTGCTATAACTAACATAGGTGATTAAGAATATAAATATAAATATTCCTCGATATCCACACAACGACATCTAGTTAAGCATACTAAGTAGCTTGTGTCATGAGTACTACACAACCGATAAACATACTTATATTTCTAAATACATACATACATATTATAGATAAATTACACCCAGGCACAGAACAAATGATCGCGCTCATCATACAAACATTTGTTCTGGGTGGGGATCGAACCCAGGACCTCCGGTATAGCAGTCAGGGTCACTAACCACTAGACCAACAGGCCAGTCAAGTCAGTCAGTAAGAGATGGTGTATTACATAGCGTATTATGGATCAAGTAGGTGTCGAAACCCGTGGAGGTTGGATGCCATAGCTCCATGTAACATTAATGGTGCTTATAGCGTAGCGTAAATACGAGGCTTGGAAGACTTCAGATGAGAGTCTCATCTGGTTCAGCTGAAGACCTACAGTCTTATCATGAGACAAACCTAAAGATTAATAAAAGTGCTCGGTAACCTCAGTTAAGGCCCATTTAGAAGAGGCGTGATATCGGGCGAGTTGCGGTACACTACCGGCGATGGTATACCACATATTTTAGACGACAAACGGGACTTATTCAGTGACCACGGTCGGTGCAACTCGATCGACACGTCGGGAGAAAAGAAATCGTTTTATATCGCGAATAAATCCCGTTTGTCATCTAAAATATGTGTACAAGTCGCGATAGTTAAAATCATTGATGGTATACTACTTTTGATATCGTAGCTGCGCGGCTCTGCAATGTATTGCAACTGGCACGATATTTCTCACTCCTTCTAAATAAACCTTTAGCAACACCAGTTTTAAGTTTCCCATCTCTTTATTGTTTTCAATAAACAAACTTCGTAAACATTATTTTATCTTTGTTACCCAAGCATTTCTAAACCTATAAAAACTCTGTTAATTAGACTGAGATGAATCTTGACGTCAAAATTACCATAAACTAAGATTATAAATATAACAGGAGTTGTATAAAGTTAAAGATAAACTTACCGAGCTATTATTGTCTTTCATAGTTTCACAGGATACTCCAAATTAATCCATTTTAACATTTGGGAGTTCTTGACATATTTTTTCATAAAACCGTATTTGCTTTTTTAATTCTAAATCGATCTCTGACCTAATTAATTTATCTCTCGTCCCGCTTTCTATAGAGTTCGTGTTATTATTGGTATCTTGGTATTTTTACCGGGAAATTGAATCAACTCGGACTTTTTTGGCACTATAAACATTTATTTGATGTTCCCCATGGAATGTATTCTTAAAACTGTTCATTAAAACTCCGGATGTATTATTGTCATGTCAATCTATGATGTCTGTATAATACACAATATAATTAATTACTTTTTACATTGAAATTTTCCGCCTTAGAACAGTAAGATTACGCAAATATAACTTTTATATTCAGTCGATAAATCATCAAGACTTTTCGGCTCAATAAAAAAAATCGTTGAAGACCGACTAGGCCGATCACGATTATAACTATACTGGATTCAAATCTTCTGAATAGTTCTTAAACATAATTTTGTGACAGATTATCACGGATTTTTTTTTGTCTGGGAGAACCCATGAGTAAGTACCTGTAGTACCTGCTGATACGGAAAATATCTCAAGGAAACCTAGGTATCTCGTGTTCATACTAATACCTATAATGAGGAAAATGGAACGTGTAACTAGGTATATCAATTATAAATAACAGCTTATCTAATAGATTCCTGTTTCAGTTATTTAGCTAAGATTTTCCTATAGTTTTTCTTTTCAAGGAGTAGATTATTGATCAAAAAATAGCCAAAAAATATAAAACACTCAACAAAAAGCTTTTTAGAAACTACTTTGTTGCTCAAGGAACAAGACATTATTCCTAAAGTTATTTGGCTCACAATTTTCTTCGCTTAGGTACAACCAAAAATATTCTTAATATGAAACGTGATTTTAGGCAAGTTTCCTTGCAGTGGTTATTTCTTAAAGCTATAGTCTAACTCATTAGTTAAACCCTTAAACTTACATTTTACGTATTTTTTGTTCTTAATTTGTATGTTTGGTATTTTGTATATGAAATACCCACACTCGATCGACTGTTGCGAAAACAATACTCTAATTAGCATGTTTACTATTGTAGAAACTTTAACAATAGTAAAATACATACTAAAATATGCCTTTTGTACATCTAAATGTGTTTGAATTCAAATAATACTTCATAGGCTTGTCTATTTAAAGCAACACTATAATATCGGTTGTTTAAAAAGATAGACTAAAAAAATATAACGACTTTAAAACTCATTTTATTAAACTTGACTTAAGATCACACCAGTACTGTTCTTTAAACTATCTGCTACTTTTTGGAGTATTCACACGTGATATATTTGCTAACATTTATTATATCTGTCCCCACGCTTTTGCAGTAGCAAAAATCATGACTAGTGCCCCTCCCTATTTATCACCTGCTTTTCTAGTACAATAACCTTACATTCTAGGCTGGTTGCGTCATCTTACTTTCTCAGACAAATGTATACGAAACCGATAAAACTCAATGAGGAAAACGTAACACCTTCGAAAGCTCCATTGAAATGCTTATGACCCATACCCTCTGTATTGTAACATTAGTAAATAAATAGAGGAATATATCCATCCCCTCTATTTCGGCGTATGGTGTTTCTCAGTGGTATGGATTCTTGACTATGTAATTTGCATTTGTTTACATACTATGGTTTTTCATCGTGTTTTTTTTTTATTTATCCAGGATTTAACACAACTTATAATGCAAATAAAAACTAAAGTAAAACTAGAATATTACTCAAACCATTTAACTTTAAATAATTTCCTCATTATTATCACTTATTACTCAAATTCTAATTACACAGACATCAAAGATAACATTAACGACATTTTAAGGATTAAGGAAGGATCCTTAATGATTCACTTTCACTGCACTTTAAACCGCTCACAGGTGGACACTTTCCGCGAACGTTAACTTTGACGTTCAAGGAGCAATTATTGGTCCAGTGTGTTGCGCAGAGCACTGTTATACCACTGCACCGACCGGCGGGCTTACAGTTTACACGCCATACACAAATAAACCACCACAACTAATGAATACACCGCAATCCTCACATCTGTTTACTTTGAAGCTTTTATAGAAAACAAGCTATTCTTAAAATATTTTCACTTTTTAAGACGCTGAGAATAAGGTCATTGTAACGTTTTCAATAATTATTGAAAATCAGACGGAGCTTCTGAAATATCAACTTCAGGAACTCTGGTAAAAAAACAAAGTTTTAGAATGAAAATATTTAAGCTCAAGCCCAATTTATACACGACATCTTCACTCCAACAAGAATTTCATCTTGTGTGAAAAAATTGCACCCGTTTCCTGACTGAATTTCGGAGCTCAGGGACGATATAAACATTTCTTATACAAGTAAATAACTACCACCAACTAGCTATCTTCAATCGATAGTGAAATCTTCGTAGCTAAGATCTTTTAAAATAGTTAAGATTTTTATAGGTGCTCTTATTTTTTGCTCGCTTGTGTATAATCAATGATGTTGATTATACCGGTTTTAATATATGTAATTACGTCTACCATTTAGTCGTTTGCGCGAGAATGAATGATAAAATATTCTCTAACGCCTACCGCCAAGACTTAAAGTAATATTATTGTAGTAGCACTTCTATAAATGCCTTAATGTTACTTTAAAACAACGTTGTACGCCCTTAACTGTTTACAGATGGAGAAAGTTTAGTCAACAGTTCTCCCTTGGGTTAAATACAATAAAATATTAGCCTATGTGACTGTAAATCCACGGTTCAACAAACATTATGTATGAATTTCAGATCGGTGCCGATGGAGCAAATTCAGCAGTACGTAAAGCAATGGGAGTACAGTATCTATCGTGGAGCTACGACCAAATGGGTGTGGTAGCCACATTAGACTTAGCCGAGGTAAGTTTTAATAACTCTCAAATGTAACCCCAAACATTATGAAGTATTAAAATGTTGATGCAATTAGGAGGAACGATATGTTTATAATCATGACCAAACAGTTATGAACATCAGCCCTATAGCTGGTCAAGGCTATTCCGAATTAACGCATTGTGAATCATCCTTAACAGTTTTCGGAACTACATCCAAAATACGCAATGCTTGTATCCTGCATAATACATCGTTTCCTCGAAAATCTACTCATTCTTCTTATGGGAAAGTTTGTGTTCCTTAATCATCATGACCCATGGCATCCCATCCCATCCCATCGTCCTGAGCATAATCATTGTTTTTCACGCCATTCTCTTCAAACTTTGGCCTTCTGTGATCCGATTGATTCATGATTACATCGTCATATGACAAGTTAAGCAGTTACTTGAATACTTGATACATTGGCTGTCTGACAAATTGGCCAATCTATCAACTACCTAAAAGTTGAAACAGGCTCATACAGACTGTCCACTAAATCTTTCTTCAAAAGAACTGTGTGTGGCTACTTAGACAAAGTAACAAGCACATCAATAACATTGCAAATAGATACTCGTTAACAACCAAGGCTGTCCAGTTACTTGCGTTTACCTATTAATAGCTATAGCGAGTCCGACAACAGGTACCAATTACTTGTATCATAATGTTATCTATCTTCCTGTATCTGTCGAAATCGTTACGAAATCGAAGTTTCAAAGCATAACGCCATTTATTGTGTATTTTCTGATGAACCTGTAACCTACATGCCTAACAATACCTTGAACTTTTATGTTATATTTTTAGGACGAAAATAAATTAAAACTATGGACTAATGAACATTCGATTTGGCTACATCTTTTTAAAACAAAAACTGAGGATGTTTTACGTACAACTTGCATCAACAGGCTCAGTCTCCACTAAAGTTTGAAATCGCCATGTTTAAATTCAGTTAAAAAGTGCTAGTCTTGTTAATAAAAATGTTATTCTTGACTTGTAATAACGATGAAAGGGGTAGTTTAACGGTACGACGCAAAACAGTAAAAAAGAAATTAAATTTCATTCACTAACAGTCATAAAATTTATAATAGATCTATTTTAAAACCTGCTACATGTTTTACTGTGCGATTATAAAACATCTTACTCGTCTCTTCTTTTAAAGGATAATGATGTGAACATTATATTTATTTAACAATAGGGTTCACCTGCGTTATTCCCGTACCCGTGTAAATTGTTATTATGAGATATTTTTATGTCATTCAATTTTTCAATGTTTTATAGTTTGTTATGATGCCCCTCGAGGCGGAAAAAGAATAACAAAATGATAATGTTCTGTTTTGATATCAAACGTTTATAGATTATTTATAAGGTTTTCTTGTAGCTGATTTAGAGCAGTTTGCTTTCTGAAATTTTATTTTGTTTGTTATTTACATTTACTTTACTGAAAATACAATTTTTGTGTGAAAATTTCGAAGAGATTTTATTAAAAGTACATTTACGCACTAACAAATTAAATCTTTATCTTTCTTTCTTTAGTGGGAGTTACACAAACATTGAAATCACATGAGTGTCACAAACAAGCACAAGATATGTAACATAGTCTTTTAACATTTTTACTATTATCATTACAGGAATGCACGAACACGACTGCCTGGCAACGCTGGCTGCCCACTGGACCCATCGCCCTCCTACCACTGGACTCCAAGCGCAGCTCGCTGGTGTGGTGCACTTGGCAAGACAACGCCAAGCAACTGCTCAAGCTGCCCGAAGACCAGTTCGTAGACGCTCTGAATGATGCACTGGTATGATTGCATATTTCGTAATTCATCCGAGTTGTTTTTTTTTTGGCTAATCAATGTAGAAAGAAAAGGATAGCGTCAATATTATGAAGGAATTTGAAAAAGTATTGCCAAAGAACCAATATTAGGCACATAAAGGTAAAGTAAAATTAAAGGTAAAGGCACGCAATCGAAGTTAAAAAAAAACGCCGTTACCGTTTACTCCATTATGAAGTTTATATTGAGATGAGTGTAACATATTGCAGTGGAAGCAGTACCCGCGCAGCAGCAGCGTGGAGACGTGCACGTCGTGGCTGAGCGCGGGGCTGAAGCAGGCGGGCATGGCGGACGGCGCGGCGCGGCAGCTGCCTCCCTCTGTCCGCGGCGTGGCGCCCGCCTCGCGCGCCGCCTTCCCGCTCGCCTTCGGCCACAGCACGCGCTACATCGCGCCCGGCGTCGCGCTCATCGGGTAAGGTAACATATTGCAGTGGAAGCAGTACCCGCGCAGCAGCAGCGTGGAGACGTGCACGTCGTGGCTGAGCGCGGGGCTGAAGCAGGCGGGCATGGCGGACGGCGCGGCGCGGCAGCTGCCTCCCTCTGTCCGCGGCGTGGCGCCCGCCTCGCGCGCCGCCTTCCCGCTCGCCTTCGGCCACAGCACGCGCTACATCGCGCCCGGCGTCGCGCTCATCGGGTAAGGTAACATATTGCAGTGGAAGCAGTACCCGCGCAGCAGCAGCGTGGAGACGTGCACGTCGTGGCTGAGCGCGGGGCTGAAGCAGGCGGGCATGGCGGACGGCGCGGCGCGGCAGCTGCCTCCCTCTGTCCGCGGCGTGGCGCCCGCCTCGCGCGCCGCCTTCCCGCTCGCCTTCGGCCACAGCACGCGCTACATCGCGCCCGGCGTCGCGCTCATCGGGTAAGGTAACATATTGCAGTGGAAGCAGTACCCGCGCAGCAGCAGCGTGGAGACGTGCACGTCGTGGCTGAGCGCGGGGCTGAAGCAGGCGGGCATGGCGGACGGCGCGGCGCGGCAGCTGCCTCCCTCTGTCCGCGGCGTGGCGCCCGCCTCGCGCGCCGCCTTCCCGCTCGCCTTCGGCCACAGCACGCGCTACATCGCGCCCGGCGTCGCGCTCATCGGGTAAGGTAACATATTGCAGTGGAAGCAGTACCCGCGCAGCAGCAGCGTGGAGACGTGCACGTCGTGGCTGAGCGCGGGGCTGAAGCAGGCGGGCATGGCGGACGGCGCGGCGCGGCAGCTGCCTCCCTCTGTCCGCGGCGTGGCGCCCGCCTCGCGCGCCGCCTTCCCGCTCGCCTTCGGCCACAGCACGCGCTACATCGCGCCCGGCGTCGCGCTCATCGGGTAAGGTAACATATTGCAGTGGAAGCAGTACCCGCGCAGCAGCAGCGTGGAGACGTGCACGTCGTGGCTGAGCGCGGGGCTGAAGCAGGCGGGCATGGCGGACGGCGCGGCGCGGCAGCTGCCTCCCTCTGTCCGCGGCGTGGCGCCCGCCTCGCGCGCCGCCTTCCCGCTCGCCTTCGGCCACAGCACGCGCTACATCGCGCCCGGCGTCGCGCTCATCGGGTAAGGTAACATATTGCAGTGGAAGCAGTACCCGCGCAGCAGCAGCGTGGAGACGTGCACGTCGTGGCTGAGCGCGGGGCTGAAGCAGGCGGGCATGGCGGACGGCGCGGCGCGGCAGCTGCCTCCCTCTGTCCGCGGCGTGGCGCCCGCCTCGCGCGCCGCCTTCCCGCTCGCCTTCGGCCACAGCACGCGCTACATCGCGCCCGGCGTCGCGCTCATCGGGTAAGGTAACATATTGCAGTGGAAGCAGTACCCGCGCAGCAGCAGCGTGGAGACGTGCACGTCGTGGCTGAGCGCGGGGCTGAAGCAGGCGGGCATGGCGGACGGCGCGGCGCGGCAGCTGCCTCCCTCTGTCCGCGGCGTGGCGCCCGCCTCGCGCGCCGCCTTCCCGCTCGCCTTCGGCCACAGCACGCGCTACATCGCGCCCGGCGTCGCGCTCATCGGGTAAGGTAACATATTGCAGTGGAAGCAGTACCCGCGCAGCAGCAGCGTGGAGACGTGCACGTCGTGGCTGAGCGCGGGGCTGAAGCAGGCGGGCATGGCGGACGGCGCGGCGCGGCAGCTGCCTCCCTCTGTCCGCGGCGTGGCGCCCGCCTCGCGCGCCGCCTTCCCGCTCGCCTTCGGCCACAGCACGCGCTACATCGCGCCCGGCGTCGCGCTCATCGGGTAAGGTAACATATTGCAGTGGAAGCAGTACCCGCGCAGCAGCAGCGTGGAGACGTGCACGTCGTGGCTGAGCGCGGGGCTGAAGCAGGCGGGCATGGCGGACGGCGCGGCGCGGCAGCTGCCTCCCTCTGTCCGCGGCGTGGCGCCCGCCTCGCGCGCCGCCTTCCCGCTCGCCTTCGGCCACAGCACGCGCTACATCGCGCCCGGCGTCGCGCTCATCGGGTAAGGTAACATATTGCAGTGGAAGCAGTACCCGCGCAGCAGCAGCGTGGAGACGTGCACGTCGTGGCTGAGCGCGGGGCTGAAGCAGGCGGGCATGGCGGACGGCGCGGCGCGGCAGCTGCCTCCCTCTGTCCGCGGCGTGGCGCCCGCCTCGCGCGCCGCCTTCCCGCTCGCCTTCGGCCACAGCACGCGCTACATCGCGCCCGGCGTCGCGCTCATCGGGTAAGGTAACATATTGCAGTGGAAGCAGTACCCGCGCAGCAGCAGCGTGGAGACGTGCACGTCGTGGCTGAGCGCGGGGCTGAAGCAGGCGGGCATGGCGGACGGCGCGGCGCGGCAGCTGCCTCCCTCTGTCCGCGGCGTGGCGCCCGCCTCGCGCGCCGCCTTCCCGCTCGCCTTCGGCCACAGCACGCGCTACATCGCGCCCGGCGTCGCGCTCATCGGGTAAGGTAACATATTGCAGTGGAAGCAGTACCCGCGCAGCAGCAGCGTGGAGACGTGCACGTCGTGGCTGAGCGCGGGGCTGAAGCAGGCGGGCATGGCGGACGGCGCGGCGCGGCAGCTGCCTCCCTCTGTCCGCGGCGTGGCGCCCGCCTCGCGCGCCGCCTTCCCGCTCGCCTTCGGCCACAGCACGCGCTACATCGCGCCCGGCGTCGCGCTCATCGGGTAACACACCTACACACACACATACACTAAAACTCACCACTCACCATTCCCAAAATAATCATATACAGGGTGACTTCGAATTAGTGGGCAATATTTTAAACTAAGGCACCATTAATGATACCAATTGCGTTAGGGCTACTTTTACGCAATAAAAAATTTGTTATGTAGTTTTTGAAAATGCATGAATCAAGTACCTAGTATCAAGTCATTGCGCGTCGCGCTATAATAATATCTAAGCTACGCACACTTTAGGTACATAGCGTCAATGCTTGAACTTTGTGACCCCGTTTGAATAAGGTAAATGATAAATTGATGACAACTTTATTTATTACCAACTTTCCCTTCATACTTAGCCGGTTTAGGACGGTCATAACTACGTAGGTAAATTAGGTAATTATTTTTTGTCGTTTTGGCATATTTGAAAAGTTGGAATCAGGATATTCATAATAATTTGCATAAAAACTTTGATTACTTACAGTTACACGTAGTTTAAAAGATGTTCAAAGTGTTCACCGCCTCTTTGAACACATCACTCAGCCCGACGTCTATGATTGTCTTTCACTCTGGCTAACACAAAGGCCTGTGATTTGACAGTTTCAAAAGCCATAATAATTTTTGTTTTTAAATCGTCTCTGGACTCACTTTCCCGCTCATACACAATTCTTTTAATTTCACCCCATAAGGGGTGTTAGATCCGGTGACCTTGCCGGCCATGGCACGGGCCCACCGCGACCTATCCATCGCTCACCGAATGTCGTGTTTAGATAGGCACGGACATCACGTTGGAAGTGTGCCGGCGCACCGTCGTGCTGATAAAACATGTTAGCTAGATAGCTCATAGGCACTTCCTCTAGTTGCTCTTCCACAACCTCCCGTAACAACTGTAGGTAATTGTTAGAATTAAGTCTTCCTTCTATAAAATACGGGCCAATAATTTTATCGTTTAAGATCCCAGCCCACACATTCACAGAAAATCTATCCTGAAATGCATCACGGCGTGTTACATGAGGATTCTGAGAAATCCAACAGGTTCTGCGTAACTCTTAAAATGAGACCCCGCGAAGGTATGGGGCTATTTGGAAAGCGGTCACGATATAGTTCCCGAGTTCGCAGTAAACTATTTGTGTTACCGTACAGTACAACCATCTGTAGGTATTACTGGTTTGTGTACCTAGTTTCCACACTTCGCGGTTGAGGCATTGTGTCCACAATCACTTGCACTGTTTTTAAAACTAAAAGACACAACCCACTGCAGTCCAAAGGCTTACGTACGAGAACGACACTGGATCGGAAATGTTATTTGACAAAATATTAGCGACGGAGATATTGCAGTGCGAGCGCGTTTGTACTTGTTTATGACTTAGTCTACTATGTAGGTACCGAGCCGCTCGCCGCGGCGAGCGGCCTATTCCTATTTTTCTTAAACAATGTGGCTTGAATAATAGGAACACTATCAGGGTTCTTCGTTATATGGTCAATAACACAAGCTAAGTCATTCTTCTGGTCTATCTTAAGTCTTTCGACTAATGCAAAAGTAAGTTCTTCCGGCGAATAGTCCAAAAGAGACTCTGAACGTCTTTTCTTCTGTTTGTTGCTGAGGTCAACAAAAGGCTTCCTAATCTGAACTTTGGTAGATGTGCCCACAGTAATACTAGATGTCGACGGAATCACAGCTGCTGTAGTATCGATGTCAACAGAAGTGTTGTCTGACGAAATGGTTTCGATAACTTCATCTTGGCCTTGAAAAATCTCGGTTAAATTAACAGTAGTGCAATTTGGCCAACTAATATTTGATTGTAACCACGCAGCGTGTCTATTTATGAAAGTCTTCTGATTTCTATAAGCACTTGCCCATCTGCGATTGATATTGCTGATGTAGTTCTTCAAAAAAGTCTTGATTATTTCTAAATCTTCTGAACATGTTTCAACTGGGATATGTAGAATAATAGTTTCATAGAGTCGTTCCCAATTTTTCAAGTCTCCAGCAACACGAAGGAACATAAAAATGTCCAAGTTTGTAACAAATGCAGCCATAACGAAACTCACTAAACTTCACTTCAACTCACACAGCACGGATAATTAGGTATGTTGCTTCCTCAAGGGGTTGAGAAACAATTACCTTTAATTGTTTCATGCACAGGTATTTATAACAAACACACGCGCGCAAGTAGTGACGGACAAAATTAGAACCGCAGCCAATCAGCGTCGTCGATATCTCCGGTGGTGGGGGTAAATTACTATTTTATCACAGGAGTCGTTTTAGTCAGTTACAAATAGGCAACGAATCAGCACGTGTCTTTAATTACATAACTAAAGTTGAAGACTTTTATTTCTATTTTTTTAATATAATAAAATAAAAAATACTTGCCAAATGCTTGTATGCGGACCGTTTTAATTCTTATATAATAAAAAAAATGATATTTAAAACTACACACACTCTACATCTGTCTCTGTCATTTCGCCAGTAGTATATTTAAGTCCCAAGTAGTAGGGGGCGAACCTAATACATGGTTGGTGCGCGCGGGGGGCTTTTTTATTAAAAATGATATTTTGTATTAATTTCAATAGAAAAACTCAGAAAAACTCGTTAATAATGTTAAGAATTCAACTTTAAAATTTTGAACTTTGAAGCATCATAGGCGTCAAGGCCGCAGGGATACGCAAGCAATTTATATGTTGTCATATTAAGAACAATAGGTATTTACCAGAATATAAGATTTAGTTGCTATACTTTGATACTGAACGGAGAAAAAAAATAAAATAGATTTTCTCCCATACATTTTTATTTTCGATATTTTTTTTTACGTGAAGGAGCAGTTTTTTTGAAAAGTTGTAGTAATAAGTATTAATCAGTGTTAAATTTCCTATACGAAACAATTTTTAGTTGAGTTAAATAATATGCATTTTCGATCCCATGTCCACCTTTTTGAAAATCCGAACTACTGTGCGCCGCCGCGTCAGCCGGCCGCCTTTACTTACCTATTATTATCATTCATCGATCATTGGCGTTATCTGATTAGTTTTTTTTTTTTCAATAGAAACTTATTACGGTAGTATGTTACTTACTATTTAAGTAGACATTACATTTTTAATAACTAGGTAAGTAACTATATTATTATTTTTTTAACGTAAAAATAACCCGAACGCAATTATTATCATTAATAGTGTCTTAGTTTAAAATATTGCCCACGAATTCGAAGTCTCCCTATAATATTTAAACTAGTTTTATCGCAACGCCATCTAGTCTCAAATGTACGAACTGCTAGAAAGGTTTTGACTGTCCTTTGCGACTTCCTAAAATGCTTCGTAGATTTTCATAATTTTTTTTCAGTATTCGATAACGATAAGCGTAAGGGAATGAAATGTCTTTGAAGGACATACATGTGAGTAACTGTGTCTAAGAAATAATAAAGCTACTTATTCCATATTTTTATAATCTTTATAAATATGTATGTAGTAGTTTAATGTTTGTCCAGTAATAAAATTCTAATTCTTAACGAGTCCGGCTCTCATTTTGCCAGATTTTCTTATATTGATGGAAACTGATGCTCAATCATTAGGGTCACCTAAATACTTAGTGATATTATCGCCTAGATGACGTACACTGCACATGTACTTTAATAAACACCGACTGTACCTCATAATATCAAAAATACGACTGTTACTTCCTAAAAAGAAGTTTTTTTAACCAATCATTACAGTGTCACATTAAGTAAAAGGATTTATGTGATTATTTATTAAATATAATCATTTATTTACCTATGGCTTTCAGAGATGCGGCTCACCGAGTCCATCCATTGGCCGGCCAGGGCGTCAATTTAGGCTTCGGCGACGTCAAGGATTTAACGGAACTGCTCGCTGAAGCCGTTTACAGCGGTTTAGATGTCGGTGAGTATATACAACTTAAAAACTTAACATTTTCAAATATTAAAGTACCATGCATGTGCGTCTCACTCTTAAGTTACTCTTTCTGTACCCTCCAATAACAAATACCTATCCTAAAATTCCTCGCGGTATCGATTAGTTTAACTAAAGCAATATTCGTTTCAAAATGAGACACTGGTATCTGCAGCTCATTCTAAAAATTTCTAAATTTGCCATTCACGGTCGTAAGTAATTAATAAATACCACGTGGGCAAGATTTGAAAAACACGTGTTTTGTCTACATAATATTTTAAAAAGAACTCAGTAATCACCTTTTTACCTGCCAGTGTCATAAAGAGGGATTACTTCCAGACATTAACAACATTGTCTACAGATCTGCAAAAACTAAACTAATTAACGAATAAAACCGTCATTCATATTAAACTGACGCATCCCTGAGAATCATTTTACTACTTGATTGAAATACGTTATGAACAGCTTATGCCGTGCTATTTAATGCGCTTATCTCATTAGATAAAAGGCCAAAAAGTCCATTCAAGAATATTTTTCTATACCACTTTGGCTTAATAATATAAAATAGATTATTCACTAGCACTTCTTATATCTTCCTAGCTAGAGCTGTGCTAATAAGTACTAATGACAGCCAATAGGTTTTACATAAAAAAAATGCTAATCATCATCTGTTGGTGTATAACATTAAATTTTTCTGTTGTGAAAGTCGACTCAAGCAGTAAGAATTTAATCCTTGTGTCACGAGGTTTTCTTAGCAATTCAATTCACATGCACAAATACACCCATATACCAAATAACATCTGTGGACCTCACAAATACTCATCCGACAAGTCGTCGCAGTGTTATTTGGCGTGATGACCTATACCACTTGGCTATCTGTGCATTCTAAAACTCTGATTTAACTTTTCCAGCTCACCCGAATTGGATGCAGAAATACGAGAGTGTTCGTCAAAGGCACAACGTTCCTACCCAGGTCATGATTGAGGTGTTACACCGGCTGTACACCGTCGACTTCTTGCCAGTAGTCTTAGCTAGGAGTCTCGGCTTGCAAATCGCGAATGCCTTGCAACCGATTAAGGTAACAATCATTTTAATAATGTTTTTGATATAAACACAACAAACATCGTGAGGAAACCTGGATTCCAAATATTGGAATCTGAAATCGCCAATCCGCAGTGAGCTAGCGTGCAGATTAATGCTCAAACCTTCCCTATATGGGAAGAGGCCTGTGCCCAGCAGTGGGACGTATATAGGCTGGTTTATTATTATTATTTTGATGTAAACGTATAAGGCGTATAGAACATGAGACATAATTAGAGGTACACACTATACTGACTAATGTAGGTACTCATATAGGTACTTATAAATGTTATTAGCATATAGCAATCATGTCAACACAGTGCTGCCATCTAAGTTAACGCATACTAACTATTCTTAATACTCTATAGCTTAATTTATTACCTAAATAAAAGAATAGCCTATTCTAACTCAAAAATAAGGTTTTTAGAGCTAATCTTTGGCACATTATCAACCAAAAATGCACATTGTTTTCCAAGTATTCCTACGCTATTAGGGCTATTTATACTTAGCTAATGGGTAAATTTCTTGGAAATGAACGTCGGTTCTTGGTATTACTTAGTGTGTCATTAGAAAACATTCTTATCTGTTTACGGCAGATTATAACAGTAATTCACCGAAACGGGGTATATAAACTTAAAACAATAAGCTTATATTTAGTAATTTACGTAGTTACTAAATATAAGCTCATTGTTTTAAGTTTCTAGAAAAGAAGGATCGACTATTGTCACGAATTATTAAAAAAAAAACTAGTTTTTTGTGTGTTCAAATAACTTCCTTTTATTTCTTAAACTAAGTACACAAGTTAATGGTTTAACAAAAACATTGAGTACAGATATTTTTGATTAGCGAACATTATGTCTTATTTACATCATACAAGTAAAACAATGTTTCTGTTTAATTATTGTATAATCACGTGTAATGTGTACACTTACTCAATATCTTGCGGAATAGGTTACACCAACCATTTCATAACACTGATTGCGTTCTTGATACTGAACTTTCGATGCTGCCAGTCAAAAACCAATGATTGAAGTCTTTGCCAATGATATTACTACATTAACCATTTCAGGCACTGTTTTAAGTTGTGACAAAGTATAATAATCTCCTAAATTAATTTATTTTGTCAATTTTCAACATCAAGATAGCTTACTTTAAAATTGAAGCTTATACAGGCAAAATTATAGTTCAAATGTGCCTTAATGATTCAATAATAAGTGAATTTATATTAATTTTGAAATTAGTCAGTGTTAATCTGTATAGTACAAATTCCTTACTGTAACTTTAACCAAGTGATCTCTTAAATACATCATTGGTTAATGAGGTAATTAACTAATGAAATATCATTACTCTTCTTCTAACGCAGTCGGCTAAATATTTATTCTAATTTATATGCCTGTTTTTGTTACAGAAATTGATCATGGCTCAAGCAGCGACGTAACTTCTCAAGATTTACAATTATTTATGTGGCCGGTTTTAAGATAAGGTTTTGGTAGACTTACCTGCAATTAAGTCAAGTCAAAGAAAATTATTGTTACAATTAGATAATAAAAAGTAATTTATGTTAAACCTGTGTAGTATTCATTATTGCCTTGGACTGTATATTCGTTAATTTTAGACGACAAACGGGACTTATTCGCGATATACCGTGGTCACGGGTGGACTGATGACCACGGTCGGTGCAACTCGATCGAAACGTCGGGAGAAAAGAAATATCGAATTATATCGCGAATAAGTCCCGTTTGTCCTCTAAAATATGTGTACAAATCGCGAAAGTTTAGAATCATGTATTTACGCTAAGTTACAAGGTGTGAGAAATGTAGTTTAAATTGCGGTGTTTTGACTTTTGTCACCACTCACCGTTGATCTAAGTATATCAGTTATGAAACCTTTGCCGCCGCATCGCAATGTATCGAAACTCGCATACTTTTTTCCTTACACTGTTTCTACAGCGAATAGATACGTGCCGAAGTCCGACATGATGGGCTCTATAATTTCTGAAAGAACTTTCAGCAGTGGATAGAATTTGTCTAACTTTATGACGATACTTAGAGATAATAATTGTATAGATTGAATTATCCTTGTTACAACATTCGGGCATTCCCTAAACCACAAAATAATCGGGGATTTTACGTCAGTGTTGTTCCAACAATTCCGACATGATGATATAACCATTGCTGATAAGATAATAACGTACTGAGTAAAATTGTACGAATAAGTATACAAGCTGAAAGAGATAAATAACTTATAGGAACCTATAATATAATAACATTAATAACAAATACTAGGAACATTCAACAATATATTTATAAAAGAATACTTGTAATTCTAAAACTTTGAATAGGTACCTAGCACAATAATAAAATGAAACAACAAATGTTTTTCACCAAAATGAGAATGAGTATTCTACGAATATCTATCAACACGTTTTCGAAGCGGATTAAAAAGAGCTGCTTTAACAATAAACGGATTAGCTTAGTGTAAATACAAGTCTGGATTATCGACGCGCGACGTTCACTGTATTTGTGCGGCTTCAACTTAAATTACTAAGTAGTACCTAAAAACGTTTTAAGTAGCTAGGTTTTGTACGCATACGGATTCAATACAAAATGAATCGCGGCAGTAATATTATTTGGAAACATACCATAACTAATGATAGTTAAATTCGTTATCATAAACGAGAATGGAACACGTTTCCAGTGAACTCTTATCAATAAAAACATGTTTAATACAACGTTTGTTAATCGTATCTTTACGGAAAATATGTTTACGCGGTTGTGGTACCTACCTTCAGAGACAGAATGAATATCACAAAAACAAAACTGTCTTTAACTGACTTCTTGAGACGATATCCTTGCTTCCCATCCCCGTTTGCCTTAAAACTGCATCTATCTAATGGTAGTAGTATCTTCATCGGCATCAGTCGAATTACCTTTAAATTTTTCTTTCTAAAATTACCTATAATCGCTCAACTCTAGAGAGGTCTTAGTTAGTAATTAAACAAATGAACCATCTCTTTTGCTTTATTTTTTAGTACTTAAATGTGTAATTTATATGGTTCCAAGATTGTTATTATTTACCTAGGTAGTATATAGACAGTAGATACGTAACTGTTCTCTCCTTTGAAGTTATGATGAGATTCACAACCTTCTTAGGTTTTTATCTCACAGTATGCACCGAGTTGTTCTGCTTTAATTTGCCTTATCTATGAGCGAGTGGCATGCGTGACGTGTGTTTACATTGTAGGTATCACTCGTTTATCACGATAAGTAGACTAGTGTCGTCGCGTTATACCTAGGACAGTTAGATAAGCAGCTAAATTAGTTCCTCTTGAACATTCATTCACTATCATCATCAGCCCAGAATCACACTGCTGGGCATAGGCCTCCCTTTGTTTTTGCCACTCTGTCTGTGGTACATGTTTTACCAATTCAGACACCAGTCTCAGTTATAAACACTAAATTAACTTTGTTAATTAGTTACAAAGTGATGACGAGAAAATAAAGTTTTTATTCTCTCCTGTCTCTTGCCCTTCATACCAATCCTATTAGCACAGCTATAAGTGACTATTAACGACTTCAATAACAAATAAATTGGTATTTATTATTTAGGTGTTTAAATTGTTACGATTAGATAAGTAGGTACCTACCTACTATTAGGTATTTTGCTTTCCATTGTTATTGTTTATTTATTACAGCCCTAGTAGAGTAAGAGCAAATGTGAAAAAAATAAACAGATAGCCGATTTATATTGACACTAGTTACACTAGGCTAGCTACCAATGTTTATGGTAGGTAGGTACACAATACACATAATAATAGTGTTACCTATCTATTGAAGTCTGTGGTGGTACGTGGAACGTGACTAAGTACATTGGTATTCACATATAAGGCTTCTGCACATGTCGTAACTTGTTTGATAAAAGTATTTATACTTACACCTATACAATAATAATACAATTACCTATATACATGTGTATAGTCATTCTCATTACGTTTGTCGTAATATGAGGTGACTCAACTTCGGAGAATATGAATTACGCACAATACTCTCATATCAAAATAAAGTACGTAGGTATGTAAATTAAAAATTAACACGCAGTAAGTAAGTCACCTTATCAGAATTTACGATAAAAGTTATGCGTTGTTGTCTGAAAACAACCTTTCGAAGTGATTTCTGAATAGGTAACACTTGTTCTTTTGTTTGTAAAGTTAATTTAAGGAGAAAATTTACTTTCCTAAAATCCTAAATAACTACAATCAAGTAGATTGACCTTATTTAATTCACACATAGGTATAACCACGGTAATACATCATTTTTTACTTTAAAAAATGCTTTGTGAATGGATTAAGGATTGTTCAATAAAAATGCATGTTGTTTTTTTAATGGTAACTAGATTTAATAAGAACAAAATATATTTATGTTTGAATTAAGACTTATAACAAATCAACAAAATATCTAGTTTTAAACAAAGTATTTTCCCGCTATATGTCCCTATGTATAATTAAATCTTAAAAACTATGCAATAGGTATGTTTTTTATTTAGGGTTATAGGTGAGTATGTATAATAATTCAGCATTGCGCACATCCGAAGCTGGGGCAAGTCGCTAATCAGTTTTATAAATTTGTGACCGAAAAACATTTGCGACGCGACAGAGACGTACGAAATGCCTTGTTATTGTATTTCAGAGTAAAAAATATCCGCATTCGAATATACAGCTTAAGTACAAATTGTTTTGGGAAACATGTACAAGGAGGAGTAAACGGAACATCTTTTACTTGGCCATATATCCCTACAGCTACTTTACAACCTATATTCCTGGTTTTAAATGAATTTCTGAATATTTGATCCATATTTTCTATGTATTCCAGGAAATCATCGCTGGGTACGAATAATAAAGTTAGCAAATTAGCCTTACTGTAGACCCGGTACCTTGAATACCGACTGTCTGAGCTGAATTCTTGGCTTCTTTGGTCAGGCTTCACATACAACTTTAGAGCGTCACAAGTGTCGTGTTCTAAACAACGCTTAAGAATATAACTGCAAATATAAAAAAGCGCATTCTTTTCTGGCATATCTAGCTGATTGTAATCGGAACTGCTAATTTTGATACTGGAAAATTCTTCATAATTTGTATTGCTAGTAACTTTTTCGTTTAACGTTTGAACAAGAAGACTTCCGAAATCATCGGCACAATTTCCTGCTTTTTGAGGTTTTATAATATTGGTAAAAAATAAGTTTTTGAACATCGATGCAAACTGTCTACAAGTTGGATTTAGAACAGTACCATTTTTTGTTCTGATTGGTCCGAACAAATTTTTAAGGGCGTCTAGATTGCATTTTCTTGTCTTAAGCAAATTATACCCTTCTAACTGCAATTCATCGAACAAGAGCATTATGGATTTAATAGTTATTTGGAAACCATCTATGAATCTAACACTTGAAGTGACGTCACTGCCATCTTTAGGGTTTCTTAATTTTAAATCTTTGAAAAAGCGTATACTCTGTTTGAAGAATGCCTTTTGTGTCTCATTGCCTTCATACGCTATTTTATACTCATTACTATTTCTCAAATGAGATGCATTCAATGAGTCGAGCAAATTACTCATTATCATCAAAAAGTTAGCAGTGTCTCTGCCAGATTTTTCAATTTCATCGTTATCTACATACGTACGAATGCTATTTGCTACAGATTTGCTAAGAAGCTGTGTCGCATAGCAGACCTTCATTTTTTCAAAGCTTGTGGGTGTGATATGGCTGTTGTTAAGTTTAGGTTCAAGTCTAAAACTATTTTTTATATCATGATTATAAAACTTTAGAATATGATCGTATTTCGCTATACAACTTCCAAAGTGAATATCATATTGCATCAGGTTATTTCGAACGTCTTTAATTAGATGCGGTGCATCAAAAATGTAATAAACTTTCCTATTATTTATAAGAAAATAAGGTCTTTTAGTTGAAATCGATCTTTGTTTGGCAACTTTCCATAAATCGTAGCCTTGCCTAGACACAAAAACACGGATGTTAAGACCAATCTCGAATAACTTGTGTAGTACATTATCTATCCATTTATTAATTTCATCATAGTTTCGACTTTCTGAAATGAAGGCGTATGATATAGGCTGTTTCCAGTTCACAAATATACCACGTACCATTATTACTAACGCATTTTTAGCGGGCTCAGGAGACTGTAATCCCTCAATTTCGTGAAATCCTGTAATTTTGTCTTTTTTAATATTATAGAACAGATTTGCTTTTAATGATATATTATCAATCATCACTGAACATATTTTTTCCGCTTCTTTCATTTGTGCAACTTTAAATTTAAGAACAGACATAGCTCTTTCATTTGTTTCGGTTGTTATTGGGAAAGAAAGATTGTACAAAGTTGAAGGATAGGGTAAACAAAACGCACTTTGCATAAACCGGTATGCTTGTGGACTGATGCAGTATAAATTTAAGCAGTAAATGATGTAGTCCTTATCGTATCGGTGTCCTTTTCCTTGTTGTCTTGGTTTACTTTGGGCTTTTATCAGGAGAGCTTGTTCGTCGGTCAAAAATGTATCGCAAAGTCGATGGAAAGTATCTTCATCAGATTTTTGTGTTTTATTTTCAGATTCGAGTAATTTTATTTTCTTTCTGCATTGGCTAAGTTCAACTTTCAATTTTGTTTTCCTTGGAGAGTAGCTGAAGAGGGTCGTTGCAGTTTGAGCTAAATTCGCTGTATTTTCAGTCTGTGTACCATCTTCAGTTAATGACGAAACTGTTTGTGTTAGCTTGTCTTCTGTTTGTGAGGTTCTGGCTGAGCTTGGCAGCAATAATGATGGTACGGAATTTTTTCTTAAAATTTTTCTATGTGCGGAGTACAGTATACAGTTCGCATCAAAATGTTTTTCACAAACACGGTAGGATGTATATTTAGGTTTGTTTTCTAAATCTTCTCGACCGATCCGTTGCAACCATTCAAGACGTCTGAAAAAAAATGCTTACTTAGTAAAATAATACTGCCCCCGGAGGTTATAAAACTGTTACTTTAAAAAACTTCAACACAACTAAAATGCAAGAAATAGCAAACTTTGCGTCAGCTTATTGACGTTTCTACGCGCAAGTCTGTAAGTATGGATGAATGGATATTTGTTACCCTTTGCTGCTGCTTGCTGCTTTTATACAATATAGGATCCTACAGCATCTGACGGATGTATGGCTTGGTAGTTGTAACCGACATTCCCGTAAGCGAAGTCATGGGCAACAGCTAGTTTATAGCTAGTAATCTTTAAGATTATTTTCTGGCTGTACAAGTGTTAACCGGTTCCTCTACGTGGGTAGGTAGTGTAGGTACTAGGTACGCGACGAGCAGCCAGTCATGAGAACCAAGCCATAATAAACCACTAGGTTTTAAAAACAAACACCTATAACTACAACAGTTATGTAGCTACCATGGACTGTCCATGTCTGTTCTTTTATTGAGTAGGGATGGATGGTCCCTGGTAGGCCCCCATCACAATTAGATTAACGTTCTTATTAGGCCTCCGCATGCTGAACCTGTGTCGACGTGTATGCCATTAAAAAGTAAAGAAATAAATTTCGTAAGCCAATCCCATTTTATTTCCATCAGCTGCAGTAACATTTAGTAGATTCAACTTTATTAATTGTCGATGGATTAATTATTAGGTATACTTTAATGCGATTTGCCAATAAAACGTTGAATCAGTCAGTCGTTGAATAGGTAGTCGTTGCGTTAAATCGTCTCATTTGTTACGTTCGCGCTTAATATTTTTCTCGTTACAGTGGAATATTTTTATTCTGTGCGCTAGACACAGGCGAGAGCAGCACTGGCGCTGCGAGTGTAAACCGGTTTCGTCGATACGCGCCACGCGGCGAGCAGCCATGAGCCAGCCAGAGACAGAGATAGCATGATTCATGAACCGCCCATAACTACCTATAAATTGTGTCAATCACTTTTATTTTACTATATTCACTGTATTTGTTATTCTGAGAAAAAAGGAATACAATTTATAACTATACAAATGATGACCTACTCTTAGTAAATAAAATCATTTTATAGGTTTACCTCTCAGAGTTTCCAGGTAATCTAAATAAAGCCATGTCTGGGTGCGACATGGAAGAGTTCAAACAACCAAAAACGGCACAATACATTCTTGATGTCATATTTAATTTTATAGATACTTTTGTTTTTGAAACAACACCCCCGTCCGTTCGTCACTGCGACACACTCGCAACTATTGCATGCTGAGCGGATGCCACAAGTCACGACCCGTAAGCGTGAGTGTAGGCAAAACTCGCGTTGCGACTTGCGCCCGTCATTAATATCATGAAATATTATAAACTCGAAAGTTTGTAAAAGTATGGATGAAGGTTTGTTTTTCACGCTAAAACTTAAGCAATTTCAAAGAACATAGCAGCATAAACATAACCTACTCCTCTGATGCAATCCGTTTAAAAAGCAGCCTAAGTGTTAGTCCAGGTTGTCAGCTAACTCCTTACCGAATTTCGTTAAAATTTGGTACCTATAGCCGTTTGGATGTGAATGAATGACAAACACACACAACAACATTAGGTACAACGCCGCGGGAGATAACATGTCACAGCCGGTTTCCATAAATATTTTTATTTATAATTACCTACCTACTTTTAAGTCCACATGTGATAGAATCTTATATATAAAAATCAATTGCTGTTTGTGTTAGTCTCGCTAAAACTCGAGAACGGCTGAACGGATTTATCTTATCTTGGTCTTGAAATGTTCGTGGAGGTCTAGGGAAGGTTTAAAAGGTGAGATTTTTTTTTTTATTTATCGTTGGGGCAGTACGAAGTCTACCAGGTCAGCTAGTTATTGATAAAATTGTTTTCATACTTACTTTGACGGATCCTAAACATGCCTAAGAGAAAACCTCAGCTATCGAGAGCTACGTCCGACAGCAGGGCTAGAAGAGCTAGGTTAAGGGAAGAAAGTCGCAGCGGCTTGCGAGTCAAAGCCTACTGGTCATAAATAAAATGAAAGTTTTCATATTATTTTTGTCAGCAAAACGAAGTTTGCGGGGACAGCTAGTAATAAATAAAGAAAAAACGAATCGTAAAAAAACGGAAATATCGAGTATTACGCTAAAAAAATATTAAATTTTATACTACGTCAAATAAACTAAATTAACAAAATACAAGAAGAAATTTTTAACCTTTTGAAATCCACCAAACTCAAAATAAAAAGGGGTAAAAGACAACGCATTCAAGCAGCATCCAACATCTACATATCGCTGCCCTAGTTCAACAGTAAAACATCATAAAAAAAAAAACAAAATTGAGTTAAGTTTTGTTTCATGTGAAAAATTTGCTCTTCTGTCCGGTTCAAAAATCGGATATTTATAAAACGCAACCAAAGTGCCTAAATTTCAATGTCTTACTGAGACATTTAAGCATGTTTTTACCGACCTTTAGTTCAAGATTCTGACATCTTAAAATATTTATAAAGTCAGGAAGATTTTTACTTTGATAATATGAGACTGATTTGTGCAATTATGATACTAGGTAATAAATAACACATTACAAGCAAACTAATTTCTCAGTTTTTAATTAATTTTCCTATGTCTTTAACAAACGTTTAGTCGGACAACTTACATTCTCAAATATCGTATCGTGTAATACTAAGATATCTTAAAATTATGTCGATCTCTGTTGATTTTCCATAAATTTGGAAGCTTGGTTGGATAAATCTTTAGTATTTCTTAAACAAAACAAAAAATAATAACTCTATGAGTTACAGTATAGACTTAATTTTTAATAAACCATTTTAGAGACAACATTAAAATCACAAAACATGTTTTATTTAGTCTGAGTTCAATATACGGTTATCTTACAATTAAAAGCCTTAAATTATTATACAAAATATTTTATTCATATTGGAATATAAATAACACCGTAACACATTAAACTAAGCTATAGTTTTAAAAAATCACCCACATTTCAATTAACAACGAGTGAATTAATGACACTGAAATCATAAAAGTATGAATTACTCAAAACGTACTTTGTTCAACATATCTTATTACTGTTGAACTAGGGCAGCGATATATTCGACCGCGTCTGGATTATTTAATTGTAGGGAATCGCGCGCTTCAACGATACTTTATTTTGCGCCCGAAGATTTTAACTTTTTGATAACTCATTCGTTGTTATTTTTTTCTGATAGTGTAAAAGACAATTTTGATCTAAATAATAAATGACCTAACAATTTAAGTTATTTTAATAATGTTATAAAAATTAAATGATCTACATATACTAATATTAAAAAAACTAATTTTGTAAGTTAAATGTAAAAGTTAGACATATGCTGTCGTTGACTTTTTTAGGTATTTTTAAGCTCCACATCTTTTCTCTAGAACCCAAAAATATATCTTTTTTAAGGCAGCGTTCGTAAGAAACGCTTTCATTCGACCGTTTTTTCTCCGATTCACTTTGCAAAACGGAATATCACGTAAAAGTCTTTTTATTTTTCGGTTTTTTTATACATATAACCTATGTAACCTATGTCAGTCAGCATTAATGTGGCTTTCTATTGGTGAAAAAAAAATTATAATCGCTTCAGTACATCCCAAGATTACCCCTTACAATTTAACAAACACACAACTTTACTTCTTTATAATATTGGTAAAGAAGAAAAACCGGACAAGTGCGAGTCGGACTCGCGCACGAAGGGTTCCGTGCTGTCATCTATAATAGAAAGTCACGTTAGTTTTAATTATTTTTAATCTTTTAATTTACCTACCTGTTTATTAAGATCGAGTAAAAATTACGTTTATTGTATGGGAACCCCCTTAATACATATAGTCCGTTTATATGAAGTTAGAATACTGTATACCTACCTAGTTAATATTACCATGCTCGTTCATTGTTGTAGGTAGGTACTAAAGAACATACCAAACAATACCAACAATAAATACTTAGGTATGCAAACAAATTTTACAAATCATACACGTATTTGGTATTATCTGGTGGGTGACTTAATTCTAAAAGTCCAAATTTCACCGTTTGTGTAATAATAAGTAAATATTTAACGTCTCAGGTTCTCAACCTTGCAAAACAAGAATTTAATGCTATTTTTCGAACCCTCAGTTAGGACCCCTTATGCATAGTAACAAGTTCCCAGGTAGCTCCGTTCATGGGAAGAAAAAAAAACAATGTAACTTCCTTCTCACATAATAATAATGCTAAGAAACAAGGTCGGTTACTAAAGTCCGTTGTGTCGGTTGTAAGCAGCTGCTACGTAGTCGGCTTGTTCATCGACCGCGAGGCGCCGACAAATCGTCGCCAGAAACACATTATACTTTAGTATTTACGACAAATATTAACCTAAAATGAGGGAAAATTCTCTAAACTATCAAATGTGTTTCAACAGTCCTCTAAACCTCGGTATTCGATGTACCCATAAAAAACAGGAGATAAAAAATGCTGTTGGTTGTGTGTGATGCCCCTATTCAATATTTAATTTTAATGTTTTACCGTCTTTTTAGGTTTTGCCGTGTGATACCTAGTCGGTAATGTAAGGTGTATTCTAATTTCAATAGTATTATTAAACTATGATTATGATATTGTAATGTTGGTAACCTACTTCCGGTTAACCCTCCTTACACAATGGTGATATTATTGATAGATTATTAAAATTAATATAGATTTAAGTATTATAAGTATAAATAATAATAATAGTTTTTAATAAGTAGTAATAATTATTTTAAGAAACTTATTCTATAATAATAAGTCTACATTTTATACGTTTCTAAAACATCTTGACTTCCGGAAAAGATGATGGTGACAGATGTGAAAAAAACAACAGAAGCATTGGTTGTTAAAAGCGATAGAAGAATTGTAATAGTTTTCTAACGAAGAAAATCCATGAATATTATCACTAACATCGATAATAGATATTGAATAAGTTGGAACCTGTTAATAAAAATATTGTTAAACAAAATCATTGCGTTTGAACTTTATGCGTACGCTTAAAGTTCAGAAGTGGGATCGAAAAGGATAAACAAAATTTCCTTACACGCCTAAGCCGAATATGGATACCCGACGTCAAGGGTCTATGGAAGGAGAGGTCCGAGGTGAAGGACTGGAGGAAGCGAATGTCCGAGGTCAAGGACCAGGAAATAATGAAACCCGAGGTCAAGGGTTAGGAAAAGGTCATGGCCGAGATCAAGGACTGAGTCGCAGCATAACCCGAGGTGAAGGGGGTGCTGATGGGTCAGCCCGAGGTCAAGGTCAAAATTCCGTCACAAACCGAGGTGAAGGGTTTGGTGATGGGCAAGCCCGAGGTCAAGGGCAAAATTATGTCACAAACCGAGGTGAAGGGTTTGGTGATGGTGAAGCCCGAGGTAAAGGGCAAAATTATGTCACAAACCGAGGTGAAGGGTTTGGTGATGGGCAAGCTCGAGGTCAAGGGCAGCTCAATTTTCTTGGTGAAGTAGAACCAATAGCTGGTCGAGGAGGCTCGTCGTTAGATCGAGGCTCTTATAAACGGAAAAGAAGACGGAATCAGCAGCGAGTGCAG
The DNA here is from genome assembly GCA_941860345.1 of Chrysodeixis includens. Lineage (NCBI taxonomy): Eukaryota > Metazoa > Arthropoda > Insecta > Lepidoptera > Noctuidae > Chrysodeixis > Chrysodeixis includens. The sequence goes on along the minus strand of OW796108.1, from coordinate 5,731,864 downwards.
ACATCTGAGGACGAATGTCGACACTCGAGAGGTGATTCTTCAAGACGACGACGAACAAAACGAAGGCGCAGAATGTTAAGTACGTCAACTGAATCATCGGGTGAGTCGAGCAAAGCTAATCCAAAACATAAACGTGCCAAATTTTCTGAGAATGACATATTAGATAAGGTGCTATCTATTATTAAAGATGTGAGAGGTTCAGATAATCGTAGGTTGTCATTTGATAAAAACGTTATCCCAGATTTTGATCCAATGAAGAAAGAACAAACCATTCTGACTTGGATAAACAAAGTTGAAGAGAGTGCCGAAATATACGGTTGGGACGAAAGAGAAATCATACACTATTCGTTACCGAAATTATGTGGAGTGGCAAAGTCATGGTACCAAGGTTTACCTACTCTACTTTACACTTGGTCCGAATGGAAAAAAAAGTTGTTAGAATCATTTCCTTGTCGCGAAGATTATGCTGAACTTCTCTCAGAAATGCTAAACAAAAGAGTTAGGTATGGCGAATCGTTCGAGCACTATTATTACGAAAAGATTAATCTTATAAATCGTTGTAGATTAACAGGTAGACAAGCCGTTGACTGTATATTGCATGGTGTAGATGATCGTGCTGTAAGAGTAGGAGCACAAGCAGCACAATTTTTTGAACCTGAACAGGTCCTTAAATACTTTAGGTCCATTAAGGTAGGAAACCCACGAGAATCTAGTGATAGTACCAGAAGAAACAAATTTGATAAAAATACTGGCACTAGGTCTATGATAACAAAGCCCAGTATCGGTAACTCTAACATAAAGTGCTTCAATTGTAATGAAGTGGGGCATCCCAGTTATAAATGCACTAAACCTATAGTTAAATGCACAACTTGTGACAAAATAGGGCATCAGGCTACTAACTGCTACAGGACTAAAACTAGGACTGAAACAGCAACAAATAATATGTACGACAGAAATGAGAAACAAGTTTCTGAATTAAGTATTTCTAACAAAACTAATGATAAGTATATAATGTGCGTTCGTGTAAACGGTATACCATTGGAGTGTCATTTGGATTTGGGCAGTCAGTGTTCCTTGATAAGAGAGAGTGAGGCAAAATTACTAAATACAAAAATAATTACCGATGTTGAGCTGCCAATGTTGCGAGGTATAGGAGCCAATTTAATTCGACCGTTAGGCATGATGGTTACCACTGTTGAGATACAAAATATTACAGAAGTCATCGAAATTTATGTAGTAGAGGATTATGTGCTAAGGTACGCAATTTTATTAGGTCATTCATTCACTGAAAAGCCACACTTAGTTATAACAAAGACTCCAGATCAAATAGTATTTCAAAAGATTTCATCCAAGGGAAAGGTACATTTTGTATCTCGCGATGATGTTACAATACCAATTAATAGTTTGCGAGCAATACCTGTCGTATGTAACACATTAAGCGAAGGTGACGTTTATGTAAATGGAACTATTCGGGGACCAGAAGGGCACGAATACTATCTCTTGCCAGGGGAATACAGTGTTACAAATAATGGCTGCGTTTTACTTATTCAAAATGTATCAAATACGAACATTAATATTAAGAAAGATTCATTAATTACCCGGGCTGCAAAAACACACATGACATTAAATGCCTGCGAAGTTACGATTAGTTTAACCGAGGTTGACGATACAATTAATTGCAATGAAAGCCTGTCTGCGGAAGAGCGCTTAGCCCTACAAAATATATTATGCGAATATAAAGATTGTTTTTCGAGTAGTCTCAAAGATTTAGGGTTCACAAATCTTGTAAAGATGAATATAAATTTAGAAGATACAGAGCCAGTAGTTTACAGGCCATATCGCCTGTCGCACTCGGAAAGATCGTTAGTAAGGGATATGGTACACGAAATGGTGGATAGTGGCATCGCTAGGGAGTCATCTTCACCCTATGCAAGTCCAATTGTATTAGTAAAAAAGAAAACCGGTGAAAAGAGACTTTGTGTAGATTACCGTGCTTTGAATCGCAAGACAAAAAAAGATCACTACCCTTTACCGCGTATTGAAGATCAATTGGATTTACTTACTGGTAACAAGTTATTCACATCATTAGATTTAGCGTCTGGGTACTACCAAATACCAATCGAAGAAAGTTCGCGACATAAAACAGCGTTTGTTACTCCAGATGGCCAATTTGAATTTAACAGAATGCCTTTTGGACTTGTGAATGCTCCATCGGTTTTCCAAAGAACCATGAACAAAATTTTGGCAGACGCTAAAATAAAATATGCACTGGTTTATATGGATGATATTTTAATTCCATCTAAAGACTTTGTCGAAGGTTTAACTAGACTAAAAGAAGTACTTGATCTGTTAAGGCAGGGTGGACTTACTCTAAAAATGAGTAAATGCAATTTTTTATACGACACTATTGACTTTCTTGGTTTTGAAGTGAGTGAAAAAGGTATTCGGCCAGGATCAAAGAAAACTGATGCAGTGTCGAAATTTCCCAAACCTAGGAACCAACATGAATTACGTCAATTTTTAGGTCTCTCTGGATTTTTTAGAAGGTTTATAAAAGACTACGCCCTGATAGCTGCTCCTCTAACCGAATTATTAAAAAAAGAACAAACTTGGGTATGGGATGACGAACGCGAAAATTCATTTGTGAAAATAAAAGATTTGTTATCTGGTCGACCTTTGCTTGCTTTATATAATCCCGAAGCTGAAACGCAGCTTCATACAGACGCCAGTAAACATGGCTTAGCTGGTATTCTGCTTCAACGAAATAACAACGGTGCCTTACAACCAGTATCTTATTTTAGTAGAAAAACTACTTTTGAAGAACAGAAATATCACTCTTTTGAATTAGAAACACTTGCCATAATTGCATCTTTAAACAGATTTAGAATATATCTTATTGGTATTCCCTTCACAATTTTGACAGACTGTAATGCCATTAGGTCCACGTTAACAAAGCGAGATTTAGTACCGCGCATTGCAAGGTGGTGGATTCAGCTTCAAGAATACGACTGTTTAATCGAGTATAGGTCAGGTACAAGGATGGCTCACGTAGATGCACTCAGCCGCAATCCAGTAGATAGCGAGTCCAATGAATCACACGTCTTAGATATTCTATCAATTGACGCCGAACAAGATTGGATCACCACCGTGCAATCAGCGGACGAGGATATCGCTAAAATAAAAGATATACTTAATAATCCTAATACAGCAAATGTAGCTGATGTTTACAAAAACTTCAAATTGAAAAATGGTCGCGTATATCGCGTATTAGGTGAGGATTTAAGATGGGTTGTACCAAAAGGCGCGCGGTGGCAAGTTCTTAAGAAAAACCATGACGATGTTGGTCATTACGGTTTTGAAAAGACGTTAGAACGTATAAAAAAACACTTTTGGTTTGGACGAATGCGTCGGTTTATCAAAAAGTATGTCGCAGCCTGCTTGGAATGTGCGCACCATAAGGCACCCGGTGGTAAGCGTGAAGGAGAACTACATCCGATTGAAAAGATAAATATTCCGTTCCATACCATTCACGCGGACCACCTGGGGCCATTTGTTAGGAGTAGAGCGGGAAATTGCTACCTCTTAGTCATAATTGATGGTTTTACTAAATTCATTAATATTGCCCCAGTCAGAAACACAAAATCATTGACGACGATTAAAGTTTTACGGAACCATATTAGTTTCTTTGGGGTACCAACTCGTCTAATAACAGATAGAGGATCTAGCTTCACAAGTAAGACTTTTAAAGACTTTATTGCGGAACATGGCATCAAACATGTATTAAACGCTGTCGCTACTCCAAGAGCTAATGGTCAGGTGGAGCGATTTAATAGAACCATAACTGAAGCTTTAGCCACTTCAAATCATGGGAAGGATGAAAAACGCTGGGATGAGCGCATTCCCGATATACAATTAGGTCTTAATACGACAATTCACAAAACTACTCGCAAATCACCTTCAGAATTGTTATTTGGGTTGAATGTAAACCATAGGACGCTAGGAATTATGAACACGGTAATCAACGACACCCTTAATGTAGTAACATCTGAGGAACTGAATGAGATTAGAGGCGAGGCCTCTAAACTCATTGAAGTTCAGCAACAAAAAGACATGGAACGTTATAATAAACATAGGAAGCCAGGTAAAAAGTACAAAGAAGGAGACTTAGTTAGAGTTGAGAGACAGGTGCCGAACGACGGCCAATCACAGAAACTTGTTGTTAAGTATCAAGGTCCTTATCGCGTGGTAAAAGTGCTCGAACACGATAGGTTTGTGGTAGAGGATACGCCTTTGTCTCGGAAAAATGGCCGCCGCTATGAAGGCATTGTAGCATTGGACAAAATTCAACCTTGGGTTAGCTTTGATCGCAACTTTGACAATGATAGTTCCGATCAAGGGAGTAATGATGATGACAATATTTCTGAATGTTGAAGACATTTGGAAGAATGATGACGCTCCATACTTATTTGTTCTATGTTCTATTTCTTTTATTATTATTATTTTTTTTTCTCTCTTTGTCATTTACCATATAAGAAAATATGATATTGTGTTTATGTTAATTTCTGCTATAAATGACTATTTGTCAAGTAGCTACTTTTGTGAAAACATATTAATGTAATTCACGCGTGTGGACTCGCGTTGTGCAGGAAGGCCGAGCTGTAAGGTGTATTCTAATTTCAATAGTATTATTAAACTATGATTATGATATTGTAATGTTGGTAACCTACTTCCGGTTAACCCTCCTTACACAATGGTGATATTATTGATAGATTATTAAAATTAATATAGATTTAAGTATTATAAGTATAAATAATAATAATAGTTTTTAATAAGTAGTAATAATTATTTTAAGAAACTTATTCTATAATAATAAGTCTACATTTTATACGTTTCTAAAACATCTTGACTTCCGGAAAAGATGATGGTGACAGATGTGAAAAAAACAACAGAAGCATTGGTTGTTAAAAGCGATAGAAGAATTGTAATAGTTTTCTAACGAAGAAAATCCATGAATATTATCACTAACATCGATAATAGATATTGAATAAGTTGGAACCTGTTAATAAAAATATTGTTAAACAAAATCATTGCGTTTGAACTTTATGCGTACGCTTAAAGTAATAGCTGCAAAACATTAACCTCCTCTTACGCGATCTATTTGTTAATCCAGGGTGTCAGCTAACTCCATAGTTCCATATCAAATTTTGTCCAAATTGGTTAACCCGTTTAAGCGTAAAGGTTAACAAACATCCATCCATATTCACAAACAATTTTATTAGTGGTACATTGTTTCAAGTAGGTAGTTTGATAGACAGACGGCCAAGGCAAGCGGCCAAAGAAATCTACCGTAATTTATTGTATTATTGTAGTATTAAAAAGTATACCTAGTACCTACCTATATCTACATAATGTGACGTCTTCCTATATACCGGGTGCAACGGGAGTCAATTATTCCTACGCTATCGGGTCCTGGCATTACCTTGGCATGATACAGTCGCGAGCGTGTAAAACAAACGTTGTTTGTTACACAGTAGCCTGTTTAATCTGGGGTGTCAGCTAACTCCATACCAAATTTCATCAAAATTGATCCAAGCATTTGAGTGGGAAAGAGTAATAAACATCCATCCATACTCACAAACATTCGTCTTAATGATAAACAAATAAATACACAAATTACATAGTAGTACTTATTAATAAGTGAAATCACTTTATAGTCTTACCTTTCGACGTTTCCAGGTAATCTATAAAAACCCATATTTGGGTGCGTTAAGAAGGAATTCATACAACCGAATACAGCACAATACATTTTAGATGGCATTTTAAAAAATGAAACAATGATTGCTCGGCTGTTGTTTACTAAAACAAAACACCGTCCGTGCGTCACTGCGACACGCTCGCGACTGTAGGATGCCAGCGGGATGCCAGTATTGCCAGTATGCCACGATCCGATAGCGTAGGCATAAAGCGTTGCGCCCGTTTGTATGAAGGCTTCATCAATACATAGCATAAAACAAAGACGCTGCACCCGCGGCTATTCGTCCCTACGTATGCTTAGATCTTTAAAACTATCCAATGGATTTTGATACGCTTTTTTTAATAGCAAAATATTTGAAGAGGATGCTTTATATGCATAATACATCAGTTTTGCACCCGTGCGAAGCTGTGGCGGGATGCTAGTTCTATAATATTATTGTACTGAGATAATGCTAATAAACAAGGTCGGTTACAAAAGTCCGTTGTGTCGGTTGCAAGCAGCTGCCAGTCACCCTGTTTATCGACCGCGTGACACCGACAATTCGTCGCCGCCAGAAGGTTCACTTTAACGCAAACGTACGCGTCGTTTGCCAACAAGGTATGTTGTAGGTATTCGATAGGTACACACCGTTGATTATTTAGTACTAAGGATAGATGTAATTAAATAATTAGCACAGGTATCTAATATAGGAGATATTAGATACCTGTGCTAATTATTTAATTACATCTGTCCTTAGTAGGCAATTACCTATCTAACTATTTTTTTATCAATGATGATTAGCAAACTTCTTCAAAATCAAAAATCGACATTGGTGGGTCGTTGGGTACTTAGGTTTAGGGCTAGAATGTCGTATCTCATATTTATATTAGTTCATTAAGTATAATATTAGTTCATTAAGTATTATAGTAACCTACGTATTTTATTTATTAATATTATGGTAATGTATTGTGGCGTGGATTTTCTGTTTTCATTTTCTAAACGTGCGGCGCAACCGTTCCTAAAGTGTCCGTGAGACCAAAGGGGTGACGTCACAAAATGGCGGAATTCCAATTATTATTCCTTTTTTTATATTCACATGGCAAAACCAACCTCATGGTTATGCACAAAAGGTTTATTATTAAAATAGTTCAAGACAATGCAGTTTCTGGCGTGACTTAAACCAACAAATAATATTATGATTCACGACTCTATTGTAATTGCAACTGACGAGTGGAAATGGTTGAAACGGTAAACATTAAGACTAATGTTTTGACATCAAATGCGTCAGAAGTGTAAATATTACCATGATTTACCTTAGTATTCAATTTACGCACGTACCTACCTAAAAGTACCTAGTCTTTTTTTACCTAAAGCTTACTTCATAGTCAAATTCCTACATGTATGTATCTACAATACACAAAATTTACTCGAATTAGGTAAAAGTCCATAATCTCCTTTTGAAATCATAAAAATATTTGCAGCTTTGTATGTAGCTTGAGCTTGTCCTAAATGGGGCCCCAGTTTCTAGATCAATACGACAAAACCTTCTCAACTCTTCTAACATGTGTTGTTCCGTCTCTTTTTATTGCGCAGTGCCGTGGTCGGCAATGTTGAATGTGTATAGGTACTCAGTTTTTATGTGTGTCTGTATTTCTACGCTACGACTGAAGTATTTCTTTTAAACACGAAATTTTTTTACAAAGTTTATATTTTATGATTTAGATGAAGTTTATCTGGATTTTGTATTTTATGTTCCAGTTTCAGCCGTCAGTTCAAAACCGGTTAAATAAGTAGGTACCTAGCCTTATGCAGGTACTTTTTCTTTAGACTTTCATAAGGCAAAAAAAAACAGAAGTGTTTCTGTCATTTCGTTTATCGTATTAAAGTAACAGCTTTAGCTTAACTATTAATATGCACCTAGGTAAGTACCTAACTAACGTAGGTAACTACCTAACTGTTGCCCGCAACTTCGCCCGCGCAAATGACAGTTATATTATAAGAATATAACCCTCTTCTGAAGCAGTCGACTAAAAGTAGTCTATGTGTAATCCAGGGAATTAGTTTATTTCATTTATCTATATTGATCATATCAAAGTTATTCCAGCCGGCTGAGCATGCCAGAGTAACAAACATTCATCGATTGTTATAAACTTTCGCCCTTTATAATGTTAGTAGGATAGCGTAATAGCATCGAGTTCAGTATTTAAAAATATTAGATAGAATGTTATTTTATACAAATGTAAACAAAAAAAATCTAAAAAAACTGCGAAACTGCGAACATTATACATATACCTACCTACCTATAGCACTACACAAGTACACACTATACGCTACAATATTTTGTATGTAGTGTGTATTACATTTAAAAAGCCAAAATTTGTGATTAATGAATTCGTTTATCTATTGAATAACATTTTTTTTAATCCAGAGTTGAGATAATACCCAGATTTATGGCAGGTTTCTAAGAGGAAGTAGGTATCCAGTATGAAGATAACCCACAGTATTATAAATAATTTGCGTGCTTAAAGGTTAAACCATTCAACCTTAATTTGCATTAAACCTATTTTAATATAATAATAGAAATTAGTAGAAAATACTGGAATCTTGTATAGTCTATAGTCTACGCAAGTGGGCAAATTTCCGATAAGCCGCGGTCGTGCGGCGGTCGGGTGACCTCGGTAATCGTCGGAATACATCGGCAAGTTTCGTTGACTTTGGAATGTATTGAGTGACGCTATTTTGCAGCCAACTGCGCAGTGCGGCCCCCCGCCGCAGGGCGACTATAAATACCCGCCATGACGTCACGGCGCCCTCATTCAATATTCGTCGTGGTGAAGTGCAGACGTAGTTTCGTTGTGTGAAGTGCTGAAGATTTCAAGAAGTGATATTTGTGCCTGGTCGGATTCAGGTGTGTAGTATTGTCTCAACCAACAGTACTTTCTGGTCCATTCTTTTCAATATGGGCTACAGTTCAAATGAAAAAAAATCTATCGTTGATTTCTGTGAAAGTAAAACTGAATCCTTATCTAACTGGGTTCGTCAAGTTAAAAGCAAATCCCTAAACGCCAAGACAAAGAGAAAGCGTGATCTAAGAATAATCGCCATTTTGAGTAACTCTCTATCACGTGCGGAGAGTGAACTGATTTCGAAACAAAGAGAACGTGCCAGGAGGTGGGCTCAGATGCAAGCTGATCTTGGACTGTGCAGTAAAGAAGAAGAGGTCGCCAGGCAACAACAGAAGAAAATCGATAATTTCTGGAAGAATGATCTCAGCGGCTTAGATAGTTTTTTTAGAGAATTAGACAATGTCAAGCCAGCCATAAAATAGAAAATTTTAGGTAAAGTAAAATGTATTTGTATCTGTGATATTATGTAGGATGTTTTTCTAAATTACAGTCCCATTGCGTTTCGCGTGGGCCTGCATCCGTCGGCCGCCATCTTGGTTGCCGCTGGGGCGTGGTCGCTGTTCTACAAAATGGGTTTGTAACGGTATCATGCATTTATTTAGTATAATGTTAAGCGTTTCAATTTATTCTATTGCCTAACGATTAAATTGGAAATTTGATTTTTATTCATATTGAATATAAAAATTGTACATATGTTTAAGTATGGAAATAAACAGATTTTTTTGAAAAGTTGTCGTATTAATCAATTCTCATTTTAATTTTCTGACAATTTCACCACACAAACAATGTATTATTCCATGAGTCATCATCGTCTCTTCGCGGAGAGCGAGGCAGAGTTGCGTCAGCGTTGGCGTGTTCGTGTCGCTGTGAACGAGTTTATGAGTCACCTGTCCACGGCGCTGCTCACTTGGCTGCCTTCTGCCTACCATACGCACTGCAGTGCTACCTTCCTGCTATACGGCGCGCTCAAACAAATCGGTCCCGGTTGTCAGCCCACTAGGTAACCGTTAGGATGGCGTAAAGGTTTCAACAGTACCTATTAGCTAGTATCTGTTATTGTTTGGCCCATATGCGGCCTTTTGCGTGTAACATTGTGTTTAAGTCTCTCAGAGCCCTGTGCACGCATCTACCTGCACCAACTGTGGCCAGCAGCTGCCACCAGCGACGAGGAAAGGGTACGACCTAATCCTCTCGACGTCACAGCATTCGGTCACGTCGTCTATGCTTCACAAAATCGTATGGATATTTGAAATAACCTACTAGAAAGAAGTAATGAACATTGGTGAGTCGCTTGTATTCAAAACAATGGTGGTCATTATTTTTTTGGTACTTTATGTCAGATACTTATTTTTATGCATTAACTTATAAATAACCAACGTTAGGGTATGTTTTGTGCTGTAATCATTGAACAAACAGGAATTTCTCCAAAACTGAACAGACACATTGAGCAAACGGAAGAAAATGGTTAGCAAGAGGTCGGCATTCATATGTCAGAACACACAAAATTAGCCTTGATATGCTTCGGCCTGCTGCAGTCGCGGTGACTTTCACTTTTAGGTAACAACTACTACTGGTTGATTATTTATTTACAAGTGAACATAACTGGCATGCTGTTTTTTTAAGTGTGTTGTTTAAATTCGAATAACAGCCGAGTAAAGTGCTGTGGTTAAAAGTAAATGCTAACATGTGATAGGTTATGAAAATGAAATTGTTTTGGTAAGACTTCATGATTAAAAATCAAGAATGAAATTGTGGGCTGATGACGGGACAAAAAATCTTGTGAAACCTGAAAAATCCTAAACAAATATGCTGAATACAGAGAGACAGGGCAAAAGCGTGAATGGAAAGTTCTAACGGTGAGTTGTCAGAGTTTACTGACCTCTTTGATCTGCAATATAACTTAGTAGTCATCTCTACCGATTTCAGATACTGACTTGTTTATATTACTATGAGTTCTGTCATTTACTGATTATGTGCAACTTCACAGCTAACGACTGGACTGGGAAAAGGCTGACGTGAGCAAGAATCACGCAATCTATGACTAACATACCATCATACGAAAAGCATGGTGATGTCCTTCCTTGTGAAGAAGGCTGACCCGGCTCCAGTTGATATTAGCGAGTGGATCTTCTCACCCAATCCCCAGATAAGTCCCGGCTATACTCTTATAAACTGTAGTTGAAGTTGAACTATTACTTATGCATTATTCTCTTTAAACTACAGACGCTTGCGACTAAATAGGACTGTAAAAGTGTTTTTTATGAGTAAGGAGTAATTTCTAGATGAAGTTCAAATGAAAATAAGTTATTCAATTTAGTGGTAGGTTAACTATCTTCTAGTTGATGTTACTGGTATTCAATTTACCGTCTTCAACATAAGTAGGGAGCAATAACCAACTAAAACTTTTGATTTCAGATCTAAGAGTAGCCATATACTTGACTAGCTGCGATTTAAATCGCTTTTGCATTCACAACTTGATCATTTGCAACAGGATATATAAACATTCTACTTAACATGTACAATATTGAGACAGCAGGTTAAAAAAACACCAAAGCTTCATAAATATCAGCATATATTATCGATATTATGTGATTGGAACAATTTTTTGTATGCTAAACTTAATAACTAGTATTATACAACTCTACTGAAATTTAGAACTGGTATGTATGGACCTAAATGTTTGAGTTTAAGGAACTGTGTCTTGAGATTTTTTATTGGCAGGAAATTGTTGCACACTATAACATCATCTAGTCACCAGTTCCGAAGAGAATTGTTGCGAAGGGAACATACAATTAATTAAATTTTAAACATGATCTCGAAGATCACACAAGATGAATTCTAAAATGTGAAATTAACATCAAATAAACATGTGAGCACTGAAGTACAATTAAGTGTAAAAGTCTGCCAATTGATGGAGGTAAATTAAAGTTGGAGCAGAAAAATGAAAGTACAATAGCATACACAAGGTTATAACTATAATTTACATAATGGTTATCTCCAAGAAAGGTATGTTATGTCCTGGTTGGTGTGTTGTATAGTAGGTAGCTTCAATTCATTTGAAGTCGAGTTTATTATTTACCTATTTATTCTTGCATTGATGCAAACTAGTATAAATGCATTCATAGGCAATTAAAGAAGTGACTCATTTATCTAAAGTCTTAAATCGAGGTCACAGCAAGCTTTTTGACATTGATTTGAACTGTTGCATGATACAAATTTTCTTATTTTAGCCTACTCTCTATAATTCGTTATTAATACATGTTTTAATTATACATTTACATACAATGATTTATGTTGTCTACTACTACTACTTACTATCTTATTAAGTACACTTAGTAATTGTTTGTTTTCTCTTATCTGTCTAGGAACAGGCATTTTGGAGATAATTTAAAGCAGATTTCTAATTGAATTACCTGCAGAATCCTGTTAAAGTAAAAATAATGTAATTATTGATGACTACCTCAGTCAGAAAGTTTGGAATGCTTGAACTCATGGATTTTTGGAAACTAAATGTTCAAAATTAACGCAAATACCTGCTCTACGACAAATGGCAAACTATACACTGTAGCTGAAAGTAAATCCGTTTGTGAATATATAATGCAAAATGGAGCTAAGAAAATCTAAATGGAAAAGTGAAATAGTTACAATATCTAAAAAACACAAAACAACTTTAGCAGCCATGGTATTTTTACGAAGGCGCCTACTAAAACCATAATCAATACTTTCTAATTTTCAGACCATTTATATATTATTGTTATATTTTTTAATGTTAAGACTTCTGTCAAACCAGAATATAAGTCAACTAAAGATGTATAATTAATGACATCCAGAGTCGTAAAGCTTTCTTAATATAACAATGAAACTCTTATTTATTTGGGATGCATTACATTATATTGAATGATGTCATGTAATTAGTACACCATAAACTCGCAAGTCAATATGTTTTGCGACCTTGCATCGACTCTACAGAATTGCTGGCAAGAAAAAGTAATTATTTAAAACAGACTAATCTCTGAAGTATGAATGCATTTGCACACCTGCTGGACAGGACATGCTTACTACCAAACCGGTTGTAATCGACATCAACGTTAATTATCAGGTATACAAACATCTTATTAACTACGCGATTTTGTCGCGGGTTTTCGTGTTAACTATGTTTCCTTAGTTGACAGTTCGCAATTACCTACAAGATGCAACCGTGACTCTGGGTTAACTTAGCCAAGCTCGCCGTCACAGTAGCTAACTACAAGAATCGTCAATGCTCGTAGACACGTGGTCCCTGCTAAACGTCAATGTTCGCTGACAGCGAGTACTCCGTGATCCATCAATGCTCGCTGACTGCGTGACCTCAGCGAATCTACCATGCTCGCAGAATTTTTACTTGACAACAGTTCACTATACTGTTCTCTCCGTATGTCGACAATGCTCGAGACTTCATAGCCCGTAGCGGTAATGCTTGCCAACATTTTTAGCCACTATGCAATGCCATCAATCATACTACGAAGCCAATATTCGCTAAATGCGTGGTCTACGTACGTCTTCAATGCTCGCTGACTGCGTGGTCTACGTGCGTCAATGCTCGCTGATTACACGGTCTACGTACGTCAATGCTCGCTGATTACGCGGTCTACGTACGTCAATGCTCGCTGATTACGCGGTCTACGTGCGTCAATGCTCGCTGATTGCGTGGTCTACGTGCGTCGTCAATGCTCGCGGACTGCGTGATCGACGTGCGTCAGTGCTCGCTGACTGCGTGGTCTTCGTGCATCGTCAGTGTTCGCTGACTGCGTGGTCTGCGCGCGTCAGTGTTCGCCGACTGCGTGGTCTACGTGCATCGTCAGTGTTCGCTGACTGCGTGGTCTGCGCGCGTCCGTGTTCGCCGACTGCGTGGTCTGCGCGCGTCCGTGTTCGCCGACTGCGTGGTCTACGTGCATCGTCAGTGCTCGCTGACTGCGTGGTCTGCGCGCGTCAGTGTTCGCCGACTGCGTGGTCTACGTGCGTCAGTGCTCGCTGACTGCGTGGTCTGCGCGCGTCCGTGTTCGCCGACTGCGTGGTCTACGTGCATCGTCAGTGCTCGCTGACTGCGTGGTCTGCGCGCGTCAGTGTTCGCCGACTGCGTGGTCTACGTGCGTCAGTGCTCGCTGACTGCGTGGTCTACGTGCATCGTCAGTGCTCGCTGACTGCGTGGTCTGCGCGCGTCCGTGTTCGCTGACTGCGTGGTCTACGTGCGTCCGTGTTCGCTGACTGCGTGGTCTACGTGCGTCAGTGCTCGCTGACTGCGTGGTCTACGTGCGTCAGTGCTCGCTGACTGCGTGGTCTACGTGCGTCAGTGCTCGCTGACTGCGTGGTCTACGTGCGTCCGTGTTCGCTGACTGCGTGGTCTACGTGCGTCAGTGTTCGCTGACTGCGTGGTCTACGTGCGTCAGTGCTCGCTGACTGCGTGGTCTACGTGCGTCAGTGCTCGCTGACTGCGTGGTCTACGTGCGTCCGTGTTCGCTGACTGCGTGGTCTACGTGCGTCAGTGCTCGCTGACTGCGTGGTCTACAACTGGGACGTTGACATGATCCCCATAGCCTCACAGGTTCGGTATGATACAATAGTACACATAAGTCAAAAACTTTGCTCGCCACGTCCTTCGAACGTCCTACTTTTTTTTTTTCTGTAAGTACTAAAATGGAATGTAAATAACCCAACCATTGGCGTCGTGTTGTTCTTACTTCGCTGGCAAAATAATGGTTTTGCTGAAATGCCCTATTGCGTGATCTTAGATCACTTGCGTGTGTGCCGTCTTCCTCACTCACCCAATATGCACACAACAGGTACTATCGCGCGCGCGTTCGTCAACACCTACGTGTCTGCGTGGCTGGCTCGTCTTGCGTCTCCTGTCTGCGCTCAGGGGGCGTGGCTCTCACTCGCGTCATCGTGTCACTGTGGATGCCACGTTACACACAGCTGGAGCCCGAGGCACCTTCTCGCAAACCAATAGTCTTCATGTCACAGCTGGCGCTGCACCGAGCCAGCCTTAGCACAGTGGGTGCCCGTAGCAGCACCTCTCCGCGAACCAGCAGTCTTGACGTCACTGCTGGCGCTTCACCGAGCCAGCCTTAACACTGCGGGTGCCCGTAGCACCTCCGCGAACTAGCAGTCTTGGCGCCACTGCTGGCGCTGCACCGAGCCAGCCTTAGCACAGTGGGTGCCCGTAGCACCTCTCCGCGAGCCAGTAGCCATCTCGTCACTGCTGGCGCTGCACCGAGCCAGCCTTAGCACTACGGGTGCCCGTAGCACCTCTGCGAACTAGTAGTCCTGGCGCCACTGCTGGCGCTGCACCGAGCCAGCCTTAGCACAGTGGGTGCCCGTAGCACCTCTCCGCGAGCAAGAAGCCATCTCGTCACTGCTGGCGCTGCACCGAGCCAGCCTTAGCACAGTGGGTGCCCTTAGCAGCACCTCTCCGCGAACCAGCAGTCTTGACGTCACTGCTGGCGCTGCACCGAGCCAGCCTTAACACTGCGGGTGCCCGCAGCACCTCTCCGCGAGCCAGTAGCCATCTCGTCACTGCTGGCGCTGCACCGAGCCAGCCTTAGCACTACGGGTGCCCGAAGCACCTCCGCGAACTAGCAGTCCTGGCGCCACTGCTGGCGCTGCACCGAGCCAGCCTTAGCACAGTGGGTGCCCGTAGCACCTCTCCGCGAGCCAGTAGCCATCTCGTCACTGCTGGCGCTGCACCGAGCCAGCCTTAGCACTACGGGTGCCCGTAGCACCTCCGCGAACTAGCAGTCCTGGCGCCACTGCTGGCGCTACACCGAGCCAGCCTTAGCACAGTGGGTGCCCGTAGCACCTCTCCGCGAGCCAGTAGCCATCTCGTCACTGCTGGCGCTGCACCGAGCCAGCCTTAGCACTACGGGTGCCCGTAGCACCTCGCCGCTAGCCAGAAGTCTTCGCGTCACAGCGGACATCGCAGCGGTTTTGCCTTCCGAGGTGCTCGGAGCACCACGCGAACCAGCAGTCTCCGCGGTTAAGTCGTCCATTCGGTATGCTGACGCCGGGTTAGTCCCGCCTTCGCACTGCGGGTGCCCGTAGCACCTCTCCACGAGCCAGCAGTCCTGGCGCCACTGCTGGCGCTGCACCGAGCCAGCCTTAGCACAGTGGGTGCCCGTAGCACCTCTCCGCGAGCCAGTAGCCATCTCGTCACTGCTGGCGCTGCACCGAGCCAGCCTTAAGACTGCGGGTGCCCGTAGCACCTCTCCGCGAGCCAGTAGCCATCTCGTCACTGCTGGCGCTGCACCGAGCCAGCCTTAGCACTGCGGGTGGGTGCCCGTAGCACCTCTCCGCGGGCCAGAAGTCATCGTGTCACAGCGGACGTCGCAGCGGTTTTGCCTTCCGAGGTGCTCGGAGCACCACGCGAGCCAGCAGTCTTCGCGGCTAAGTCGTCCATTCGGTATGCTGACGCCGGGTTAGTCCCGCCTTCGCACTGCGGGTGCCCGTAGCACCTCTCCACGAGCCAGCAGTCCTGGCGCCACTGCTGGCGCTGCACCGAGCCAGCCTTAGCACAGTGGGTGCCCGTAGCACCTCTCCACGAGCCAGCAGTCCTGGCGCCACTGCTGGCGCTGCACCGAGCCAGCCTTAGCACTACGGGTGCCCGTAGCTCCTCCGCGAACTAGCAGTCCTGGCGCCACTGCTGGCGCTGCACCGAGCCAGCCTTAGCACAGTGGGTGCCCGTAGCACCTCTCCGCGAGCCAGAAGTTTTCGCGTCACAGCGGACATCGCAGCGGTTTTGCCTTCCGAGGTGCTCGGAGCACCACGCGAGCCAGCAGTCTTCGCGGCTAAGTCGTCCATTCGGTATGCTGACGCCGGTTTAGTCCCGCCCTCGCACTGCTGGTGCCCGTAGCACCTCTCCACGAGCCAGCAGTCCTGGCGCCACTGCTGGCGCTGCACCGAGCCAGCCTTAGCACAGTGGGTGCCCGTAGCACCTCTCCGCGAGCAAGTAGCCATCTCGTCACTGCTGGCGCTGCACCGAGCCAGCCTTAGCACTGCGGGTGCCCGTAGCACCTCGCCGCTAGCCAGCAGTCTTCGCGTCACTGCAGCCCTGCCCGCAAATAGCGGGTGTTCGTAACGCCGCTTCGCAAGCCAGTAATCTTGGCGTCACTGCTGGCGCTGCAACGAGCCCGTGTTAGCGGGCGCTCAAGGCGATTCCTCGCGAGCCAGGAGTCTTCACGTCACAGTGGACGTCGCAGCGGTGTTGCATTCCAAACTTGGGTGCTCGGAGCACCACGCGAGCCAGCAGTCTTCGCGGCTAAGTCGTCCATCCGGTACGCACTGCGGTAGCCCGTAGTACCTCTCCGCGAGCCAGCAGTCTTTGCGTCACTGCAGCCCAGCCCGCAAACTGCGTGCTCTCGAGACACCTCGCGAGCCAGCAGTTTTCAAGTCTATGTGGTTCGGAATGCCAACGCCGGGTGAGCCTCTCTGCCTTTACAGCCCTCACACATCGCATCGGCCCCGCTTCACACTGCGGACGCTCGAGGCACCTTGCAATGCATCTACCTGCGAGCCAGTAGTCGTTGCGTCTACGTCATTCGGTATGCTGACGCCGTGTTAGCTTCACTTACGCACAGCGCGGGCCAGTGGTCTTCGAATACTGATGGCGTACGGTGCCTCCTCGCGGGTTCACGCGTCACAGCTGATGCCAACAGCAGCCTCGACGGCAAAACAGCGGGTACTCGTAGCATCTTCCACCGAACAAGCTGTCTTCACGTGTGCGTCGTCTGGTATGCTGACGCCACTCGAGCTCCGCCTACGTGCCGTGGGTTCTCAGAGCACAGAAACCAGAGGTCTTCACGTCGACGTCATCCGGTATGCTGACTTTTGTCTAGCCACTTTCGTACAGTAGGTGCTCGAATCACCTCGAAGGTGTTCGCGTATACTTCAATTGTATGATGACACCGGTTGAGCAACGCTTGCAGCAGCATGTGCTTGTACTCTAACTCGCTAATCGAGTTTAGGTAAACTCTCAATATTTCATCCATAATTGAAAGCAAAAAGCTCTATCTAACCACTTGGCGTAAAAATCGAAACCTGGTGTTAATCTTCTTGTTATTAATGCAATCGGCGATAAACTAGACGCGATGCACTAGCGAGCCGCACGAATAACCAAGTAGGATTCCAACCGAGATGTTCTCAGTGCTTCACAGACTGCACGGCCTTAGAAGCACCACTTCAACTGCTCTTCTATTTGCGGGTAAAGCTGAACTACGTTCTCGATGCAGTACTTGGCTACTGAGTCTGCTGTCGCTGTATTTTATTAGCTGGACGCACATTAAGAGTGGTATGATAATTTCTTTTCTTTAAAATAACCGGTTTTTATATTTCAGATTGACAATTATGTTGCCATTAGATTACTTAATTTGTTGTTCTAACTAAATAGCTGCAATAATCTAAAAACTTACTGGGACACTTTCTAGCACGTGAACAAATCTAGAGCAATAATAATTCTAAACAAGTAAAACCGATTTACCTTATAAACATACAAATTATGTGCAAATACGGATTTCCTCACGATCGTAACATAAGGAAAATAAAGAGATGATCCAAGTATTCAGGTAGGTG
Source organism: Chrysodeixis includens (assembly GCA_941860345.1). Lineage (NCBI taxonomy): Eukaryota > Metazoa > Arthropoda > Insecta > Lepidoptera > Noctuidae > Chrysodeixis > Chrysodeixis includens. The sequence goes on along the minus strand of OW796108.1, from coordinate 5,713,624 downwards.
TATCTAACCTTAGTTTTCAGGTTTACCGAACAGAATTTTATAACCAAGTAAACGTTTAGATCATAATATTATTATGTCACTAAAAAATAATGGAAACATTAACGGAGGCAATCTGACCATAAAAAAGTATTTCGATTATAGTGGACTTTACCGTGAGGTATTTAAATAATACAAAAATACATACTGAGAGCTACGTCGACAATTAAGTAGGTAAGTTCTAAGATATAATCCGATCGCTAATTACAACTAAGACGTTTGTCAGTGCTAAAATATTTAGAAATAAGTTAGGCTTAAAAATATTTTTCGACAGGCCCCCTTAGGTACCGACTGTATATTAATATTAAACAAAAACAACTTTCACGGAAAAATAAATAATTGTGATGACTATAAAGAAAATTTACTATGCTGTGAAATCTAGAATATTTATGGACAAATGAAACGAGTCAAATGGTGGTATGATGGTACATGTGTGTTGCGCATATTCTAAAATTACTAGACTGCTTATAGTTTTTAAAACCTAACCGTACATTTTTTTTTGTCTAAATGTGGTGCATGAAAGTATCTATACAATGGATTTTCACAAATGTGGATGTACTTGTACAGTAGCTTGGAATTGGAGAGAATTGTGTATGTTAACAGATACCGACAGCCCTGGTGCTTTCACCTTATGTGCGTTTTTGTTTAAACTTGTCTATGGAACAGACAAAACAAGTTACTGCATGGTAAAAGTAGAGGTCTCTATGTGCTTCAGGTAACTAAATAAATCCATTCCTTTCTTTCATGTTGTTAAGTTTTTATCTTTCTTACTGTCTGGAGTGGGGTATGTGCATAACATTTTTTTTGACAGATTTCACTAGCGCTTTGTAGTTAAAAGCAATGCTCAATGTTAAATGGAAGGATTTGATCACTATCACAGAAGCTATGCATTTGTGGAACACGGTTATGTGCATGGAAGAAAATTATAAAGTTGATAAATGGCTGAAAGTATGAGCTTATAACGTGGAAGATTCGCCGTACAGTTTGTGGTAAATGTGTCAACATGATTGTTACCAAATTATGGGATAGTTTCGTAATTAACTTTGTTAACTGATTTGTGCTGAAAGGATATGTTTGACATACTATGGCATTACGAGATAGCGGAGATATCGGATTTGAAATAGTATATAATCCTTTCAAATTAACCGAATTTATCAAGTAAAAATTAAAAGGTAACGTTTGCCTTTACTCTGTGTAACTAGAGCAAAATCTTAGGTAGGTAATACATATTGTTAACAGAGGCTGCGGGAGCAAAATTTGAAAAAAACCGGGCGTCTAAATGCCGTGGCATCATCCGTATCCAACCTAAGAGCCGATTTTAATGATGCGCAAAAGTACTATGCGTAAGGTAACAATCAGCTTAAGATTATTCCTTTTCTAGGATAAAATCCTAATTGTGATTGTTGACAGATACACGACCATGACACATGCTTTGGTAACATGAGGTAATGCACAAAACTTAATTATTAGCTGATAGAATAAGCTGCATAATAAACATTGTTGACAGATTGACGGAGCTTAAGTGCCCAAAAGAGGTTTACGAAGAGAGAAAGGTACAGTTTAATACCTGTTTGAAAGTGAATACAATTCGTATAGCTAATTTATAGTGTATTAGGTGCATGTTTGTTGTTCCATGCTTAAGAAGTATTGTTGACAGATTACCTACAATTCGGCAAAAAGGTATCGCTCTATTTCGAGACTTATTAGCAAACTCCTGAATGGTTTAGTGTCCTACCGATTTACGGAATAATTAAACAACGATGTAAAGCAGAAATAAATTGAGGACATATTAAAGAGGCAAAAAAAACTGTAAAACATGACATAATAACTAAAAAAAACTAGTATTGTTGGATAGCGAAACAAAGGTGAGAACATAATGAAGTTGTTGACAGATTGTACTGAGCTTCGCGTCGGCAGTTAAGGGGAAGTATGCCGCAATACGTGATCAAATAAAGAATATCAGGCTGAGTAAAACCAAGTCTAGGTAAAGCATTCAATTATGTTTATGTATTGGGTAGGTAGGCAAGTAATTAAGTATTGTTGACAGGGTCTACAGAGGAATGCAAGGTACGATATTCCAATTAGTACTTGATGAGAATCAGAACGACACGTATTTGTATCTATTTCCTATGTTCGTAACCAATATTGTTAGCAGATGTCGGTGGTTTCACTCAAATTCACCGTAAATCAATATCTGGCACGCACAAGTAAGCAATGTCATGAATGTTTGTCCTGCTTTGGCCAAAGGTCTGTATCTAAATACTGCTTTTGAGTTACGTAAAATCATTTTTTACTAAAAAAATCAAGTCTGAAGTGCTGAGTACAGCATGCAAGGTAAACGTTAAATTAGTGCATCATAAATGTTTGTGTTTTACATTACGCAGAAATGGAGTTGTGTCAGTTTAAATAACACGAAGCTTTAAAAGTATATAGCGGCAATTAACAATCAATTGCACTAAGCTTTTCGTACTCTGAGATCACTGAATCATGGAATGGTGAACCTGTCAGTGTGCTTCAAATATAGAAGGTATGAACTGTCTTATTGTAATAATTTGTAAATGCTAATTTACTTTTGTGCTGTAGCTAGAGCTACGTAGGTGTGTAATAAGATATTGTTGACAGGAATCTGTTATCGAGGACAGTTGAACTGGTTGCGGCCTCCTAGCTTTTAGTGACGGTATTTTCTTCTTAAAATTTACCTACCTAGGATAAATTAATGAATATTGTCGGTAATATTAAAATGCTGAATTTCATCCTGGAAATTTTAATGGGCTACAAGTGCAACAATATGTAGGTAGAGGTTGGTCACTTAATGTTATTAGTTTATTAAGTTATTCACTGTGTGCTCACGCACCGTTTTTATGAGGTGACCACAAATTTAATACTTATATCAATAGGATAGCGCCATAACGGAAATTGTTGACAGATCTACGTTATTTGGAGAGATAAACGCTAACACGTAGTCAAGAAAAATGCAACACCTTGTTCCGAACAAAAGGTAAGAACAATAACAGTCTTGTTGACAGATCGAAGAAGTGCTCATAAAATAATTATGGAGCCACAACGAAAGTAAGGCCAACAAATTTTCGCAAAACTCAAATCTAGAAAGAAATTATGAAATAACATCAATGGATTATTCGTGTGACGCGTGGAATTTTAATATGTATAAAAGCCATAATGTGAAAAAGGCAGGTTCATCGAAGCAGTATATTGCAGAACTCTGAAATGCTTCAGGTAAATAGTACCTAATTCTAATTGTTGACAGATATTAATTCGTCTCGTGTCAGTCACCTGACTAGTACGTTCATCAATGGTACAAGTTGTACTCGACGTATAAGGGACGGTCTTACGTATTGAGATGCATAACTCGGGATGGTACCGGTACATAACAAACAGTAAAACTGTTTCATAGAAATGGCTGATTCTCTACCGTCGGTGGCAAAGACAGTTAAAGGTAATTTACTCAAACAATATATTTAGTATTCGTGGCTACATGGTGGCTTCGTGGTATACGTGGATAAGTACACACTACAACAACGCCTGGTTTAACAAAACTGTAGCCATAAATTGCTTGGAGTGCTCGCGTAACAAATGTTGGTTGACAGGATCGTGATTATAGCAGATTGCGGAATAATACCGTCGTGGAAAACATCTAAACAACAAACGTGTATCACAGGATTTTTTATTGGAGTCAATGGTATGTTGCTAAATCTAAAAACTAGTAATGGAAAACGAATATTACGGGTTTTTTGCCAGGCGCAGCTCACTTGAAAAGGTACTGTTTTTTGCAGACGACTGTTTTCATTATTCAATCCAAGGAACACCCAAATCCGGTAATACTACCAAGGTGACCTTTTTTAACTTTAGCATAGAAGCGTAATAACTATTGTTGACAGATTAACTCGAGGTTGATCATCGTGAAACACGCGTAACAAGAATAATTGGACAGTTATGCTGGTAACTAATGTATGTACTCACACAAGTAACATAACATATTCGGCTATCAAGTTCTTTAAAAATATACATGATTAGGAATGGAAACTGCTAATTTCGATATTGAAATAAGAATCCTTCTAAAATGTCTTCAGTGAGGCGTTGATTAATATGGCATTGTGAGTACCCAATTGCTATAGAAAATATATTGCTTGGATAGGTTCCATAATGAGATTTGTTGACAGTTGAGAGAGAATTTACTAGCGAAACTGGATATAACAATGTATCAATACTTGAAGACCTTGGGAAATGAAAAACCACGTAAGTGCCATGAGCAGCGTGAATTGTACGTACTAATTGTATACTGAGTTGACAATTGCTACAACTTGCTTAAAGAGAAGCACAGCAAGATTTTTGAACTTCATATGTAATTTGAATTTCCAGTCAAATGACTTAAACAGGTATGGCATGTAAACTACTCTTTAGCTGTAAGTGCGTAACACAGTATTGTTGACAGGTACCAAAGGCACCAATTACTGAATTTGAGCAGACCGAAATAAAAGCTAGAAAGTTCCGGTAAATTGATAATTGCATGTAATCAATCAACTATACAAAGTTGCATCATATTAGAAAAAATATTTATAAATAGAAAACAACTAACTGAGAAACGTGTAGGTAAAGATAGATTTCAAGATTACTGCAGATAATGGCATAATGTATACAAAAATAAGAAATACTTTGTACCGGAAAAGTAAGATACGAAATAAGGCGAACAAGATCAAAGTGACAACACGACACGGAAGTGGCTCGGAAGACCGTCACGAAAACGATACAGACAAGCTGGCGAAGTTTATCACGAAGTCGCGAACGACGCTAAAAAAATCATAGCTAATATAAGGACGACGGTTACAATACGCATGAAAATAAAACTAACACCCTGAAGATTAACATCAATCGCGACAAAAATAATTAAGAACGAAATAATAGAAACGATAAAGATAACTCCTCAACGAATATCAGTGAAGAATACACCCGGAGTAAATCAAGACGATACTGACGTGACGTAGAAAATTATAAGGAAGCAGAGAGTTTTATGAATGAAAACACGGACAAGGTGAACAAGAACATTATGAAGACGCGATCGAGGTGGAGAAGATAATATATTATTATAAAAACAAGGACGAGGTGCACAAGATCAATTGGGAAGACGACACAGACGAGGCGAGGAAAATCATCGGGAAGAGGACACGGACGAGGTGTAAGAAGGTCAATATGAAATAGCGGCCGAGACGGAGAAAATTATCAAAGAAGCTGAATTATACATACAAAAGATCATCGGGAAGACGAGGCAAAGATCATCTGGAAGACAACACGGACGAGGTGACGAAAATAATCTGGAAGACGACACGGACGAGGTGTAATAAGTTCAATATGAAATAGTGGCCGAGACGGAGAAGATTATCAAAGAAGCTGAATTATAAAGATATAAGATCATCAAGAAGACGAGGCAAAAATCATCTGGAAGACGAGGCGAAGAAGATCATCTGGAAGACAACACGGACGAGGTGAAGAAGATCATCGGGAAGACGACACGGACGAGGCGAAGAAGATCATCGGGAAGACGACACGGACGAGGCGAAGATCATCGGGAAGACGACACGGACGAGGCGAAGAAGATCATCGGGAAGACGACACGGACGAGGTGCAGAAGATCATCGGGAAGACGACACGGTAGAGGTGTAAGATATCTTTAAGAAATAGCGGCCGTGACGGAGAAGTTTATCAAAGAAGCTGAATCAGACATAAGATCACAGGGAAAACGAGGCAACTGGAAGAAGACACGGACGAAGCGAAGAAGATCATCTTGATGACGACACGGACGAGGTGCAGAAGATCATCGGGAAGACGACACGGTCAAGGTGTAAGATCTTTAAGAAATAGCGGCCGTGACGGAGAAGATCATCAAAGAAGCTGAATCAGACATAAGATCATAGGGAAGACGAGGCAACTGGAAGACGACACGGACGAGGCGAAGAAGATCATCGGGAAGACTACACGGACGAGGTGCAGAAGATCATCGGGAAGACTACACGGACGTGGTGCAGAAGATCATCGGGAAGACGACACGGACGAGGCGAAGAAGATCATCGGGAAGACGACACGGACGAGGCGAAGAAGATCATCGGGAAGACGACACGGACGAGGCGAAGAAGATCATCGGGTAGACGACACGGACGAGGTGCAGAAGATCATCGGGAAGACAACACGGTCGAGGTGTAAGATCTTTAAGAAATAGCGGCCGTGACGGAGAAGATTATCAAAGAAGCTGAATCAAACATGAGATCACAGGGAAGACGACGCAACTGGAAGACGACACGGACGAGGCGAAGAAGATCATCGGGAAGACGACACGGACGAGGCGAAGAAGATCTTTGGGAAGACGACACGGACGAGGCGAAGAAGATCATCGGGAAGACGACATGGACGAGGCGAAGAAGATCATCGGGAAGACGACACGGACGAGGCGAAGAAGATCTTTGGGAAGACGACACGGACGAGGCGAAGAAGATCATCGGGAAGACGACATGGACGAGGCGAAGAAGATCATCGGGAAGACGACACGGACGAGGTGCAGAAAATCATCGGGAACACTACATGAACAACACGATCAATACACGGAGGCGAAACAGCTTTTTTTGCATTCAAGGTATGACTTTTTTTTTCTTTCTAGTTACATTAGGAGTATAAAAAGCACTTGACGTAATGTCTGTTTCATTTTAGATGCATACATGAAGAAACCACACAAAAGCGGAACATCAGGAAGTTCACTACAACAATACAGGCGGGTCAGAGGAGGAGTGCAAGAACGAAGGCATACAGACGAGGTGTTCAACGCTGCAAGCAAAATCAACGCCATATAAATTAGGTAATTAAACGTACGACTAATATAAACAAAACAGATGTCACGGAAGCACTAAATGGCGACACAGACGAGGTGGAGAAGATCATCGAGAAGACGACACGGACGAGGCGAAGAAGATCATCGGGAAGACGACACGGACGAGGCGAAGAAGATCATCTTGAAGACGACACGGACGAGGCGGAGAAGATCATCGAGAAGACGACACGGACGAGGTGCAGAAGATCATCGGGAAGACGACACGGACGAGGCGAAGAAGATCATCGAGAAGACGACACGGACGAGGCGGAGAAGATCATCGAGAAGACGACACGGACGAGGCGAAGAAGATCATCGAGAAGACGACACGGACGAGGCGGAGAAGATCATCGAGAAGACGACACGGACGAGGCGGAGAAGATCATCGAGAAGACGACACGGACGAGGCGGAGAAGATCATCGAGAAGACGACACGGACGAGGCGAAGAAGATCATCGAGAAGACGACACGGACGAGGCGAAGAAGATCATCGAGAAGACGACACGGACGAGGCGGAGAAGATCATCGAAAGGTCGACACGGACGAGGCGGTGAAGATCATCAGGAAGACAAAGAATCATGGCTATGTGAAGAAGGTAATAATGAAGGCATGGTCGAGGCTGAGAAGATCATCACGGACGAGGCGCAGACCATCACGAAGTCACGGACGAGGCGCAGACCATCACGAAGACAAGGACGAGGTGGAGACCATCACGAAGTCACGGACGAGGCGGAGACCATCACGAAGTCACGGACGAGGCGGAGACCATCACGAAGACACGGACGAGGCGGAGACCATCACGAAGACACGGACGAGGCGGAGACCATCACGAAGACACGGACGAGGCGGAGACCATCACGAAGACACGGACGAGGCGGAGACCATCACGAAGACACGGACGAGGCGGAGACCATCACGAAGTCACGGACGAGGCGGAGACCATCACGAAGACACGGACGAGGCGGAGACCATCACGAAGACACGGACGAGGCGGAGACCATCACGAAGTCACGGACGAGGCGGAGACCATCACGAAGACACGGACGAGGCGGAGACCATCACGAAGACACGGACGAGGCGGAGACCATCACGAAGTCACGGACGAGGCGGAGACCATCACGAAGACACGGACGAGGCGGAGACCATCACGAAGACACGGACGAGGCGGAGACCATCACGAAGACACGGACGAGGCGGAGACCATCACGAAGACACGGACGAGGCGGAGACCATCACGAAGTCACGGACGAGGCGGAGACCATCACGAAGACACGGACGAGGCGGAGACCATCACGAAGACACGGACGAGGCGGAGACCATCACGAAGTCACGGATGAGGTTAAGAAGATCATCGGGAAGACGACGCGGAGGCGGTACGCTGAGACAGCTGGATCGAACCTCAGGTTGGTTCCGTATTCTATGTATAATTACTGTTGCGAGAAAGTAATTGGAATACAAATCGGTTCTCTATTCTTGAACCGAATTATTTAACCAATGTGTTTTTATCTCTTGATTAATTTACTTTCCCAGCTATCGAAATACAGCGAATACATTACTAATGGGTTGTATTTTTTTTTTCTAGTTGCTGCTGGTAGAAATTGAAATCATCTCTGTACGAACATCTAAAAGAACATGATCCGGTAATAACAAGAAATTAAAAGAAATAATAAAATACAGAAATGTAAAAATAAATTATGTCAAAAATGTAAATTGAGATAATAAACAGTATATGTATTTCAGACATGCATTATTATTTAATGTATTTTTGTTCATGTCGTCATGGAGAATGGCAATGATAAGAGGCTAACAGTGCTATCACGTACTAATTTAACATATTGACAACACAACTTACCCCATTTTAAATTAAACCTTTTTTGTTTTGCCGTGGTGAAACGCTAATGACTTCAACCCACGCCGAGGGCAGGGGGCTGGGGACATGTCGGACCCACCGATCAAAATCACACCGGGCCCCTTCTGCTATCTAAGCCAGCGTCACGGGATCTCTGCGTGACCCTGGCTGTAAATTAAACCTCTGAGGGCATTATCACATTAAGATATCCTTGAATAACTTTCATGAGAGGCTGATCTGGCCTAAGTAATTTCTTGATCCTACACACATAGGTCACATCTATTAAAAACACATTAATATACACAACACATTTTATGACTGTTAGCTTTTGTTGCTGACATAAACCACCAGGGGAGTCCTCAAAGGGAAAAAGGGCACTCTTTCATACAGAGCTAACTTTTTGAGAACATTTTACTAACTTACTGGTTATCTACATATATTATTATCATTCACGACTTTGTCATTTCCTGGTAGACCAAACTTATAGCAGAAAAGTATGAGAAAAGGAATTTAGGTCGAGGCGACTAAAGTTAAACATGTCTGATTCGCAGACTATGGCTATATTTCACTCAATAGTATCAGGGTTAGAGTCGACGTTCCAAGAACAGTACGAAAAGCAGCTATGACGAAAAGATGATGAGATAATCTTAAATTGGAAAACACAAACTTTTTAAATCTAGATGAAGAGTAAACTTATGGCTTGACTCTCGTAACCGCTTATTAGCTTGGTCCAGCCCTACGATCCGCGATATCGGATTCGATTACATTAATCTTGGATACTAGTCCTATTCAGTTCAAGCTTGCGATTCTTAAAATAAGCTCCAAGCGATCCGTGATAGAGTTGGTCTAAACACAGGTTTAAGACTGCCTGTCCACCGGGGCCCGGGCGGAGCTAGGCTGCAGAGCGGGGAAACTAGAAAATATTTCTCATATTAACCAATAGGGTTGTGAGACATAAGGACTCTAATTTGCGAAATCAAACTCTAGCACGACATGGAATCGTGCTTCGGCGACGGCGCGCGGGCGTCAAATTGCCGTTCAGCTGCAGAAATTCAAAGTCTGCATAGAAAGATCTGAGTAGAAAGTCTGAAAACAAGAACAAGGCGGTTTTATAGTCAAACAATATATAAAAAACATATATAATAATAAACCCAAATACCCAAATTAGTTAAATCTCCATAATTTACAATAGTCTTGTAGCTACCTTGGGCCGTCCATGTCTGTTCTTCTATAGAGCAGGGGTGGATGGCCCTTGGTAGATGCCCCAATACATTTTAGATTAAAGTTCTCAACAAGGCCTCTGCATGTTGGACCTGTGTCCCCGTGTAAGCCTTTAAAAAGGACCGGGTTTCTTCCCTTGAAGTTATCCCGTGAATTAAAAGAGATACAAATAATAATAAACCCCTCGGGGCAAGACGTTACCTCATCATGGGGATAACGCAAGACCAGATATATATTAGTATGCTTTTTCAAACCTTGAGGTATAAATAAAAAATGTATCTGAAGGTCTATGTAGGAGCATACATCCGCAGGGCAGCTTGTGGCGAGCTGTTTGTGTGTGGCGACACAACGGAACCTGAATGCCCCAGGGGGTCACTCTTCATGAGGACTCCCAGCTCTTTCTTGCCTTAACTGGCTGGCTAGAGAGGGGTCGCAAGAGCTATATGCTCGGGGTGGAAGTGTCTAATGGCGTAATAACGAGGAAACCCGCTCCGGGTCTGTAAACCGCGATGGCGAAATCGGTGTCGCACCTCTCTACACCCCTTAGCCTTTACTCTCTGGTGTTGCCCACCTGCTGCCTATCGTGGCGGTATAATAGGGGGCCCATCTTGGAGTCCGCGAGTCACCGCCTGCCAATTTTAATTGCATTTTCATGTGTTGAAAGGCAGGTGCCATAGTTATCCATAGTTTGAGAAATAAACACATCCAACATACCCTATCCATAGCCCAAATTCGTTTTATCCATAATTTACAATAGTTTTGTAGCTACCTTGGGCCGTCCATGTCTGTTCTTTCATAGAGCAGGGGTGGATGGCCCTTGGTAGTTGCCCCATCACATATTAGATTAAAGTTCTCAACAAGGCCTCTGCATGTTGGACCTATGTCCCCATGTAAGCCTTTAAAAAGGACCGGGTTTCTTCCCTTGAAGTTATCCCGTGAATTAAAAGAGATACAAATAATAATAATAATGTATTTATTTTCTCATCATCACAAAAACACAGTACAAAGTAAAATATAGAACTACATAGAGACTGGTGTCTGTTTTAGGTAGAACCTGTAGTACAGATCACCAGGCATACCCTTCATCGGACAATCAACTTATAAACTATGACTGTATTATGACAATAAGATAAAAACAATACTTTAAACTATTGTTGTAATATTAAAAAAACAATCAAAAGTTAAAATTAAAATTAAAATTAAGGAACTTAAAACTGAGTTAGAAAATGAAATATTACACAATAAAATATTAAATATACATGGCATATAAACTATTGTAAACGAAAAAACAATTCAAAGAAAATCAAAAAGTAGATCAAAAGAGATCAAAAATAAGAAAGATACTTTTTATTTGTAATGTTGTGTGTTAGTGTGTTGTGCGTGTGCGTGTGTGTGTGTGTGTGTGTGTGTGTGTGTGTGTGTGTGTGTGTGTGTGTACGTGTGAAAGCTTTAATTCTTTGGACATGTATGTTACCTTGTTACCTGATAGGTTTTAGAAGAGATTCTGTAGTATTGTAGTCAATACCTTGAAGCCACGAACATATTTTTTTCTTGCACTTAGTCTTAGAAAGTGGATATATTAAAATTTCTTTATTTAATCTATTATATAAAAAGGGACCCAGAAAGATATAAAAATTTTGCGCTAAACTACTCCTGAACCTAGTAATAGTACAGACCGCGGTGGCTTTTCTGTTAGTGGAGGTTTTTTTAGGGTCATACAACATTTCTGAGTGTTTTTTTGTAACAATGCCTAAAATAAAAAGTTGTCGAACTGTAAGTACCTGACAGCGTTGGTACAAGTCAAATGTAGGATAGCGTATTGGAAGAAAGGAACTCACTTTTAAAACGGCTCTTTGGGCTCTCTCTAACTTTAATAAATATGTTTTAGCAGCCCCACCCCAGGAAACAGGCAAAGCTTAGAATCAAAGCAAACGCTTGGAATCTAGGGCTCAGCTTTACTTTAGATTTTATTCTGAGGACGGTAGCTGAATACTACGGCTCTCCGATTAAACAGCAATTTGTGCGGAGGTTGATTGTTACTAATATTGAGGCAATAAGTTTTGTTTGGTACTAACACTATCGATTTCTATGTCTGAATAAATTAAAGCTATATTATATTATACATTTACGCGAACGTCAAGCGTCGGTTTTCGGTCCCTTATGGGACCGAAAGCCGATGCTTGATGTTTAAATTCCTAATAAAGCAATATTGCTTTTCCCGATGTGGTTGATCGCTCAAACACACATCTCAACTTATACATCATGCTCAAATGGTGAACTTAGCAGCTGGAGCACTTCTCATTTGGTATGCTTCGCAATTTCAAGCCGGACCAAATATCATGGTTGGTTGGCAATAAAAAAAAACGCTGATATCAACATTCGCAAAACTTTCGAGGATTCAAGATCATTTTGACCACATTTTCAAATTTCAGTTGGATTGCAAAGAGAGCTCTACTGAAATGCGATTATGGCAATCGAATAAAAAAAAACCCTGAAGTGAATATACCCCAGATAGTGATCGCTGGCTTTGCCTGTTCCCTGCTATCTCTGTGCAATGACAAGATCCAGATTGAGAGATCCAAGTTTACTTTAGTTAGGTTTGGTTTTTAGTTAGGTTAGGTTTGTAGTTAGGTTAGGTTTGGTTTTTAGTTCGGTTAGGTTAGGTTTGGTTTTTAGTTAGGTTAGGTTAGGTTTAATTTTTAGTAAGGTTAGGTTAGGTTTGTTTCTGAGTAAGGTTAGGTTAGGTTCGGTTATGTTTGTTTCTGAGTTAGGTTAGGTTAGGTTTAGTTTTTAGTTTTTAGTTTTTAGTTTTTAGTTTTTAGTTATTAGTTATTAGTTTTTAGTTTTTAGTTTATAGTTTTTAGTTTTTAGTTTTTAGTTTTTAGTTTTTAGTTTTTAGTTTTTAGTTAGGTTAGGTTAGGTTTGTTTCTGAGTTAGGTTAGTTAGGTTTGGTGTTTAGTAAGGTTAGGTTAGATTTGTTTCTGAATTAGGTTAGGTTAGGTTTGGTTTTTAGTTAGGTTAGGTTAAGTTTGGTCTTAAGTTAAGTTAGGTTAGGTTTGGTTTTAAGTTAGGTTAGGTTAAATTTGTTTCTGAGTTAGGTTAGGTTAGGTTTGGTTTTTAGTTAGGTTAGGTTAGGTTTGGTTTTTAGTTAGGTTAGGTTAGATTTGTTTCTGAGTTAGGTTAGGTTAGGTTTGGTTTTTAGTAAGGTTAGGTTAGGTTTGTTTCTGAATTAGGTTCGGTTTGGTTTTTAGTTAGGTTAGGTTTGTTTCTGAATTAGGTTAGGTTAGGTTTGGTTTTTAGTTAGGTAAGGTTAGATTTGTTTCTGAGTTAGGTTAGGTTAGGTTAGTTTTGGTTTTTAGTTAGGTTAGGTTAGGTTTGTTTCTGAGTTAGGTTAGGTTTGGTTTTTAGTTAGGTTAGGTTAGGTTAGGTTTGGTTTTTAGTTAGGTTAGGTTAGGTTTGGTTTTTAGTCAGGTTAGGTTAGGTTTGTTTCTGAGTTAAGTTAGGTTAGGTTTGGGTTTAAGTTAGGTTCGGTTATGTTTGTTTCTGAGTTAGGTTAGGTTAGGTTTGGTTTTTAGTTTTTAGTTTTTAGTTTTTAGATTTTAGTTTTTAGATTTTAGTTTTTAGTTTTTAGTTTTTAGTTTTTTAGTTTTTAGTTTTTAGTTTTTAGTTTTTAGTTTTTAGTTTTTAGTTTTTAGTTTTTAGTTTTTAGTTTTACGTTTTTAGTTTTTAGTTTTTAGTTTTTAGTTTTTAGTTTTTAGTTTTTAGTTTTTAGTTTTTAGTTTTTAGTTTTTAGTTTTTAGTTTTTAGTTTTTAGTTTTTAGTTTTTAGTTTTTAGTTTTTAGTTTTTAGTTTTTAGTTTTTTAGTTTTTAGTTTTTAGTTTTTAGTTTTTTTGTTTTTAGTTTTCAGTTTTTTGTTTTTAGTTTTTTTGTTTTTTGTTTTTAGTTTTTAGTTTTTAGTTTTTAGGTTTTAGTTTTTAGTTTTTAGTTTTTAGTTTTTAGTTTTTAGCTAGGTTTGTTTCTGAGTTAGGTTAGGTTTGGTTTTTAGTTAGGTTAGGTTAGATTTGTTTCTGAATTAGGTTAGGTTAGGTTTGGTTTTTAGTTAGGTTAGGTTAAGTTTGGTTTTTAGTTAGGTTAGGTTAGGTTTGGTTTTTAGTTAGGTTAGGTTAGATTTGTTTCTGAGTTAGGTTAGGTTAGGTTTGGTTTTTAGTTAGGTTCAAACCTAACCTAATTCAGAAACAAACCTAACCTAACCTAACTAAAAACCAAACCTAACCTAACCTAACTCAGAAACAAATCTAACCTAACCTAACTAAAAACCAAACCTAACCTAACCTAACTAAAAACCAAACTTAACCTAACCTAACCAAAAACCAAACCTAACCTAACCTAATTCAGAAACAAATCTAACCTAACCTAACTAAAAACCAAACCTAACCTAACTCAGAAACAAACCTAGCTAAAAACTAAAAACTAAAAACTAAAAACTAAAAACTAAAACCTAAAAACTAAAAACTAAAAACTAAAAACTAAAAACAAAAACAAAAAAAACTAAAAACAAAAAACTGAAAACTAAAAACAAAAAAAACTAAAAACTAAAAACTAAAAACTAAAAACTAAAAACTAAAAACTAAAAACTAAAAACTAAAAACTAAAAACTAAAAACTAAAAACTAAAAACTAAAAACTAAAATCTAAAAACTAAAAACTAAAAACTAAAAACTAAAAACTAAAAACTAAAAACTAAAAACCAAACCTAACCTAACTAACTAAAACCAAACCAAACCTAATTCAGAAACAAACCTAACCTAACCTTACTAAAAACCAAACCTAACCTAACCTAACTCAGAAACAAATCTAACCTAACCTAACTAAAAACCAAACCTAACCTAACCTAACTCAGAAACAAATCTAACCTAACCTAACGAAAAACCAAACCTAACCTAACCTAACTCAGAAACAAATCTAACCTAACCTAACGAAAAACCAAACCTAACCTAACCTAACTAAAAACCAAACCTAACCTAACTCAGAAACAAACCTAACCTAACCTAACTAAAAACCAAAACTAACCTAACCTAACCTAACTCAGAAACAAATCTAACCTAACCTAACTAAAAAACCAAACCTAACCTAACCTAATTCAGAAACAAACCTAACCTAACTAAAAACCAAACCGAACCTAATTCAGAAACAAACCTAACCTAACCTTACTAAAAACCAAACCTAACCTAACCTAACTCAGAAACAAATCTAACCTAACCTAACTAAAAACCAAACCTAACCTAACCTAACTCAGAAACAAATCTAACCTAACCTAACGAAAACCAAACCTAACCTAACCTAACTAAAAACCAAACTTAACCTAACCTTACTAAAAACCAAACCTAACCTAACCTAATTCAGAAACAAACCTAACCTAACTAAAAACCAAACCTAACCTAACCTAACTCAGAAACAAATCTAACCTAACCTAACTAAAAAACCAAACCTAACCTAACCTAACTAAAAACCAAACTTAACCTAACCTAACTAAAAACCAAACCTAACCTAACCTAATTCAGAAACAAATCTAACCTAACCTAACTAAAAACCAAACCTAACCAAACATAACCGAACCTAACTATGTTTCAGAGTTAGGTTAGGTTAAGTTTGGTTAGGTTAGATTGACCTTACCTAACTAAAAACCCAAACCTAACCTAACCTAACTAAAAACCAAACCTAACCTAACCTAACTCAGAAACAAACCTAACCTAACCTAATTAAAAACTAAAAACTAAACCTAACCTAACCTAACTCAGAAACAAACATAACCGAACCTAACTAAAAACTAAAAACTAAACCTAACCTAACCTAACTCAGAAACAAATCTAACCTAACATAACTAAAAACCAAACCTAACCTAACCAAATTCAGAAACAAACCTAACCTAACTTAAAACCAAACCTAACCTAATTCAGAAACAAACCTAACCTAACCTTACTAAAACCAAACCTAACCTAACTCAGAAACAAATCTAACCTAACCTAACTAAAAACCAAACCTAACCTAACCTAATTCAGAAACAAATCTAACCTAACCTAACTAAAAACCAAACCTAACCTAACTCAGAAACAAACCTAGCTAAAAACTAAAAACTAAAAACTAAAAACTAAACACTAAAAACTAAAAAACTAAAAACTAAAACCTAAAAACTAAAAACTAACCTAACCTAACCTAACCTAACCTAACTCAGAAACAAATCTAACCTAACATAACTAAAAACCAAACCTAACCTAACCAAATTCAGAAACAAACCTAACCTAACTTAAAACCAAACCTAACCTAATTCAGAAACAAACCTAACCTAACCTTACTAAAACCAAACCTAACCTAACTCAGAAACAAATCTAACCTAACCTAACTAAAAACCAAACCTAACCTAACCTAATTCAGAAACAAATCTAACCTAACCTAACTAAAAACCAAACCTAACCTAACTCAGAAACAAACCTAGCTAAAAACTAAAAACTAAAACTAAAAACTAAACACTAAAAACTAAAAACTAAAAACTAAAACCTAAAAACTAAAAACTAAAAACAAAAAACAAAAAAACTAAAAACAAAAAACTGAAAACTAAAAACGAAAAAACTAAAAACTAAAAATTAAAACTAAAAACTAAAAACTAAAAAACTAAAAACTAAAAACTAAAAACTAAAAACTAAAAACTAAAAACTAAAAACTAAAAACTAAAAACTAAAAACTAAAAACTAAAAACTAAAAACTAAAAACTAAAAACTAAAAACTAAAAACTAAAAACTAAAAACTAAAACTAAAAACTAAAAACTAAAAACTAAAAACTAAAAACTAAAAACTAAAAACTAAAAACTAAAAACTAAAAACTAAAAACAAAAAACTAAAAACTAAAAACTAAAAACTAAAAACAAAAAACAAAAAAACTAAAAACAAAAAACTGAAAACTAAAAACAAAAAAACAAAAACTAAAAATTAAAAACAAAAAACTAAAAACTAAAAACTAAAAACTAAAAAACTAAAAACTAAAAACTAAAAACTAAAAACTAAAAACTAAAAACTAAAAACTAAAAACTAAAAACTAAAAACTAAAAACTAAAAACTAAAAACTAAAATACTAAAAACTAAAAACTAAAAACTAAAAACCAAACCTAACCTAACCTTACTAAAAACCAAACCTAACCTAACTCAGAAACAAACCTAACCTAACCTAACTAAAATCCAAAACTAACCTAACCTAACCTAACTCAGAAACAAATCTAACCTAACCTAACTAAAAACCAAACCTAACCTAACCTAATTCAGAAACAAACCTAACCAAACTAAAAACCAAACCGAACCTAATTCAGAAACAAACCTAACCTAACCTTACTAAAAACCAAACCTAACCTAACCTAACTCAGAAACAAATCTAACCTAACCTAACTAAAAACCAAACCTAACCTAACCTAACTCAGAAACAAAGCTAACCTAACCTAACGAAAAACCAAACCTAACCTAACCTAACTCAGAAACAAATCTAACCTAACCTAACGAAAAACCAAACCTAACCTAACCTAACTAAAAACCAAACTTAACCTAACCTTACTAAAAACCAAACCTAACCCTAACCTAATTCAGAAACAAACCTAACCTAACTAAAAACCAAACCTAACCTAACCTAACTAAAAACCAAACTTAACCTAACCTAACTAAAAACCAAACCTAACCTAACCTAATTCAGAAACAAATCTAACCTAACCTAACTCAGAAACAAACCCAGCTAAAAAACTATTTTTGTTTTTAGTTTTTAGTTTTTAGTTTTTAGTTTTTAGTTTTTAGTTTTTAGTTTTTAGTTTTTAGTTTTTAGTTTTTAGTTTTTAGTTTTTAGTTTTTAGTTTTTAGTTTTTAGTTTTTAGTTTTTAGTTTTTAGTTTTTAGTTTTTAGTTTTTAGTTTTTAGTTAGGTTAGGTTAGGTTTGGTTTTTAGTTAGGTTAGGTTAGATTTGGTTTTTAGTTAGGTTAGGTTAGGTTTGGTTTTTAGTCAGGTTAGGTTAGGTTTGTTTCTGAGTTAGGTTAGGTTAGGTTTGGGTTTTAGTTAGGTTCGGTTATGTTTGTTCTGAGTTAGGTTAGGTTAGGTTTAGTTTTTAGTTTTTAGTTTTTAGTTTTTAGTTTTCAGTTTTTTGTTTTTTGTTTTTTGTTTTTAGTTTTTAGTTTTTAGTTTTTAGTTTTTAGCTAGGTTTGTTTCTGAGTTAGGTTAGGTTTGGTTTTTAGTTAGGTTAGGTTAGATTTGTTTCTGAATTAGGGTAAGGTTAGGTTTGGTTTTTAGTAAGGTTAGTTTAAGTTTGGTTTTTAGTTAGGTTAGGTTAGGTTTGGTTTTTAGTTATGTTAGGTTAGATTTGTTTCTGAATTAGGTTAGGTTAGGTTTGGTTTTAAGTAAGGTTAGGTTAAGTTTGGTTTTTAGTTAGGTTAGGTTAGGTTTGGTTTTTAGTTAGGTTAGGTTAAATTTGTTTCTGAGTTAGGTTAGGTTAGGTTTGGTTTTTAGTTAGGTTAGGTTAGGTTTGTTCTGAATTAGGTTAGGTTTGGTTTTTAGTTAGGTTAGGTTAGGTTAGGTTAGATTGACCTTACCTAACTAAAAACCAAACCTAACCTAACCTAACTAAAAACCAAACCTAACCTAACCTAACTCAGAAACAAACCTAACCTAACCTAATTAAAAACTAAAAACTAAACCTAACCTAACCTAACTCAGAAACAAACATAACCGAACCTAACTAAAAACTAAAAACTAAACCTAACCTAACCTAACTCAGAAACAAATCTAACCTAACATAACTAAAAACCAAACCTAACCTAACCAAATTCAGAAACAAACCTAACCTAACTTAAAACCAAACCTAACCTAATTCAGAAACAAACCTAACCTAACCTTACTAAAACCAAACCTAACCTAACTCAGAAACAAATCTAACCTAACCTAACTAAAAACCAAACCTAACCTAACCTAACTCAGAAACCAACCTAACCTAACCTAACTAAAAACTAAAAACTAAAAACTGAAAACTAAAAACTAAAAACTAAAAACTAAAAACTAAAAACTAAAAACTAAAAACTAAAAACTAAAAACTAAAAACTAAAAACTAAAAACTAAAAACTAAAAACTAAAAACTAAAAACTAAAAATTAAAAACTAAAAACTAAAACCCAAACTTAACCTAACCTAACTCTGAAACATAGTTAGGTTCGGTTATGTTTGTTTCTGAGTAAGGTTAGGTTCGGTTTAGTTTTTAGTTTCTAGTTTTTAGTTTTTAGTTTTAGTTTTTAGTTTTTAGTTTTTAGTTTTTAGTTTTTAGTTTTTAGTTTTTAGTTTTTAGTTTTTAGTTTTTAGTTTTTAGTTTTTAGTTTTTAGTTTTTAGTTTTTAGTTTTTAGTTTTTAGTTTTTAGTTTTTAGTTTTAGTTTTTAGTTTTAGTTTTTAGTTTTTAGTTTTTAGTTTTTAAGTTTTAGTTTTTAGTTTTTAGTTTTTAGTTTTTAGTTTTTAGTTTTTAGTTTTTAGTTTTTAGTTTTTAGTTTTTAGTTTTTAGTTTTTAGTTTTTAGTTTTTAGTTTTTAGTTTTTAGTTTTTGTTTTTAGTTTTTAGTTTTTAGTTTTTAGTTTTTAGTTTTTAGTTTTTAGTTTTTAGTTTTTAGTTTTTAGTTAGGTTAGGTTTGGTTTTTAGTTAGGTTAGGTTAGATTTGTTTCTGAGTTAGGTTAGGTTTGGTTTTTAGTTAGGTTAGGTTTGTTTCTGAATTAGGTTAGGTTTGGTTTTTAGTTAGGTTAGGTTAGATTTGTTTCTGAGTTAGGTTAGGTTAGGTTAGTTTTTGTTGTTAGTTAGGTTAGGTTAGGTTTGTTTTCTGAGTTAGGTTAGGTTTGGTTTTTAGTTAGGTTAGGTTAGGTTTGGTTTTTAGTTAGGTTAGGTTAGGTTAGGTTTGGTTTTTAGTTAGGTTAGGTTAGGTTTGGTTTTTAGTCAGGTTAGGTTAGGTTTGTTTCTGAGTTAGGTTAGGTTTGGTTTTTAGTTAGGTTAGGTTAGGTTTGGTTTTTAGTTAGGTTAGGTAAGGTTAGTTTTGGTTGTTAGGTTAGGTTAGGTTTGTTCTGAGTTAGGTTAGGTTTGGTTTTTAGTTAGGTTAGGTTAGGTTTGGTTTTTAGTTAGGTTAGGTTAGGTTAGGTTTGGTTTTTAGTTAGGTTAGGTTAGGTTTGGTTTTTAGTCAGGTTAGGTTAGGTTTGTTTCTGAGTTAGGTTAGGTTAGGTTTGGGTTTTAGTTAGGTTCGGTTATGTTTGTTTCTGAGTTAGGTTAGGTTAGGTTTGGTTTTTAGTTAGGTTAGGTTAGATTTGTTTCTGAATTAGGTAAAGTTAGGTTTGGTTTTTAGTAAGGTTAGGTTAAGTTTGGTTTTTAGTAAGGTTAGGTTAAGTTTGGTTTTTAGTTAGGTTAGGTTAGGTTTGGTTTTTAGTTAGGTTAGGTTAGATTTGTTTCTGAGTTAGGTTAGGTTTGGTTTTTAGTTGGGTTAGGTTAGTTTGGTTTTAGTTGAGTTAGGTTAGGTTTGGTTTTTAGTTAGGTTAGGTTTGGTTTTTAGTTAGGTTAGGTTAGGTTTGGTTTTTAGTTAGGTTAGGTTAGGTTTGGTTTTTAGTCAGGTTAGGTTAGGTTTGTTTCTGAGTTAGGTTAGGTTAGGTTTGGGTTTTAGTTAGGTTCGGTTATGTTTGTTCTGAGTTAGGTTAGGTTAGGTTTAGTTTTTAGTTTTTAGTTTTTTAGTTTTTAGTTTTCAGTTTTTTGTTTTTTGTTTTTTGTTTTTTGTTTTAGTTTTTAGTTTTTAGTTTTTAGTTTTAGTTTTTAGTTTTTAGTTTTTAGTTTTTAGCTAGGTTTGTTTCTGAGTTAGGTTAGGTTTGGTTTTTAGTTAGGTTAGGTTAGATTTGTTTCTGAATTAGGTAAGGTTAGGTTTGGTTTTTAGTTAGGTTAGGTTTGGTTTTTAGTTAGGTTAGGTTAGGTTTGGTTTTTAGTTAGGTTAGGTTAGGTTTGGTTTTTAGTCAGGTTAGGTTAGGTTTGTTTCTGAGTTAGGTTAGGTTAGGTTTGGGTTTTAGTTAGGTTCGGTTATGTTTGTTCTGAGTTAGGTTAGGTTAGGTTTAGTTTTTAGTTTTTAGTTTTTAGTTTTTAGTTTTCAGTTTTTTGTTTTTAGTTTTTAGTTTTTAGTTTTTAGTTTTTAGTTTTTAGTTTTTAGTTTTTAGTTTTTAGTTTTTAGTTTTTAGTTTTAGTTTTTAGTTTTTAGTTTTAGTTTTTAGTTTTTAGTTTTTAGTTTTTAGTTTTTAGTTTTTAGTTTTTTTGTTTTTAGTTTTCAGTTTTTTGTTTTTAGTTTTTTTGTTTTTTGTTTTTAGTTTTTAGTTTTTAG